>CM016616.1:146485542-146878029 GCA_005393395.2 Gossypium australe | reverse complement strand
TTCTCTGACCAAATTTGCTTCCTTAGGATGCCCTTTCGGGTTTTCATCCTAAGCCTTCTCTGTTTATCAGGATGCCCCTTTTTTTTTTTTTTTTTAGGCATAATATTTCTTCACGGCATCTGAGTTTACCGGATTTGGTAACTCCTTCCCATCCATTTCAGTGAGGATCAAAGCTCCTCCTGAGAAAGCTCTCTTTACGACGTATGGTCCTTCCCAATTCGGTGCCCATTTTCCTCGAAAGTCCTTTTGTATAGGGAGAATCTTCCTCAACACGAGTTCTCCTTCGCGAAATTCCCTTGGACGCACCTTCTTGTTATGGGCTGCGATCATTCTCCTTTGGTACATCTGTCCGTGACAAATTGCCTTCAAGCGTTTTTCTTCAATCAGATTCAGTTGGTCATATCGAGCCTGAACCCATTCAGATTCTTCTAGCTTTGACTCCATTAAGATTCGCAGGGAGGGGATTTCCACCTCAATGGGCAGCACGGCTTCCATTCCATAGACTAGAGAGAAAGGAGTTGCCCCCGTAGAGGTACGCACACACGTGCGATACGCGTATAGAGCGAATGGTAGTTTCTCGTGCCAATCTTTATACGTCTCAGTCATCTTCCCAATGATCTTCTTGATATTCTTGTTAGCGGCTTCTACTGCTCCGTTCATCTTTGGACGATAGGGTGAGGAATTATGATGCTTTATTTGAAATTGCTCGCACACTTCCTTCATCATTTTGTTGTTCAGATTCAAAGCATTATCTGAAATGATTCTTTCTGGCAAGCCATATCGGCATATGATCTCCTTTTTTAAGAATCTGCACACTGCTGTCCTTGTCACATTAGCAAACGAAGCGGCCTCTATCCATTTTGTGAAGTAGTCTATGACCACAAAAATGAATCGATGTCCATTAGAAGCTTTCGGGGAGATTGGTCCTATAACATCCATGCCCCACATAGAAAAGGGCCACGGGGAAGTCATGACATGAAGGGGTGAAGGTGCATGAATTTTATCGCCATAAACTTGACATTTGTGACACTTTCGTGCGTAACTAATGCAATCGCTTCCATTGTCAACCAGTAATAACCGAGCCTCATAATTTGCCTGGCCATAGTGAAGCCATTGGCGTGCGTTCCACAAACTCCTTCATGGACCTCTTCGAGTATCTTTCTGGCTTCAACAGTATCCACACATCTCAGGAGGACTTGATCTTTTCCTCTTTTGTATAGGATGTCCCTATCGAGAACGAATCCCGCTGCCAATTTCCTGATTGTTCTTTTGTCGTTCTCATTTGCTTGCTCGGGATATCTTTGATTCTTGACATATTCTAAGATATCATGGAACCATGATTGCCCGTCTGCCTCGTTGTCAATGCTAAAACAATGCGCAGGGGCCTCGTATATGCTCATCTGGAGAGGCATTATTTCTGTTTCTCGGTGCTTTGAACATTGAAGCCAAGGTGGCCAGGGCGTCAGCCAACTGGTTTTCTCTCGTGGGAAATAATTAAAAGTCACTTCTTCGAATTCTCGACCAATTCTACAACAAGATCGCGATATTTAACCAACTTCGAGTCTCTTACTTCCCAATCTCCACGGATTTGGTAAATCACCAATGCCGAGTCCCCGGAGACTACCAAGACCTTAACGTTCTGCTCATAGCTGCGCGAAGTCCCATGATGCATGCCTCATATTCTGCATGTTATTGGTACAGAAGAAATTTAATCTGGCAGTAAAGGGTAATGATACCCTTCTGGTGACACTAAGACTGCTCCAATTCCGTGCCCCAGCATTTGATGCGCCATCAAAACTCATCTTCCATGATTTCTCTTTTGACGATTCACATCTTCTTCCGTAACGCATATCAAGTCTTCGTCTGGGAAGTCAAATCTCAATGGCTCGTACTCCTCTGTTGTCCGAGTTGCTAAGAAATCAGCTATTGCGCTCCCTTTAATCGATTTCTGGCTTACGTATACGATGTCATACTCTGATAGTAGGATCTGCCATCGTGCCATTCTTCCTGAGAGTGCAGGCGACTCCATCATGTACTTTATTGGGTCTAGCTTTGAAATCAGCCACGTCGTATGATATAGCACATATTGCCTAAGCCTCCGAGTTGCCCAGACCAGAGCACAACAGAACTTTTCGATTGTCGGATACCTTGTCTCACACTCCGTGAATTTCTTACTGAGATAATAGATCGCCTGTTCTCTTTTTCCAGACTCATCATGTTGCCCCAAGACGCAACCCATTGAGTTTTCGGACACAGTCAGATATAGTATTAGTGGCCTTCCGGGGGTTGGCGGTACTAGCACCGGAGGACTAGATAAATACTGCTTTATCTTGTCAAAAGCCTCTTGGCATTCCTTGTCCCATTCTCCAGAATTGTGTTTTCGAAGGAGTCGAAAAATTGGATCACACTGCTTGGTGAGTTGAGCAATGAACGAGCAATGTAATTCAGTCTCCCTAGAAATCCTCTGACTTCCTTTTGTGTGCGCGGCGGCGGTAGTTCTTGTATGGCCTTTATTTTATCCGGATCAACCTCGATACCTTTCTCGCTGACGATGAATCCCAATAATTTTCCCGAGGTAGCCCCAAAGGTACATTTGGCAGGGTTAAGCTTTAGTTGGAATTTCCAGTCTTTCGAACAGCTTCCGGAGGTTCTCAACATGCTCTCTTTCTCCTTGAGATTTGGCGATCATATCGTCGACATAGACTTCTATTTCCTTATGCATCATGTCGTGGAACAGTGTCACCATGGCTCTTTGATATGTTGCCCCGGCATTCTTTAAACCGAACGGCATCACTTTGTAGCAGAATGTCCCCCACATCGTCGTGAACGTAGTTTTCTCCATATCCTCGGGAGCCATCTTGATTTGGTTGTAGCCCGAAAATCCATCCATGAAGGAGAACAACGAATTCTTCGCCGTGTTATCTACCAATGTATCAATGTGCGGCAGCGGGAAATTATCTTTAGGGCTGGCTCGATTCAAATCACGGTAATCCACACACATTCGTACTTTGCCATCTTTCTTCGGTACTGGGACTATATTAGCTACCCATTCTGGATATCTAGAGACTTGCAGGAATCCAGCATCAAATTGTTTCTTTACTTCTTCCTTTATCTTTAAGAGCATTTCTGGCCTCATCCGCCTTAACTTCTGTTGGATAGGCTTGCATTCAGGTTTCAGTGGGAGTCTATGGACCGCTATATCTTCGTTCAAACCTGGCATATCTTGATACGACCATGCGAACACGTCTTTGTACTCATGAAGCAAGGTGATTAGATCATGTTTGGTGTCTTCAGATATGGAGGTCCCGACTTTTACCTCTTGTTCTTTCTTCATTCCTAAATTCACTGTCTCGACCGATTCTTGATAGGGCAAGATCTGTTTATCCTTTTGTTCTACCATTTTCAGTAGGTCTGGGGAAGAGGCATAATCTTCGGCGTCTTCTTCAGCCTCGAATTCTCCTACACAAATAGCCTTCTCGAAGTCGATTTTAGGACTCGTAACAGGATTGTTCATGTCGTTGATATCCGAGCACCTGAAAAGTAAAAAAAAGAGACTATAGAGGGATCGAGGTATCGGGTCCTATAAACGTGACATGATGATATGGGATATATAGGGACAGGTAAAGAAATGAATGTGGAACCGATGAGAATGAAAAAACGCGACAAAATGCATCTTTATTCATGTTTCATTTTAAAAGCTAGATAGACAAAATAAACTCTCACAACATATTCCCCTACAGCTTAGGGGTATACAAAAAGTTAATACTGAGCATTACTCCGGAGGGGATTTGGAAACTACAAGGAGATCCACAGCAGTCCAATTGTTCAAAGTGAATCCTGGAGGACAAGGGCGTATCATCGAAGAATTTCCAATCGCATTATTCCCTTTGCCAATGACGTTTATGCTGAAGTCCTGTAGACCCTTTTCTACCCATGACACCATACTTCTTGGGTCCTCTTCTCCCGGGAATATAATTCCGGCCGAGGTAAATGTTTTCGACAAAGGCGGATATGTTATGGGTTCCCACTCTAATTCTCGACCTGTGACTCTCGCGAACCTTCTTTCTTGCTCCCTTTGCAATTGTTTCCTTCTTTGCTGCATGTCGGGCTTAAATCCTAAGCCGTATCGAGCCTTGTGGGGTACCGGTTTTAGCGCTCTAGCCATCCCTTGCTGGTATTTCCCCAAGCCTTTCCTTGCTCGGGCTCCTTTTCCAACCGTTAGTTTGATTCCCATCCTGGTATTCTTTGATAACTTGGGCGTGGGAGCTTTACTTCCTTCAGACGAAAGTAGCATTGATGAATTCAAAGGAGCGGAAGGAACATTCTACTGCATCTTTGTTCACTTCGATGTAGGGTGCATCAGCGGAGATGACGCGACGATGTCTTCCTCACCAGCACGTGATCAAGCGATTATCCATGATAAACTTCATTTTCTGGTGGAGAGATGAAGGGACTACCCCAGCTGAATGGATCCAAGGTCTCCCTAAGAGGCAATTGTATGAAGGTGCAATGTCCATGACCTGGAATTCAATATTATATGTGCATGGGCCCACTTCTAGAGGGATCTCTATCTTTCCCATGACCTCCCGTCGCGTCCCATCAAACGCTCTTACCGTGGAATGACAAGGTCTCAAATAAGACATATCCACCGGCATTCTGGACAGTGTCGCTAAAGGCATGACGTTAAGCGCAGACCCGTTATCAATGAGTACACTTGGTACTATGTATCCTTTGCAATAGGCCGTGATATGTAGTGCCTTGACGGAGCCCCTTCCATTTGGTGGTATTTCATCATCGCTGAAGGAGATGAAATTATCTGCGTTTAGGTTATTTGCCCACCTATCAAGTTTTTCCACGGGTACATTACTCGGTACATATGCTTGGTTTAACACACTTAATAGAGCGTTTCGGTGTGGTTCTGAGTTTAACAGTAGAGATAACACTGAGATCTTTGCTGGTTGCTTGTTCAATTGCTCCACAATGTTATACTCGCTGTGCTTGATGAACCTTAAAATTCGTGTGCTTCGTCCTCACTCACGGGCCTTTTAGATTCTTGTCCAGATTGTACTTCAACCTCAGCCTCGGTTTCATGCATCGGCGCTTTCCCCTTTTGACTCGCGTTTACGACTTTCTTTTCCGGTTCGACCATCTTGGGAGAATAACACCTTCCGCTACGGGTGAAATGCCCTACTTCGCTAACGCTTCCATTCGTAGCTTCTGGCAGGGTAATGTTGACATCATATTCCCAAGGCACTGCTTTGTCCTCCTTGTAAGGGAACGGAGTTGGCATCTTAATTATCATCTTTGGTTTCGGCTCCTCCCTTTTTGCCTCGTAGTAGATTATCAAAGGTCGGTCGGCACTATAAGGGGGTCCTGATGATCGATCTTCGGATGCACATACATCTTTTTCGATGATCTCTTCCTTTTTATCATAGACCTCAAACTCCTTATTGTTCATCATATCTTGGAGCAATTCTTTAAATTTCTCACAAGATTGGATGCGGTGCCCTTCTATGCCATGAAAGACACAAAAACTTTGACCTTCTGTATCTTCCTCCTTGGAACTTTTGTCAAGCGGACCAAGCAAACCCTTTTTCATCATTATTTCCCATATTTTCCCCAATGGCGTCTTTATTTCAGAGACACGACTTTTAGCTCGCCGGCCATCTTCATTTGTCACCACGTTCACGTTCCCTTCAGTATGGTTAGGGAGCGGATTTCTGGCCACCGTACTGATCCCATCAAAACGTAGAATGCCCGCATCAATTAGACTCTGAACCTTTCTTTAAAGGCTATGCAATTATCCGTGGAATGCCCCCGGTTTCCAGCATGGTACATGCAGCTAGCATTAGGATCGTACCATTTAGGATAGGGAGGTTTCAAAGGTGCTATGTAATGCGGTGCTATTAGTTGTTTCTCTAGCAACTTTGGGCACAGTTCCCCGTATGTCATGGGAATAGGGGCAAACTGAGGTTTTTCGGGGTTGGGTCTCGTTGGCCTTGGTTCATTTCTGGGTTGGCTCGGAGCGATTGTGGTATTTGGTGAGAAGATGGTGAGTGGTCTTTGGGCATCAGCGGTATAGACGGGATAAGGGGGAGGGGTTTGATAATAGAGGTTCTGAGGAGGAAAGTAGAGGTTTGGAGTTGGGCGGAATTGAGGTCGAGGTTGGATAGGGTATGGATTAGGAGTGTAGTGATTCTCGGTCCCTACCATATGGGTTTCTGGCTCCTTCTTCTTAAATGGCCTTTTAGAGCTTTCAGACCCTTCCATTCTCCCGTTCCTGATGCCGTTTTCGATAAGCTCTCCAGATATTACGACATCTGCGAAATCCTTTGTGGCATTCCCCACCAGTTTGTCATAGAATGGCGCTCTTAAAGTGTTAATAAAAAGGACTGTGATCTCCGTCTTGGTTAGTGGAGGTTCCACTTGAACCGAGACGTCTCTCCACCTTTGAGCATATTGCCTAAAGGTCTCAGATGGCTTCTTTTCCATCATCTGTAATGTTAGGCGATCAGGCGCTATGTCGGAGACGTGTTTATATTGCTCACAGAATGCTGCAGCTAAGTCATCCCATGATTGGATCTTTTCTCTTCCTAGTTGATTGTACCATCGGAGAGCTGACCCTATCAAGCTTTCTTGAAAGCAGTGTATCAGCAACTTGTCTTCGTCCTCATAACCGGCCATTTTCCGACAAAACATGATGAGATGCGCCTTTGGGCACCTTGTTCCATCGTATTTCTCAAAGTCTGGTGCTTTAAATTTTGGGGGCAAGACCAGACCAGGAACCAAACTGAGCTTTTTGACGCTCATTGCGGAAGAGGCTCTAGTTCCCTCTACTGCCCTGAGTCTTTCTTCCAGATCTTTAAACTTGTCTTGAGCGCCCTGATCCTTCATTCTTAACTTAGCTAGTTCCACAGGATCATCCAAATCTGGGACAATAGGGTCAGCTGGGTTAGTTCCGTGACTTGATGCAAGTACTCCTTGTCCTAGATGGGCAGGTGGAAATACAGGTGGGTGTTCCAGGCCTGTAAATTCCTTTTGAGGCCAGACCCCATGGGGTGGAGTAAATCCTGAGGATGGCCTTCGCTTTCTTTCCCGGTACTAGTTGTAGGGTCTTTTCCTTTGTTTGTTATCCCACTCATTAATTGGGTCATTTGGGCCACCATATCCTTTTGAGCCTTTTCCATCTGGTCTTTCAATTCTTTCTGAAACTTCTTCATTTGGTCTTCCATGTCCTTCTGGAACTGTTCGTATCTTTGGTCCATTGCTTTTGCCTTACGACGAGTGTTGTAGTAATGTATGATAGGTGATCCTCGTCGGTTTCCAGGGTAACTTCTGTCACGTTTTTAACCAATTAGGCTCCTTTTTGATGCAAATGGTGTGATGTATGCGAATGGATGGAATGCAATGCATGGAATGAATGCAAGAAGAAAAAGGTGTTGATTTGATTCAATCCCATTAGATAAACTTTACTAGAAAACGAATTTCCTTTCATAGAACGGACGATTACATATACGACCTTGCCCTAATGCCTAAATCCTTAATTTTCCTAAGAAGCCAAGCTAAACTTTGGCCTCGCTTCGATCCTGACTCATACATCAGACTTAACGTGTCGGCCCGAACTCCCAGGATTTGCAAATGATCGGCCGCCTCTCGGATTTGAGCCACGGCTTCGCCCATTAAGTAGTCTCTGTTTTGATCTGTTCTTGGGAACGGTGGAGCTGCTCCTTCCAGTGTTCATTGCCCGCTTCAAGGATCTCACATCGAATTTTGCTACCTTGTAATGCAGTCTCGAGCTCCTCTATCTTTCCTCTCATCTCCTCGATTTTGTTTTGACTAGCTCTTAATTCAACTACCGAGTTGCGACTACGGTGCAAAAGTAGTGACCTTTCTAATTCTACTACTTGGGCGCGTAACCTCTCCTTTTCGTTTTGGCTTTCCAACAGGCTCTTTTTCGCAACATCCTCACGTACTCGGGCATCTTGGAATTTCCTCTCCCACTGATCGGCTCTGGACTTTTCTTATTTAATTTCCTGTCGCCATTGTTCTGACGTTTTGCCCAAACCAGCAGTTCTGATGGACATGCGTAGCTTCTTATAGTCCGTCTTTAGACTATCCAAATCCTCTTCGGCTTTGTTCTTTCCTTTTTTCAATTTTTCGGCCTCAAACTTGTGGAGGTTAACATCTAACCCTAACCGCATCTTTTCCTCTTCTAGCTGCTCTATCTTTTTACCCAATTCTCGGCTCCTTCTCTCGAAGTCTTGCTTGATAATCTCTAATTCAGATGGGATCACTTGCAGCTGCTCTTCTATTGGCCGAGCATTCCCTTGGGTAGGCATTGGGACGTTGTCATTGACCCTTTTAGCCCACCATCGATTGTATTCAGGCGCAATCATTGGCCTTATGGCGAGCCTCTTCATTTTCCGAGTTTGGGTCCATGCATCTGATATCTCACGAACTTTCTTCTTATAATTATCGTCCTTGTACGAAAATTCACACTGGGCCAACCCATGTGTTGCCGGTATAAATTGCCTTGATTGATACTGCCTCATTACTAACAATGGGGCATACCCAACAGCTCCCCATATCCCCGAGCAAAGGGACCCAGTCGAACTCTCCACATCGATACAAGATTTCGTCAGGGATCATCCATGGAGTCTTCCATTCCACATCTTCCCCTTGCAAATTTTGGAGGATCACTATCCATTTCTCTCCTGATAGGTCGTCCCGCCTTGGCGTATCCGCTAATTCCTTTAGAGGGGAGTAGTTTTCAAGAAAGATTTTGCACGAGACTTTTTCTATCTTCCAGAAACGGCAATGGAACCATGATAGCAACAGTTGTGCACACCCCACGAACCTCCCCTTCGCCCGCTCTTCGGCAGGCGTTCAACGATCTGAAGGTTTCGGCTAAAATTGCAGGGACAGGTGTGACTCCCTTGTCAAGTTTATCAAATAGGTCCGAAACCGCATCCTCTATGTGCCCTAATGCTTTGGGGAAGATGACCAAACCATAGATGCTTAGAGCGAAGACGTCGACCCTCTTTTTCTTATCAGGATGTGCCATGATCAAGTCCTTCAAGTGTTTCCATGGAATGCATTTACAATCCCCCTTTTGTTTGATCCGGGCCGTAATCCATCGCTCACTCATTCCTGTGATATTCATTAGCCTTTTTGAGAATGCCGGCACGTTAGCAAACCGTGAATATGCCTTATCAATTTGAATTCTCGGACATCGAAACAAAGCTGTGTACTCTTCTATAGTTGGAACCAAATCTACATTTCCAAAAGTGAAGCAACTATAGACGGGGTTCCAAAACTGGGTAATGGCTCGAAGTAGGTACTCGTCTACCTTGATATCCAGCAGATAGTGCAGATCACCGTAATTATGGTAGAACAGTTGTTTGTCCTCATTGCCCCAGGAATCCCATATTTCCTTTAGTTCTCGCAGGTCATTTTGAGCCGCACTGACGCGGGTGAAATCCCACAACTCTGACTCATACCCCACTGTCAAGCTATCTCCTTTTTCTCGCTGTATTCTTTCGGACCACACCTGAACGGCCGCATTATCCTCCACTCTATTAAGAAACCCCTTTTCATGTCAAGCTTTTCTATCTAGCAATCGAATGTGGATCAACACCCTTTCTATAATGAAATGCCATGCAATGAAAATGAAACACCACAAGTTAGTACCAGGTACAAAAGGAACTTAAAACAAACAGGAGGTAATCAAACTCGTATTTGGGGTAACAACTAGAGTTTGCACGGCTCTATCTACGACGGGCTCTTAGGTCTCTCTACATGTGGTTCGGTTCTAGAGTAAAGGTACCTGAACCAGCAGATTCCTCGATCCTCACCCATTATAGGCTCATATGGACCGAGTTCAGTTCAGGGGAATACATTTCCCTATGACTGCACGGAGATAAAAATCTCACGAAGACATAGGTACGGATGTATCCCGAAAGCGATCCACTATCTTGCACGGAGGTAAAGACCTCACGAAAGAGTAGTTTCTCACTCCCACTTAAGGGTGTGACCGCAATGGTCATGCAATGCAATGCCAAGGTATTTTACGAGACTCGACACTATAGCACAAGCAAATGCATCAAAGAGAAACACGATCTTTCAAAACAATTTTCCAAATTTTCAATCAAAGGGACAAAAATCAATCAATTTACGGCCTGACTCTCAAGGGTCCCCAGTGGAGTCGCCAAGCTGTCGTAACCATTTTTTGACAAAACGGAAATCGAACTTGGGTTTTGAAAATGAATAAAAACGGGAGTCGCCACCGACCTTTTATTAGGTGTGATCGGATCACCTTTGTTTTAATGAAACATTTCGGTTTACTAAAACGGGGTCCATGGTCTACGAACATTTCAGAAAATAGGTTCGGGAGTCGGTTACGTGCGAGGAAGGATTAGCACCCTCGCAACGCCCAAAATTGGTACCAAATTGATTAATTAATGTCCCTATGTCGAAAGTTTAACAAAATGAATTTAGAAATTTGGGTCTTCTTGGAAATGTTTGAGTCTTTTTAGAATATTAAAATTTCCTTGTTTCGAAGGGAACAAATATCACATCCAACACGTAGGACACGATAACTTCAATCCTCAAATCCAAGGTCCTCTCCTAATCCCTAAGACTTATTTATTAAAATAACAAAAGGTTATTCGATCATTTGGTCAAGCAAGAGAACCGAGACCCAACACATAGGGCACGGTCCCTCGAATTTCCAAACACGGAATATTGCCTCGTTTTTAAAAATTTTTGTTTTTAGGGTAAAATTGATATAAAAATATGTTTTAAAGAAACGTGATTTAAAAATGGGAATGGGGTCATGCAACGAATAATGATGATGCAACATAAATTATGTACAAGATACTATTATGGATATAATAACGATAATAATGATAAAGCTAGTATAAATAACGATACGATAATGATAATAGTAATAATAATAGTAGCAAGGGAAAATATATACAGTGTATTAATACAAAGGTAGTAGTGGTAATAATAACAATAGTAATAGTAAAAATATATACAATATAATAATATATGATAATAATGTTAATAATAGTAATAATAATAAATAATATAAACTATATGCAACATATTAATATACAGTACTAAGAAATGACAATAATGTTGATAGAATAAATAAGATAATAGTAATAATAATAATAATAATAATAATACAGTTAAACGAAACAATAATAAAACATATACTTCAAAAATATAACAATGATGATAGTAGGTATAATAATAATAAATATAATAATAATAATAGTAAGTATACAATAATAATAGAAAATAAAATGATAATAAGAAGTAAATGATAATAAAGTAATAATGACTATGATGTTAAAATATAATAATAGTTGCAACAATGATCACTAATAAACGGATAAAATAATAATGCAACGATAGCAATGGCAACCATAATATGTTAAGAATCATAAAAATAATTAAAAGGACGCAATTGAATTCAAAAACGGAAACTTCAGGCTGATTTGAAATGAAATAAAAGGGAAAAGGGCCTCAATGTAATACGCTGGAGAAGTGGAGGGACCAGAGTTGGCAATCCCCCTAAATTCATATACGCTGGTTGCTTTAGGGACTATATCGGAAGAGAAATAAAATATAAGGGTCAAATTTAAAAGAATAAAAAACACGGGATAGGGCTTAATTGAAATGGGCTGCGAAGAGTAAGGGCCTTTTATGAAATATCCCCTTTCAAGGAGAATGCGCAATACTCTTGGGTTAGAACGGCGCCGTTTCTCAGGCTATTTAAGCCAAATTTTGCTGAGAAAAAAAATGAGAAGCCCCAACCCTAAAATTTTAGCCGAAATAGCAGCCTTCAGCCCCTCTTCTCCCCCCCTCGTCTCTGCCTCTTGTTTCTACCCTCTCCTCCAGCCAAAGGTTTGGGTTTTCAGGTCGATCTATACTCCGCTACACCGACATCGGACCCTTCAACCTCTCTTCGGGCAGGATTTCCGACGACGGAGTGAAGACACTCCGACGCCACAATCGTGGGGACTACGGTGAGTTTCCTTTTCTCCTTTTTTGTTATTTTTATTTAAATATGTATGTATGAAATAATAAAACTTGAGCAGTATTAGTATCGAAAGTGAAAAAAGAAACTAAAAATACCTACTGTTTTGATCGAAGAATAGGATCTCTTTTGGATTTGGTATTTTTTTGATCTGTTTGGAGTATTTTCGTGCTTTCTATTGATCAATTGATTGCTCCTCCAAAAGGTCCCCCTTACAAACTGTTTCTTCGGTCTTTTATAACCGATCTGAATAAAAAAATAAAAAATACAATGGATTCCCTCTTGTTGTTTGTTTCTTCTGTTTTCTGGCTCCTTTTCTCGCCTGTTCGCAGGTGTTAGTGGAGGCCGAGGTGATGGTGGGGAACAGTTGATCGTGGTGCTGCGACGCTAATGGGATGGCAGACAAAGGGTCGTGGGGTTTTGGCGCAGAGATGGCGCGCGTGTGCCCACGCGTGCGGCGCTTAGGTTAGGGGGTTAGGGTTTGGTCGGTTGAAAGGTTTTTAGGGTGAGTGGGCTAGGGTTTGGTTGTAAACGGGTTAGGGGATTTGGGCTTAATATCTGGGTCTGATTTTATTTTAAATGGTTTGTAACTTTGGACTGTTTCTAATTGTATTTTGTTGGGTTTTGGGCTGGTCTTGTAAATGGACTTTGTGGGTTTATTTTATCTGTTAATTTTGGTTTTGGGCCCTGGGTTAATAACCCGGGCCAAAATTGGTGTTTACACCTTCCATATTATCATCTCTAACATTCTGATTCTGATTTAAGCAGTATGAGGATAACCCATATTCATCGATGAAGATGCTCCACTAGATGTACACTCTCCATGGAAAATCCATTTTTTGTACCCCCGGACAAAACCATCAACAATTAGATGTTCGTAGACAACTTCACGACAATACCAATTGATATTGCAACACTTCTTACACGGGCAAAGAATCATATTCTCTTGGCTTGCATTTTGAAATGCGAAATTCAGAAAAGTTTCTACTCCATTTCGATACCTATTGCTTACCCTTGACAATTTCATCCAACTCCTATCCATCTCGTAGTTGTTGAAGTCTAAACTTGGCAATAAATTACACGGCTAAATTGTTAATTTATAATTTATGTAAGTAATGATATGATCATATATATAATTGAATGCAATGTAAATTATGTAAATTATCTAAGTTATGAAGTTTGATCTTAAAATTATGTAAAGTATGTATTCTTTAAGATTCATCATACGTGGCTTTGTTACACCTGGGGAGGATCCGTTATATCTTACGGTGAGATATAAGGCAACCCGTCAGGTTTCCAGCCTATATACTTTGAATCTTTTTTTTAAAAGAATTTGAATTTTAAAATGAATTTTCTTTTAAGGTTCATCATACATGGCATTGTAAGTTATGTATTATGTAAGTTATGAAATATGATCTTAAACTTATGTAAGTTATGAAATTTGATCTTAAAATTATGTAAGTTATGTATAACGTAAGTTATGAAATTTGATCTTTAAACTAAATGCTTATATTTTAATTATTACATTAAACTACATGTATTATATAAGTTATTTAAGTTATGTATGTTTTAAATTACTTATGTAAGTTTTAAATAATATTTATTTATTTAAATAAAAATTATAAGTTTTAAAAACATTTAAAATATTACATTTTGAAATCAAACATTATTCTATGAATTTAGATAACATAGATTATATGAATGTGTAATATTTTACAGAAGAAAAAAATAACACAAACTTTAATACAATTATAACTCTTTTACACATTAGAGCTCTTTTAAATTAAAAATCATAAGTTCAATAATAATTTAATACATTAAAAGTTAAAATTAAAATATAGTTTAAACATTACAACTCTTTTAAATTAGGAATAAATAATTTATTCAAGATTATTTTAAATTTTATAACAGTTAAGATTAAAATTAAACACAGATTAAAATATAAATTTATTTAAAATTCGCTTAACATTAGAATTACAATACAAGTTTTTAAAATGTTAATTTTAAATGATAAAAATATCATATTTAATATAATTTGTAAATATTGTTTGACTTTTTTAAACTAATTATAATATTTTATAATATGATAAAAAACATATTTAATTTGTTAAATAATATAATTAAAATTAGTTTTGTTTTCAATAAGAAATAAAATATGTTTTCAATAAGAAATAAAATATGTTTTATTAATATTATACTGATAACAAAATTATTATTATTATTATTATTATTATTATTATTATTATTATTATTATTATTATTATTTGTTAAATTAAAGTTAATCAGAAAATTAATTTTTACATTTTTAAATTTAACAACAACAAAAAATTACAAGAATTAAATTTAAGTAGTGGTAGTAGGTAGATGTTTAGGTGAAATTTGTTTGTTTTTTATTACCCTATCATTATGCCTCAATTTGAAGTTAATGAAAATACACATTTTCTTCAATTTTTTTGACTTTCACTCAAGCCACGCATCCTAGGCTTAAAAAATTCAATTACAACTTTCACAGCTATAGGCTTCAAATCGCAACATTCTTAGCAAAATGAAAAGAAATCAAACAAAGCAGAATACCATAGTTTAAAACTTCATTTTACAGCATTTAAATTGATCAATTTGCAGCACAAAAGAGATATATATTCACAAAATGGTTTAACAACCTCCAGCAAGCAACAACATATAAATAAGAATAATAATGATTTCATACATGTTAAGTTATTACCACCAAATCCAATCCAACAGTTGCAGGAGCAGTAGGAAGCAGTAACTGAGATGCAAACAACATAAGATCAATTTACTTCATACAAATATATATTAAAGACGTATATTAAAAGAATAACTTAAGCATAAACAATTACAAACAATATCTTACATGTAAACATATATATCATAATATATACATAGAAAAAAAGGGATCAATTTAAGTAACTTAAGCATTTTAAATTGATAACTTAAGCATTTTAAATTGATAACTTAAGCATTTTTAAAAAGGGATCAATTTAAGTAACTTAAGCATTTTAAATTGATAACTTACATGTAGTGTATCCCCTTAAAAACTATATCATAAACAATGAGAATTTGCTTTATATTGGACAACAAAGTTAAAATTTGCTATTACTCCCTATATTATTTTTAAATTCTAAATTTAATACTTATATATTTTAATTTAATCAATTTTAGTTCTTGTACTTTTTCAGCTCTAATCCAATTGGTAGCAATTAAATCAATTTGGATCAATTTTAGTTCTTGATTTTGGTCGTTCTTAAACTCTATACTTTTTCACATTTAAGTAACTTACATGTAAACATATATATAATCTGAATAAACAAAGTATTCGGGATTAGAAATTAAAACAACAAATAATCAAAGGACATTTCTTTTACACAAGCATCAACAGTTAATTTCGAAGTTCAAAATCAACTCCAAATACAAGTACTGAAGTTTACCGATTGTCTGTGGCGGTGGAGAGCGACAGTGACAGTGACGCAGCAGAGGAGACGGTAATGCAGCAAGTCCTCGGCTCGGAAGTCCTCTTCAGTTCTACTCACTTTCAAAATTACCTGTGAAGCCAAATTTAGAGCTTTCAGATCAGCAAATATATATAGAACGAAAATTTAATTTCACTTATTTACATCATTAAAATTTTTTAATTTAATTTTTTAAAGTCACATATTGAAATTAATTTTTTTAATTAATAGCTATGTAATAAAAAAGTCATTATAATATGCTTGAATTTCATATAATAATTTTGATAATATTGACAATTGAACTTCTATTTTTAAATTCAAAAAATAAAAGGACTAAATGTAAAAAAAAAAATATAAAAACTTAGACCATATTGATTATTTCTACATTTCAAGTTTCAGTTTACTTTACAGTTCTGCACATGAAAAACAATGATATACATTTCAACTTGTTGATTCGAGCAATATATATATATATATATCAACTATAATTAGAATTTACCATTACTGAGTACAATCAAAATAATATTTAAAATATATTCAAAGTTAACTAAAATAGATCTAGTAAAATCTATACATGATAAGATTTAGACACTTAAACAAGATTTATGCAAAATGAAAGTCGAACCTAAAGCATGAAGGTTCCTAAAACAATTCAACATAATATAAAATCCTAAAACCAAACTGTTAATTGTTTTCCACAAAAGATGAAAATTTAACTTCTAATCATTCAAAAACAGTGCATTTAGTTTTGTAAACAAAATCATAGAGTTAATGAGGCTTCTCATGTAATCCTTCTCGATATTCTCAGATAAGTAGAGAAAACAAAGCAAACATCACATGAACATCAGAAAAATGAAAAAAAAAAAGCAAAAATTTAGAAAATGAAATATTTGATAGTACTTGGTACAGTACCTGATAAACAGATTGGCTGTCTTCAGAAACTAGGCGAGACCCATTATTATCGGAAAGAGACTGCAGCTGGAACTAGGGAGCAAAGGAAGAAGAAGAATGTGGAAGCTATAAGTATTTGGGGTTACGGTAAAAAAAAAACAATTTGAGAATAAAACAACTGGAAAACAAATTCCATGCCTCTATTGAGAAATTCCTTGTCGGGTTTCAGAAATCCGGCAACTAATGCCAGTGGATTGGTGCAGACGGGTAAAAGATACGGTGCTGGCCGGTGGGTGTTGGACTGGAGAAGGGGAGAAAGGGAGAAAGAACTGGCTGTTAGGGATTAGAATTTGGGGGAATCGATCGAAGAGGGAAAGAAAGAAAGGCAGTGGCTAATTAAAACGGTGACGTTTAGGCTATATAAATTTTGTGGCGTTTATTCAAGCGCCACTAATAAAAAAGGCAGCGTTTTACAAACTCATGTTATAAAACGGCAGTGTTTTTGTGACATATTTGCGGCGTTTTTAGGCACAAACGCCACTAAAACGATATAACATTATTTGCGGCGTTTTAAGAAAAAACGCCACTAAAACTGCAATTAACAAAAACGACAGTGTTTTGTCACATATTTGCGGCGTTTTTAGAGACAAACGCCACTAAACCGACATAACATTATTTGCGGTGTTTTAAGAACAAACGCCACTAAAACTGCAATAAGTAAAACGACAGTGTTTTGTCACATATTTGCGGCATTTTTAGAGACAAACGCCACTAAACCGACATAACATTATTTGCGGCGTTTTAAGAACAAACGCCACTAAAATTGCAATTACCAAAAACGACAGTGTTTTGTCACATATTTGCGGCGTTTTTAGAGAAAAACGCCACTAAACCGAACATTATTTGCGGCGTTTTAAGAACAAACGCCACTAAAACTGCAATTACCAAAAACGACAGTGTTTTGTCACATATTGGCGGCGTTTGTAGAGCAAAACGCCACTAAACCAATATAAAATTATGTGCGGCGTTTTAAGAACAAACGCCACTAAAACTGCAATAAGTAAAACGCCAGTGTTTTGTAACATTTTTGCGGCGTTTTTTTGTTCAAACGCCACTAGACCTATACAAAATTATTTGCGGCGTTTTTAACAAAACGCCATTAAAACTGGGATAAGATAAAACGACTGTGTTTTGTGACATTGTTGCGGCGTTTTTTGGTACAAACGCCACTAAAACTGCGATATGACCTTATTTATACACCTTAAACCCTAAACCGCAACTCATACATATATTACAAGGTGCAAAAGTAATTACAAAAATAATCTTATTGCAAACCTTAAACCCTAAAAGAATTTGATTTTTACCTCTTTTATCAAATTATTGAACACTTAAATCTCTAAACACTAACACTCTAACTCTGTTGTTCGATATGGTTTAAGCACTAAACCCTGAACCCACTATATAAATCTAAAAACTAAAAATTAAACTATAAACCTGGCCTAAACCATAACCTAACCCGTACTCTTAAACCCGAAACCATAAATCTTAATTCTTAAACCCCAAACCATAAACAACAAAGCTTATAAACTATATACCCTAAATTAAACCATATTATAAATAATTTAATGTATAAATTAAAATACACTAATTTAATCTAAACTCATAACCCCTATCCTCTATCCGGCCATAAACCCTAAACCCTAAACCATAATCCCTAGACCCTAAACCCTAGACCCTAAACCCTAAACCCTGAACCATAAACCATTAACCCTAAACCCTAAACCCTAAACCCTTAACCCTAAACTATAAACCTTAAAACCCTAAACCATAATCCCTAAACATTAAAATAGTAACTCGTAAACCTTACACCTTAAATTATATATGCTAAACCATAAACCCTAAACAATCATGAGAATTAATTCAACATTTTAAAATTAATATAAGAAATTATTTAATATTTTTTTCATTTTTATCAAATATTTTTTTTAAATAATTTAAACTAGAATCAAAATTATATAAGAAATTATTTAATATATAAATTTAAAAACAATCAGTCATATGTATCCAAAAAAAACTTTAGACTTTTAGCGGCGTTTTTGCAAAAGCGCCGCTAAAGATCAGACTTTTAGCGGCATTTTCGTAAAAGCGCCACTAAAGATCAGACTTTTCGCGGCTATTTTATAAAAGCGCCGCTAAAGATCAGACTTTTAGCGGCGTTTTCCAAAAAGCACCGCTAAAGATCAGACTTTTAGCGGCGTTTTACTAAAAGCGCCGCTAAAGATCAGACTTTTAACGGCGTTTGACAAATAAACGCCGCTATATATCATTTTTAGCGGCGCTTTGTAAATAAACGCCGCTATTTCTCTTTTTTTAGGGCGTTTTTTTCCAAACGCCGCTAATGTATAATATTTGTGGCGTTTTTGTTTAAAACGCCACTAAAAACGCCGCTAAAAGTCTGTTCTGGTGTAGTGATAGGATATTATTTATGTTTTATTCGGCTATGAATTCCACTATTGTAAATGAAGTTATAATATGTAGAAGTCGTGTACCCAACGTATTAGCTTTTGGCTTTATTACTAATTGAACTCAGGTTATCAATACATCAAAGTATATGAATCACGCACATATAGCCCGTTACTTAGAATTGAGTGCATTCAATTATTAAGTTACAAATTGATTACTTAACTATTCAACTGTATCTTTTTTTTATCATTCAACTATCTTAGATTTTTTGGGTATTTTCATTTTATGTTGGACAATTGGTGACCAAAAAAGACAAATTTGAATAATTAGATGACTACTTTGTAACTTTCTATAGTTGGATAATTAGAAAATATAAAATTGAACATTCATTTAGCAAATTTTGATAGCTGCATAAAAAAAAGGGGTAAATTACATTAACAATCACTCAACTTTGATGTAACTGACAAAACAGTCACTCTGATTTCAATTCAGTCACTCAACTTTCGAAAAATAACAAATCAGTTCTTTTAACCATCTTTCGTTACAGATGTAATGGAAAAGTGACATGGCATCCTACTGTGTAAATGACCCCAATTTAAAACCCTAGCTAGGTTGAACAGTAAAAGAAGAAGAAGAAGAAGAAGCAGATAATAAAAAGAAAAAGAAAAAAAATTCTAGAGTGGTTCAGCAGCAACATGAGGTTGTGGATCGCAGCGACTGCAGTGGGGCAAGTTTCACAAAGAACAGTTCCTGTGATGAGAACGGTCGAGAGCTTTTCTTCGCTATATCCGACCAAATGCACCATCTCTTCTCATCTCTATTTCTTCTTCTTTTTCTTCTTCCCTTTATTTTCTTTTATTGTTAACTAGTCACATCGATAGTTCGAATCGTAGAGTATTCGTACCAGATGCTTTGGACATAGAATCTGCTATGGTTTAGGGCTAAAATAGTTTGATTGTTGCTGTCGCAGTTGAGTTCGAACCAATGGTCATCGCATTTGGGAGGTTGGGTTGGTAATCGAAAATGGTAGCTCATTGTGACATTTCCACAAATAGTTGGGTTGCAATATTTGTTTTTGGTCTTGGTAACACAATAATGGTGGCCACGAGTGCATAGATTGGAAGTTGTGGTTTGGTTTTGGCATGGCGGAATCTAGATTGAAAGAGATTGGAAGGTAGAGAAAAAGACAAAAGAGATTGATGGTAAAGTGAAGCAGATCACCATATTTGAAAACAGAGATTGTTGGGATGGAAAAAAAGGAAATATAAACATATTGGGCCATTTACACAAAAAAATAAAAATATTAGGTCATTTATTAAAAGAATAGAAAAAGAAGAACGAAAAATAGTCACTCAAGTTTACCTCGTCCAATGTGATAAGTTAATTGGTCACGTCAATGGTCCCGTTAAGCTTGCAATAAAAAATGTTAATAGTTAACTGATTTGTTACTTTTCGATCAATATAATAACTAATTTATTATTTTTCAAAAATTAAGTGATTCAATTGAAATCAAAATAATTGTTTTGTCAACTTCATGGAAACTAATTTATTGTTGAAGTAGAAAAAAGAAAACGGTGGCTACCAATCTACTTTACCCGTTAAAAAAACTCAAGATTTGGGTGGCTATCCTTGTTTCTTCTCTCTGCAAGTAGGTTACCTTCAAAAACAAGAATAAAAAATGGCGCCAGTCAACGCTGGTGAAGTCCAGACACCATTCGAGCCTAAATACGATCGAGCTAGCGAAGTCAAAGATTTCGACGACACGAAAACAGGTGTCAAAGGGCTTGTAGATGCCGGGATTTCGGAGGTTCCCCGAATATTTCATCAGCCACCGGATACCGTCGGGAAAACCTCCGTTCCAAGTGCCACCCAGTTTAGCATCCCTGTTATAGATTTTCAAGGAGTAAAGGAAGACCCCAGTACTCACAAGGAGATCGTTAAACAAGTCCTTAATGCATCACACGAATGGGGCTTTTTTCAAATCATTAACCATGGAATTCCAGTGAGTGTTCTTGAGGAGATGAAGGTTCGTGCACGTAGATTTTACGAGCTAGATGATGAGCTCAAAAAACAGTTCTACACTCGTGATACTTCGAAAAAAGTGGTCTATAATTGCAATTTCGATCTCCTTATTTCCCCAGCAGCTAACTGGAGAGACACTGTTTATTGTGACATGGCTCCTAGCCCTCCTAAGCCTGAAGAGTTGCCTGAACCATTTAGGTATATACATATACATATAGGAATAACCCTGCAATGGTGAATTGTTGCTGACCTGTGTGACTTTGGTATATAGGGGTATGATAGTGGAGTACACGGACCGGATGATGAGTTTGGGTCATTTGCTGTTTGAGTTAATATCAGAATCTCTGGGGTTGAACCCTGATCATCTGGTGAAGATAGATTGTGCAAAGGGTCTCGGCCATCACTTCCATTACTATCCGGCGTGTCCGCAGCCGGAGTTGACTATCGGTGCTAGCAAGCATGCTGACAGTTGCTTCCTCACCGTGCTTCTACAAGACCATATTGGTGGCCTCCAAGTTCTTTATGAAAATCAATGGATTAATGTACCTCCAGTTCCCGGGGCTTTAGTAGTTAACATTGGAGATCTTTTACAGGCAAGTCCTGTGCTTTAAACAATCAACAATTAACAATGAGATTCGAAACTATGTGACAAATGACCAATTTACTTTCCGGTTTTTCCGTGCTCTTCTTTCCAGCTTATATCGAATGACAGACTTGTAAGCGTCAAGCATAGGGTGCTTGCGAATTCGGTTGGACCTAGAATATCGGTGGCAAGCTTTTTCTCCACTTATTTTAATCCGAATCCGAGATTGTATGGTCCTATTAAGGAGTTGTTATCATCAGATAATCCTCCGAAATACAGGGAAACTACTGTGGTAGAGTTCAAGAATCACTACCATAACAAAGGCCTTGATGGAAATTCTGCACTGCTGCATTTCAGGATATGAACCAATTCTCTCAAAAGACAATTCCAGCATTGGTCTTTCCATGTATAACTAGAATTAGAAAATGAATAGATTGTTATATATCTGTATGTATGCATGCACGCCTACATGTATTCTATTTATAAACATGAGCAATGTCGACTGTTGAATATGTTGTTTGCTGCTATGGCCATTGAAACTGTTGTTCCAAGAATTTCTTCTCATAATTAAAAAGAATAACATCCGTTACATATGCAATCCCGCAATCTAGATATGAGGCTTAGAAATGAGAACGTGATTCCTTCAGGGATAGAACTTTAAGGTTGCAAGTGGTGCCAAGTTGCACCACAAAATTACAAAAAGAAAGGTAAAAAAGAGACGCCATTGATATCAATGGCGGTGTGGCATTAAACAATGCTCTTCATGGGGTCACTGAAGATAATGGCGTTGATATTTATCATAAAAAAAACAAATTTAGTCAACACTTCATAATCTAAAAAAAAAGGGAAAAATATTTCCATTACAGAAAACAAGAACAATCTCCTTCCTAGTTCCTCCTCTTTCTTGTCTAACAAGAAATGGGGACACTGAACACACCTGAGTATGATAGAACAAGCGAACTGAAAGCTTTTGATGACACAAAAGCTGGAGTTAAAGGCCTTGTCGATGTTGGAATCACGAAGGTCCCTCGTATATTTCATCAACCGCCTGAAAAACTCCACAAATTCCCAGTTTCAAACGATTCCCAGTTCAGTATTCCGGTCATAGACCTCGAAGGAGTGAACAATGATCCGATTACTCGAAAGGAAGTGGTGGATAAAGTTGGGAACGCATCAAGGAAATGGGGTTTTTTCCATGTGATCAATCATGGGATTCCAGTTAGTGTTTTGGAGGAGATGAAGGATGGTGTTAGGAGGTTTTATGAGCAAGATGATGAAGTGAAAAAGCAATATTATACTCGTGATTTTACGAAATCAGTGGTTTATAACAGCATTTCGATTTGTAGACAAGTTTAGCAGTCAATTGGAGAGATACATTTTTCAGCCGTATGGCTCCTGGTCCTCCAAAAGTGGAAGATTTGCCACCAGTTTTCAGGTATGGTTCAACATCTATTTATTTGCTTAGTCTGCATAAATGGCCTATACTGTGATGAATAGCATCTGTTATGTCTGCAATCACGATAATGAGGTAATTCATTTGCAGGGATATAATGGTGAACTACTCGAAACAAGTGATGAATTTGGGTAATTTACTGCTGGAATTGCTGTCCGAGGCTCTTGGGTTGAAACCTGACCACTTGAAAGACATGGACTGTGGCGGGGGCCTTCTTATGCTATGCCACTATTATCCAGGGTGTCCTGAGCCAGAATTGGCTTTGGGAACAAGTAAGCATGCAGACAATGATTTCTTCACTGTACTGCTTCAAGATCCTATTGGTGGTCTCCAAGTACTTCATGAAGACAAATGGATTGATGTGCCTTGTTCTCCTGGTGCTCTAGTGATTAACATCGGTGATCTTTTACAGGTTAATCCGTTGTCACTCCGACTCTTTATTTTCCTTAAAGCACTCATGTCTAAAACTTATGTCTTGAATGCTAGAGAATATTTGGGAAATTTCAACTTATTTTTTCAGCTTATTTCGAACGATGCTTTCGTAAGCGTGGAGCACAGAGTGCTGGCAAACTCGGTCGGACCGAGAGTTTCAGTGGCATGTTTTTTCAGAACTTCGGACCCGAGACTGTACGGACCTATCAAGGAACTGTTATCAGAAGAGAATCCACCAAAATACAGGGAAACCACAGTGAGAGATTATGCTATATACTCCAATGGAAGAGGGCTTGATGTTGATGATACTTCTCCCTTGCTGCATTTCAGGTTATGATCCCATGATATGAAATATCAGCTTAAGTACTGAATAATTTGGTAGATTTCTTATGATTGAATTGTGTATTGGGCATATCTAGTTGCCTCTCTGAGTATATATATGTAATGAATGTCATCATAATCAACCAAGATAAATATGGATATGGCTTTATAATTACTATTTAAACCCACGAGTTGTTATTATGATATCTTTAAGATAAAATATATTGGTATTGTCGAAACCGTTTTTGAAAAGAAAAACGGGAATCGAACTTGGTTTTTGAAAATGAGTAAAACGGGAGTCGCCACCGACCTTTTATTAGGTGTGGTCGGGTCACCTTTGTTTTAATAAAACTTTTGATTTACTAAAACAGTGTTTTTTTTTTGTCTACGAATATTCGAGAAAATAGGTTCGGGAGTCGGTTACGTGCGAGGAAGGATCGGCACCCTCGCAACGCCCAAAATTGGTACCAAATTGATTAATCGATGTCCTAATGTCGCAAAGCTTGAAAAGATTTTGAAATTTTATTCTATTTTTTTTTTATTTTAAACAATTCGATTGAATATTGAGTTTCCCTTGTTGCGAAGGAATAGAGTTTCACATCCAGCACGATTGGACATGATAATCTAAGTCCTTGGATTCAAGATCGTCTTCAAAATTCTCCAAGCACACATTTTTTGAAATTTTGGAACGGGTATTTGCTCACTTGATCATACGAAAGAGAACACACCCAGCACGATTGGGCATGATCTTTTCGAATTTCCAAACGCACAAATATCACTTTATTTAAAAATAGAAACAAAATTCGAAAGGTTATCCACTTGTTCGGTCAAACGAAAAAAATCACACCCAGCACGATTGGGCATGAATTTTGAATTCCCAAACTCATGAATATTACCTTTGTGAAAACTCGTTTTCAGGAATAAAAAATAAAAAAATAATAAAAGATGGAATATTGGATTACGATGAATCGACGAAAGCGAGAAAATTAGCAAAACATGATAATAAGAAGATGCAATAATGAAACAAAAGTAAAAAGATAAAAATAGTAACGATAAAAAAATATTAATAATGATAGTGACAATAATATATACAATACTAATAATAGCGTAGCAAATATAATAATAATAATAATAATAATAATAATAATAGTAATAATAATAATAATAGTAATAATAATAATAATAATAATAATAGTGGTAATAATAATAATAATAATAATATAATGATAAATATGTACAATATAATAATATATAGTAATAGAAATAAAAATAAAAATAAATAATAATAATAATAATAGAATAATAATAGAATAACATAAAATATATACAACATAATAATGATATAAATATGGTGATAATAATAAATATATAAATAATACAATGATACTAATAATGAAGATATTAGTATGATTCATCAATTAGATTCTAACTAGTTAAGAAATTAACAAAAATTTATTTTTATTACAAAGTCAAATTATATTATTATGAACCAAGAACACTATTAATATTGAATGTTCAATGTTACAATTTTAACCAAAGTATCATTTAATTTTTATATAAACTTTTAATACGTTTATATAAATTTCAAATTAATTGAGTTGATAAATTTTATTTTATCAATTGAATTTGATTTGAATATCAAAATCGAATCAAGTGAAAAGAAATTTAAATAAAAAATTATTTAAATTAATTAAATTTTCAAATCAAATTTATTGATCTCACTTGATTTGAATTTTTAAATCTGAGTTTTTTCAAATGAGTGGTTGTAATAGTTAGAATTTTTTTGGTCTAGATAATGACATGTTTGTGGCCAAGTCAACGGAGTTGTGTGGACTTTGTGGAAAGGTTGCTTCCTTCATGTCCTATTGGTAACATAGACTTTATTTTGATCCAAAATTGCCTTATTACACTAACAATTTCATTCAAAAATCAACACCATGGGCTCAGAAACCGGTGAATTTCAAGTAGATTCTAACCCGGATTACGATCGCGAAAGTGAAGTAAAGGCTTTTGATGATACAAAAGCCGGTGTGAAGGGAATAGTAGATTCGGGTGTCACAAAAATCCCTCGTATATTCATAGATCAAAGCCTTATCCTTGCGAAGAATAACACCGATTGTTCCAATAATCAGCTGAGTGTCCCGATCATAGACCTCCAAGGCATCGGTGGAGACTCGGCTCGGCGTGCCGAGGTGATTAACCAAGTTCGAAATGCTTGTGCGAATTGGGGTTTCTTTCAGGTCGTCCACCATGGGATTCCTGCAAGCGTTTTGGATGAAATGATTGATGGGATCCGTCGGTTTCATGAACAGGACACCGAGGTGAAGAAACAGTTCTATACACGCGAAGCAACTCGCAAGGTGTTGTATCTAAGCAACTATGACTTGTATAAATCGAAAGCTGCTAATTGGAGGGACAGTTTGGGTTGTATCATGTCTCCTGATGATCCAGCTCGCCCTGCAGATTTGCCTCAAGTTTGCAGGTACGTGTTAATACTAGGCTATGTTACTCGAATTCAGTTGTCAGTTGTGAGTCTCTATATGTGACATGTATTGAGTTTTGTTGCAGAGACATAGTGATGGATTACTCCAAGCAAGTATTGACATTGGGGTTCACACTGTTTGAACTGCTGTCTGAGGCTCTTGGGCTCAACCCTGGTTGCCTAAATGATTTGGGTTGCGCCGACTTACTGCTTCTAATGGGACATTACTATCCTCCGTGTCCTCAACCAGAACTAACAATGGGAACCACCAATCACAAAGACAGTAACATCATTACCATTCTTCTGCAAGATCAAATGGGTGGCCTTCAAGTGCTTCATCACAATCATTGGATTGATGTCCCTTGCATACCTGGAGCTTTGGTAGTAAATGTTGGAGATCTTCTACAGCTTATATCAAACGACAAGTTCAAAAGCGTGAATCACAGGGTGTTGGCGAAACGAGCAGGGCCTAGAATATCAGTGGCATGTTTTCTGAGAATGCAAGCGAATAACAAAGGAAATGAATCGAGACTTTATGGACCAATCAAGGAACTGTTGTCTGAAAACAATCCTCCAATCTACAGAGAAATCTTGATCAAGGACTATTTGTCACAATACTACTCGAAAGGGCTCAGCGGTAGCTGTTCACTTTCACATTTCAAGCTGTCTAAAAATTAGTCTACGTATCATTGCAGGCAAAACTTATGAGTTGCAGAAGAGATAATAGTTCTTAATTACTTTTTGAATAAGTTAAATTTGTATACATATATGATGAACAAGTTAAGCACAAGTATGTTCTGCCTTTGTCCCTGTCCGTACATTGCTCTGTTTTTAATCTTTATGAAGAAAAAATAGTGGATAGTGAAGAGCATGGGACCAAGCAGCTATCACTGGTATCATCGTTTTGGACGTGGCTGATTAATAAACAAATTTCCATCCTTTTCTGAATCTTTTTTTTCGAAACTGAATAAGAAGAATTGATTAATTATAAAAATCATTCAGGTGTAAAATCTTATATAAGAATGATTTGTTTTTTATAGTGAATACCGGCGGTATTACCCCTCATCATTACCTAATGATTATCTATTTTTAAAAAAATAATTGTTTTTGTGCCGCCACTGTGTCTAATGACACCGATATGTATTTTCTCAAATACCCTTTAAAAATACGGTTAACTTGGAGGGAAAAAAATTAATATTTTTTAAAATTCAAGAAAATAAACATTAAAAACCCTGACAAAACTCATTGAAAAATTTCATTGCAACGCTAAAGAAGTGAATAGTAAAACAAGACAAAACCCACAAAAATAAACATAGAAAAAAAAGATATACATAGAAAAGTTTTTTTTGCAAGAGTAGAGTAACGAAGTGAAAACTTTGAAATCTTCACTCTTTAGAAAATATGTTGAGAATGAAAATTTAAAAAAAATTGAAAGTTTGTTTCAAAATAAAACTTCTTTTTGAATGTTTCAGCAACACATAAAGTTGAACCCAATTTTATTATAAATGTAACACCTTTAACCTGTATCCGTTGTCGGACTAGGGTTACGGAGCATTGCCAGATAAGACACAACTCCGAACAGGCATATATATATATATATATATATATATATATATATTAAATATAACACATTACATCTAAGCTAAGTATAACAATACTATTAATACATATCACACATGCCATACGTTTCTGTAACCACATTTCTACATTTACGATTAAATGTGACCATTACATAACATACTAATTCACATACTTAACATTCAAATCAAAGTTGATATTTGTATCCTGAATCATCCAAACAAAATAAAGTTGCACATTTTGCTATTTCAATCAAAACATACTAATCTTTATAAATTTAAACATATATTATTATCTTATCAAATAGTAAGACATTCAATATTTCAATTTCATTTACTAAACAAATACCAACTCACCTTATGCTTAATCATTTTAGTATATCATTAACCAAATAAACCACATATCTAATCACTCATTTTGTATGCTATTCGAATATCTTACTATTTGTCTTAGATAATCTATACAGCATATCCATCATTTAAATAGGTAAATGATGCACCTAATCATGCTTCCTTTCAAAACCAATACAACACATATATATAACATATTAACCACTTGTCCATTACTTAACATAATTTAACTTATAAATATACATTCAAGATTTTCCATTCAAATTATTATCACATCATGCAACCAAATTTCATACCTAAACACAATACCAAATCCATTTACCTCACATTTAATTATTTATCACAAGTATATAACCAAACATTCATAATTAACATCATCAGTTCAAACCAACTTATTAAAGACTTAATGAGTAAACAGCACTTTATACCTATTTGTTGTATTTGAACATATATACATATATATATATATCATCAAAACCAAATCACATCGTACTAGTATACATACTTGCTAAAACTATCTGTACATGCCTTTCATTTAACATCAACCACAATTTATATATATATACACATTCGGCCTTAGTCCATTTAATAAACAAATCAAACCATCCCACAATGCACAACACATATACATTTACATATCACTAAACCGAATTCAACATGTCCAAATTATAATATCATACTTACTTACCTATCATGGACTTATACCATAAACAAATATGCATAAGTATAAACTCATTTCCAATGACCATCACAACCAAAAACATAAATATTCAATCGATCAAAAGAAGATAAGCCATCTTCGCATGGCTATTAATTACATACAAAAGTACTTAATACACATTCGACCTTTTTACTATGCTATACATGTCATACACCCACAGTCAACTTAGTAAAAATACCAAAGGAAACTGTCGATAGTGTGATAAGTCTTGCTGACGATCCCCGAGCTTGTAACATATAGTAGACAGAAAAAACATAGAGTAAACTAAATTAACAAAACCAAATATACAAAGCTATGAATATAATTTAACATTAAATCCCTTCATTTACAAATCAAATTGTTAACTTGT
This sequence comes from Gossypium australe, assembly GCA_005393395.2. Taxonomy (NCBI): domain Eukaryota; kingdom Viridiplantae; phylum Streptophyta; class Magnoliopsida; order Malvales; family Malvaceae; genus Gossypium; species Gossypium australe. The sequence continues at coordinate 146,848,868 of CM016616.1, read as the reverse complement.
ACACGTTCACAAGAACTAACACAAATCTCAATATCAAATTCACACATAAGTCACTTTGGCCGAATACCTTAAATTTCAATCATACATATAGTTCACATGCTCATACTTGAACTTTTATACAATACATTAAACATATAACTTACCTTACTTTTCATAACACAGTTTATATACGTACCTGAGTTCTTTTAATTTGAATTTCACATTGGCATTCACTTACACATGCCCGTTGAACCATTCGGAATTCAAAAGGATACGCGGATAGTCGGAAGCTCGTCCCAGATGTGGTCTTACATGTAATCACATATCAATGCCACTGTCCCAGACAGGGTCTTACACGAATCAAATACGATGCCAATGTCCCAGACATGGTCTTACACGTAAACACAAGTCGATGCCAACATCCCAGACGTGGTCTTACACGATAACACACATATCGGATATCCTATGCCATGATATATGTATCCTATCTATTCCTAAGGTTCATACGGGGGTTACGGACGTCGAATCTCGATCGAATCAAGCTCGGAAGATAGACAATTATCCAAGTACACATTCAGCCATAGTAAATAATAGTTCAAATAATTCAAGTAATTACATAACAAATTCATATTCATAAATATAACAATGTTTAAATGCTTATTGACTTACCTCGGACGTCGACAACTGTGAAATCGGCTAATTGACTACTTTTGTCTTTCCCCGAACCAAATCCAATTTTCTTTGGATCTTGATCTAAACATATTCAAATTAAGCTTATTTAACACCATTCTATTCAATTTAGTCTAAAAACACATAAATGGAAAATTTACAATTTTGCCCCTAACATTTCACACTTTTTACAATTTAGTCCTTTTTGCACAAAACACAAATACACAAAATTTGAGTACACCATACAAGGGCAGAATATTCCTAGTCCTCATACAAGCCCACACATTTCATTTATTTCACATTTTAGTCCCTCAAAAATTTATTTTTGCAATTTAGTCCAAATTACTCAAATTCATCAAAAATTCAAAGACAAAACTTGTTAATCAAACACATGTATTTCATATTTCATCATCAAACAACAAAAACCACAAGGTATCATCAATGAAAAACACAAAATCATCATCAAAATAAAAAATTAAGACATGGATCAGAAAGTACTCAAAGCAACGATCTCAAAAATATAAAAATTATCAAAAACCGAACTAAAACTCACCTTGATTCAAGCTTTATTCATGGCCGAATGGTGCTAATCTTCTTTCTTTTTCTTTTTTTTTACATTCGTTATGGAAAACAATTAATAACCTTTGGCTTTTAATTGTATGATAAGTTATTATAATAAAATATTATATTAATATTAATATAAAAGTTTAATTTATAAACTTTAACATATAAAAGAAACATATAATAATGGCATATTGCCGTACACTACATAATAAAAATGGGCTATTTGCAACATAAGTCCTCCCTTTTAAAAAGACAATAACAATTAGGCACTTTCACAACTAACCATCAAGTTTTATTTTACGCGATTAAGTCCTTTTATTTAATCGGACACCTAAACAACAAAATTAAAACACGAAAATTTAATACAAGCAAATTCACACATAATAAACACGGAAAATAATTTTAAAATATTTTTTGGACTCGGATTTGTGGTCCTGAAACCACTATTCCGATTAGGGTCAAAATCGGGCTGTTACAATAAAAATAATTATTATAGTTCTATTCAATGTCTTGTAAGTTGAACACATTTAAAATATCTTAACTTTTTATTTGTGTGTAGATTCTAAAGATAATATTTTAAAATAAATTACTTGTATTGTAACACCCCTAACCTTTATCTGTTGCCGAAACAGGGTTACGGAGCATTATCAAATTTTACGGACTAATTACGAATATTTCATTACCTTTGTTATACAAATCAAGAACAAGTCATATAACACTCATTTTATCCCTTAGATGGGTCCTCGAGGCCCAAAATACACCTTAGAAGTGAATTGGGACTAAACAGGACACTCAGGGAATTTTTCCCAAAATCTTAAAATTTTTCTTAAGAGTAGGGGACACACGCCCATGTGGCCGACCGTGTGGCTCACACGGCCAGGAGACACACCCGTGTCTTAAGCCGTGTGGACATTCAATGTGAGGCACACAGCCGTGTCCCAGCCCGTGTCCAAATTAGGGTAGCTACTAACTTGTGTCACACGGCCAACCACAAGCCCGTGCGCTAAGCCATGTGTGAAGTGCAGGAGTCACATGGCCAAGCCACACGCCCGTGTGCTAGGCCGTGTGTAAAAATCTGGGCAATCTGTTTTGAAATTTTAAGGTGCAGGGGACACACGGCCAGACTACACGCCTATGTGCCAGGCCGTGAGTTACACACGGCTGAGACACACGTCCATGTCTCTGCCCGTATGGACGAAAATAGGCCATTTTAAGACCACTTTTCTCACCCTTTTATTATCCACCTACACACAACATTGAAATACATTAATATATCTCAACCAAGTAACCAATTCTAGCAAAACATGTATTTAACATAATATGTTAACACAAGAATCAATTGTCTAAATTTGCCAAACTAACTTCATTCATTAATTTACCAAAACCTACTACTGATTGTATACATACAAACACACACACACACACACACACACACACACACACACACACACACACATATATATATAATTGTCATTCATAATTATACTTCAAGTTTAGCCCTTTTCAATCCATCCCTATACATGCCATATAAACCATAAAATGTACAACAAAAGCAACCAAATTAATCTAGATAGTGTGATCCGATGTGTTGATCTGATCCTCCGAACTTCTTGAAAATCTACAAAGAACATTGAACAACACAAGTAAGCTTAATGAAGCTTAGTAAGTTCGTTGACTTTATATATAAATCTTACCGAACATACTATAACAATTCATTTAAGTAAATCATTCATTACACATTTTCTGCCAATTACAACTTCAATCAATGAATGCACTTAATTGAGCTCGATATCAATAATAACTTAAATTCTTCCACATTAATTTCAATATAGCACTTACCAATTCTTGTCAATCAAAGAACGACTTATGGATTTGAGTACATCATAAACAGAAGCCCGAAAGTTGCACAGAAGCACATAAGTGTTAAATGGAAACCCGTAAGGGTTGAATGGAAGCTCATAGGAGCTGAACGAAAACCCATGAGGGTTAAACTGAAGCTCAAAGAGCTAAAAGCAAAGAAACATGAGTGTTCGCAACAAATGCTGAACCTCTGTTTACTTGGGTAATTTTGCATTCAATTCCCCTGTTGCACTAAACGATCGTACTGAATCCTGCGTTCTGTTCACTTTAAACATTTGATTCAATTTTGTAAATTTAATAATAATTTTATTTTCAACAGATGATACAAATAAATAAAAAATACCATTTACTAATTAACATATAACATTAAAATTTAACCATACGAACTTACCTGGGTTATATGGTGGAATTTGTAGTAATTCAAGGACTATTCAGCTAATTTCTTTTTTTCACGATTTTCTTCGGGCTCTTGATCTATAATATAAAATTATTCATTCATAAGCATATAATTCAATCCTAATTCACTTCACAATTCATGCCCTTCAATTTTTGAAATTACACATTTACCCTAACTTTTATAATTTTTGCAATTTAGTCCCTCATCAAATAAGCTAATTTTTCTCAATTAACACTTTATCTAAATATTCTAAACTATTACACAGCCTTTGATAAATAGAATTTAATACAAAACCCTAATATTTAATCTTTTTCATAATTTGGTCCTAAAATCAGTTTCTATTAAAACTACTTGATAAAATCATCATATAACAAAATTAAAGCTTCAATTCCATGTTAATTCATCATAAACTTCCAGCACTCATCAATGGTAACTTTCAAAATCACCCATGAAATAAAAAACTAATGAATTAGATAGTTTGACCTAGTTGTAAAAGTCTCAAAAACACAAAAAAATTCAAGAAAAGAGCAAGAATTGAACTTACATGTAGCAAAAATATGAAAAACCAACTTAGCGGGACTCTTCTATGGTGTTTTGCTAAAGTTTTAGAAGAAAAATGTCTAGAATTCTCATGAAAATTCAATTTTTAAGCTTAATTATACAAAATTTCCAATTTTATGTGTCGGCCCAGCCATTTGCTTTTGGCATATTTATGCCTTAAGTCCCTCCTTATTCATCACTTAAGCTATTTAATCACTATTTCTTTTATTAGCAAGTTTTGCACCTTTTTCAATCTAGTACTTTTTATTTAATTAACTATCAAAACGTTAAAATTTTCTAACGAAACTTTAATACTAACTTATTGACACTCCGTAAATATTTATAAAAATATTTATAGCTCGTTTTATAAAATTGAGGTCTCGATACCTCGTTTTCCAAACCAATTAATCTAATCATTTCTTCTAAAACACAAATTACTAATTCCAAAAATCTTCATAAAATCACATTAAACTCCAAAATTCTAAATAATATAATTTTTGAACCCTCTCATCGGATTTAGTGATCTCGAATCACTGTTTCAGACACCACTGAAAATTGGGTTGTTACATGTATTGAGAATTAAAATATTGTCTCAAGAATCTACATATAGATTAAAAGTCAAGATATTTTAAATGAGTTCAACTTACAAGACATTGAATAGAACTATAAAGGATACAAGAGATCAATGTTATGGAAATGCAATGTGATTTTCACGGGGAGGATCTTTGGGAGCAACCGTTAAAGGAGGAGAGTGAACAGATTGCCCATGTTTATTTCAAGGGCATCCTGATTGGGTTCAAGAGATCGATAAGGCAGGAGGTGTAGGACAAGGATGAGGATGATGTTTAGTTTCTTGAGGGGGACGTGACTGTTAGAATAGAGGACAGCATGTCGACGATTATATTTTCTGGTCATGTTCATCAGATTTTGTATAAGAGCATGTCAAAGACGATCATGGATCTAGAGAATGATTATTATTTGGTTAAGCCACAGGAGGAAGTAGATTATGTTCGAACTCTTACTGAAGGTCTGTGGATAGTGTTTGGTCATTATCTCACGGTGCAACCTTGGTTTGAATATTTTTCCACGAGTTAACCATTGCCATCTAGTGTCGTCGTATGGATTCGATCCTCAAGTGTTTCGGGCTTTATGTATAGAAGAAGTGTAACTAAGTTGATTGGGGAAATGGTTTGCAAGGCAAGTTTGTTCGTTTGGCATTTATGGTTGACCTGAATAAACCATTAGTATCTAGGATTAAAGTAGATGGTCGAGTGTAAAGGGTGGAGTATGAATCTCTTCCTAACACATGCTTTGTGTGTGGTCACTATGGTCATATGAAAAAGTTGTGTCCGGCTTTGTATTTTCAGGAGAAGCAAGGAGGTGATGATGTTGTATTGCATTCGGTTATACTCCTAGTGGACTTAAGGTTAATTATTTGATGGCTGTCGATTCCACCAATATAAACCTACACCTAGTTGCAAATTTTAGCAGTATAGGAAGTAGGGTCGATCCCACAGAGACTGGTTTTACTGAAAAATTGTCTATCTCTTGACCAAATTAATGTCTGGGCAATTGTCGTGCCTGCGACGTTTGGGGGGAGTAAAATATTAAACTTGAAACAAACACAGAAAACAAAAACGTAAAAAGTAACAGACTAAATAGGAAAATAAAATTGAAATAATCTGAAAAGAAATTGATAAAACTTAGCTCAGCCTTAAGCGCGGTTTTTTCCGTCTTTGACCCGATCCTCGAAATTAGATGAACTCGTCTATTCTGATAAGCTAGTTATAGCTACCAAGGACGCCTCGGACACCAACTCTTCCTTGTGTAAATTAGTTATGGAACGTCCTATAACTAACCCTTACCGATCGAACAACCTACGAAACGCTCGTGGTTTAGAACTTCGGCAACTTTGCGTTCTAAAAGAGCCTAGCTCGAACCAATGCCCTCAAATGTTGGGACATTTAAATCCGGTTACTACTTCTCTTGACGGAACCAAACAGCAATCCCCACTTGGCACGTCAATGTGTTCACGGAAGACCAATTAGACAATCGATCCTTTCAGAATTCCAACTGTATGTCTAGCCGCACTAACTCAAACGATGTCTTTTTTTACTTAGCATGACTTGACTTTGTGAGTTGACGAAGTCATACTCTTAATCCGGAGAAGTAATAAGTATCGGAAATCGGGAGTTGAATAGCTTGGGTTAGTAACTCACGGGTTTTTGACGGGGTTAATACCGGCTTAAAGCTGAAAGGGGTTTAGTGTGGCATGATTTTACTCATGCTTGAAGGTGGTGGAAAGTGTTTTTGTGGAGGATGATGGAAATTGGAAAGTGAAGGGGCTTTGAAGGCAATTAAACCAATTTTGGGAAAACAAACAAAAAGAATTGAAATAAGTAGAATGTTAGACGTTGGCTAAAAAAACAGAATAAAAGAAATCCTATTCAAAATTGAAATAGGAAAAGAGAGAGAAAACAACTCTAGATAGGAATAGGAAAAGAGAGAATTGATTGATGACTATCAAATTACAAATAACCCCTATTTATACTAATGGATTTACTAAAAATAGACTTAACTAATTTAATATAAAATCTTAAATAATTAAAAAAAAAACTAAAAATAGAATTTTCTATTCTTGGCTTTTTACAAAGTCAAATTGCTTGACGAGTCCTTGGCTTCCTCCATCTTTTTGATCTGGCCCTATTTCCATGATATTCTTTCAATTTGGCCCTTTTTAGCATGCTTTCGATCAATTGCATTCCTTATAAGAATTAAATCATAAAAACACTAATTTAGTAGAGATTAATTCAGAAATAAACTGAATTACATATAAGAAATCATGCAAAATAATCATGTTATCAAGTATGGTCCTTGGATGGTAGTTGATCTGTGGTCAAGGAGAGCTGATCGGAGTAGGGGCTCTGACAAGGATGACAAGGTAAGTGCAAATCTTCGGGGATCTCGATTTAATGCTCTCCAAGATTTAAGGGAAAATGAATTAGGGAATGTGCAGATTTCTAAGTGTGGAATTATTGCTAAATCCAAGGGAAAAGGTTTGGCCATTTATGATAATCCATTGGGGTTGGTGATTCAATTATGGATCGTGACAATGGGAAGGGATTTGGGTCGTGTGGACTTGTTAAGGCCTCTGAGATTGTCAAGGGCTCGGCTAATAGGTCTAGTGGGTCCACTGTTAATTCTGCTATTGATAAGGGAATGGGTCAGATTGGGAATGATCTGTTTCCTTTGGTTAATTCAGGGGCTAATGCCCAACTTGAAGATAAGAGAACTTCGTTGCAAGATAACACTTCATGACAAATTGAACTGACGACGATTGGGGGGGCTAGTTCGTTGGTGGAAAAAATCAGGTGGATAATCATTCTGTGGAAAAAAAAAAATGTGATTGTTACAACTATTAAAAAATATTTTTTAAAAAAGGGTGGCCGAAAAAGTTGTTATTACAACTATTAAATAAGATTTTTTTAAAATGTATACAACTTTTTCAATAAACGGTGACTGTTACAACTAAAAGAAAATATTTAAATTTTTTTTTTCTAAACCTCTGTGACATTTTTATTTAGCAACTTTTTAATAATCATATTTTTCCTTATAATAATCACATTTTTCTTTTAAATTAAATTGATCATTTATCAGCTTTGTTGTTGGAGAAGAAAAGGAAGAAAAAGGGAGGAGCTTTATTATAAGATTTTAATAATGGTGATGATGTTTCTTCTTTTTTGTACTCACGCTTCTTCACTCTACAATGAAAGTGTATTTCTTTTTGCTGCACTAGATTCAGGTTTTCATTCTAAAAAATGGATGACAAAATTATTTTCTTTTTTTTTTTAAATTCTGGTGCCACGTGATAGAATGGTAACACCCAAAAAAAATAATTTTTTAAAAATTTATTCGGTGCAGCGCCGACCACCCATTAAAAAAATGATTTTTTAAAAATAATCTCTGGTGTCGCCAGAGAGGTTGGTGACACTAATTAATTTTTTTTCCTTTTTCTTTTTCCTCCCAGAATACTCGTATTTTTTACTAATATGTAGAAAAAAATACATATTGGTACCACTGAACATAATGGCGGCACTCAAATATATATATATTTAGAAAAAATGATGATTGCCTGATGATGAGGGGGTGATGCCACCAATGGGTATAATGACATCAGCGTGCAGTAGAAAATAAATCATTCTCATAAAAAATTTTGGTCTTGAGTTATTTTCGTAATTAATTATTTTATTTAGGTCAATTTAAATAAAAAATTAAATAAACCTCAAAACCCTGAATTTGATAGAAACATATTTTATTTTTAAATTTAAAAATCGAATTTGGAGATGAGATGGAACAAATTAATTTATCATTAAAAATGTTTAGGTCGGGTCGGGATCAAAATTATCTTCCTCTGTTCTGATATATTTACAGAATACATCTCTTTTAATTTTATAACTATTTTCCTGTTTTTAATTATAATTCCATAATTTTATAATATGACTAACATATATTGTAATTTTATAAATATTATTAATTTTTTAAGGTTTTATAATGCATGGTTTAATTTTGTAAAATTTAATATATTATAAAATATTATTTAGAATTTCGGAGCATGGGACCAAGCAGCTATCATCGGCCTTATCGTTTTCGACGTGGCTGATTACCATCCGCATTACTGATAAACAAATTTCCATGCTTTTTAACTTCATTTGTGATTCTCAGAAAATTTCAAATTAATGCTTCTGCTACATTAAAATGGAAGGAACAAAACACAGCGAAAAGATGGTGATCACCAGTGGAGCTGCAGTTCATGATGATTCCAACCACTACGACAGAGAAAAGGAACTGAAAGCATTCGACAATTCAAAAGCGGGTGTCAAAGGTCTGGTAGATGCTGGAATCACTAAGGTTCCTCGTATGTTCATCTGTTCAGACATTTCATCGGACACTTTAGAGACAACCAAGAAAACCCAATACAATATTCCAGTTATTGATCTACAAGGGATCGAATATGATCCACGGCGGCATAAAGAGATCAGTGACCAAGTCAGGCATGCTTCAGAGACATGGGGCTTCTTCCAGATTGTCAACCATGGGATACCTGTAAGTGTTGTTGAAGAGATGAAAGATGGGGTTCGAAGATTTTTCGAGCAAGATATTGAGGTGAAGAAAAGGTATTACGTAAGAGAATCGGGAAGCAGGTTTAGATATCAGAGCAACTTTGACTTGTATACAGCTCCATTTGCGAACTGGAGAGATACCTGTTTCTGCATGATGGCTCCTGATCCTCCCCAGCCTCAAGAATTGCCTGAGGTGTTGAGGTATGTTTATTAATTCCTTCGTATATTAATTTTTGGGTAAATTATATTAGTAATCACTTAATTATGTGATAAAAAAGATAAAATTAACTATTAATAATCACTTAATTCCTTTATATATTAAATTTTGAGCGATTATTTTGTAAGTTTTTGTACATAATATTAACTACTAATGTAATTATCCCAATTCCTTCGCATACTTTTAAATAAAAAGTTAAATTTTGATTTTAATTTTGATCCCTCTATTATGGTTAAATTTAGATTTTAGTTTTTATATTTTAATTTAACATTTTAATTTACTATAGTTAACAATGTTAGCTATTTGAATTAACTAATAATATTATAAAAGTAAAAGAATATGTAAAATTGAAGTACATAGATTAAATCTTAAATTTGACATAGTAGAAGGACCAAAACTGTGATTTAACCAAAGTAAATGACTTGATTAATTTTATATTTTAAAGCTTTTATTATTAAACTAACCCTTGGATTGCAGAGATATTCTAGTGAAATACACGAAGGAAGTAATGAGATTGGGGAGTTGTTTATTTAAAGTATTGTCCGAAGCTCTTGGACTAAGCTCAAATCACCTGGAGGAGATGGGATGTGCCGAGGGACTTGCAGTCCTAAGCCATTACTATCCGCCATGTCCCGAACCCGAACTGACCTTCGGCACGAGCAAGCACTCCGACAATGACTTCCTAACGGTGCTTTTACAAGACCAAATTGGGGGCTTGCAAGTGCTTTATGAAGATCAATGGCTCGATGTTCCTCCGGTGCCTGGTGCCTTGGTGGTTAATGTTGGAGATCTTTTACAGGCAAGTCTCGCTTTCTAATTATTCTAGTTTCCCCCACACTAGGATGTCATCATTTTTATATTTATAGTAAATTTTTATCTCTACGAATATTAAATCCTTTAATGATTTTGGGGTCGCGATTTAATAACATCAATTCTATTGGATAATAATAAAAATACCCTTACTTTATAAAATAAATTATAGGGTAAATTATAATAGAGGTCACCCAATTATATTTTTTTTCTTTTTTAGTCACACAACTATAAAAAGTTACAAGGTGGTCATCCAACTATTCAATTTTATCTTTTTTGGTCACCAACTGGCTATTGTAGAAATGGAAACACCCAAAAATCTAAGATAGTTGGGTGACCAAAAAAGATAAAATTGAATAGTTGTGTGACTATTTTATAATTTTTCATAGTTGAGTGACAAATAAAAAAGAAAAAAAACCATAATTTGGTGACTTTTATTGTTGTTTACCTTAAATTATATTAGTCTAGAAGTATTTTTGTCATTTCATATCTTTTTTATAGAGAAATACATATAAATACACATATCAACAACAAAATTTGAGCCTAAGTTTATAGTTTTCTAACATTTACGTTTTACCATTCAAGCAAAGTAATTACTAATTATATTAATTTTTTTATAAATATACTTATTACAGAATTCAATGAAGAAAATAAAGTAATACTAACCTCTATTGAGTTAAGTAGGAAGGAACTTGGTACCACTAAAACAAAATATTAGTTTTGAGTCTTGTGAACGAAGAATAACATTAAGAAAGCTTTTTTTTTATTTGAGAATCAACTCGATGTAATTCAAAATAAATCGAGATTTAATGTGCTTATCAGATACCAAAAGATATTAGACCAAAAAGCTAGTTCACATTTTTGTATCTATAAAGTTAGAGATTTAGTATATGTTATTTCATCGGATAAATCACATGAAACAATTGAATTAAACTCCGAGCTGGTCTGCATTAACTTTATTTGTTTGTGGTTTAATAGCTTATAACAAATGACAAGTTCAAAAGCGTGGAGCACAGAGTTTTGGCAAACCGTGAAGGACCAAGAGTATCAGTGGCAAGCTTTTTCACCACAGGCTTATTACCATCTTCAAGGGTTTATGGACCCATTAAAGAGCTGCTCTCTCAACACAATCCTCCACTTTATAGGCAAACCACAGTTAAAGACTATGTTTCCTACATTTATCAACATGGTCTTGATGGAACTTCTCCCCTTCATCTCTTTAGGCTCTGAAAAAATTTTCGCCCCTAAACTTGTGAGTTGCAGAAGACATAATGGTGTTCTTATTTACTTTTTGAGTATATTTGTTTACATATATGATTGCAGCTATTATCGTTTTTTGACGTGGCTGATTTCCATCCACTCTTCTTGTAAATAAATTTTCCTATTTGGTATTTTCATGGGGCTGCTTTAGTTAAAGGAACAAAAAGAACCCGACAAAAATGGTGGTTGAACTAATTTAAAATATAAAACTTGATGATTTAATTGGAATATTTTTAAATTTTAGTTTATAATTTGATGAAGTAAGATGTAACATTAGATAATTATGGATTGAACTAAATTTAGTTTCATTACTCTATGGTGTAGAATATATGTGGATGGTAACATTTAAATCATCGATAAATTTTGAATTGATTTGTTTTGGATGTAAGGTGGAGCGGATAGATTTTCTTTTTTTAAACAGTGGTTATGAAGGGGTTCTAATAATTACTTGACCTATTTTAATTTTTTCAGTAATTGAAGATTATACAAGTGGAGCGGAACAGATGGTAGAGTAAAGCATACTAATTATGGAACGGTGGTGGATTTGTCATCCCTCTGAATATTCAATACATCTTAACGCGTTAAAATATAATTCGGGTTTTTCTTAATAAAAAGATGTTTAAAAATAGAAAAGAGGTTGTATTTAAATTTGAATTTGTTGATTATCATTAAAGGAAAAAAAAGTTCAAAAATGGAATTATTAACTAAGTGAAAAGCTTATCCGAAATTCATAATCTAATTTAAGCACTAATCTGTTGCTTTAAAAATACAAAAAAAAAAAAGAGAAAAAAGAATATTGTCAATAAATGCAAAAAGAGATCATTAATATTTATTTCATTCAAATAAAATTTTAAAGTATCTCTTAAAAAACCATTAAATTTTAATTAAAATCTGAATAAATTTTTAATATTTAATTATAAAATAAAAGAACATAGATCAATTTTTCAATCTAAAATAAATTTTATCAAAGTACAAATAAAAATAAAATATTAAAAAACTTAAAATATAATTCAAACAATAAAGGGTAAATTGTGCTATTAGTCCTTGAACTTTATAAAATTTTTGGATTTAACCTTTGTACTTTAATTTGGTCATTTTAGTCCTTATACTTTTAAAATTTTAAAATTTCAATCCTCAAACGATAACTTTTAAATTCATTAAGTTCTACCATTTCCAAAATTTGATGCAACTAACATGATATTATCATATGTGTAATATTATGATAGCTTGCTATTTTCACATATTACTTACTAAAAATATAGTTATTGGATCAATGGTTGTAATTAATGTCAAAATTAAAATTTCAAATTCAGAAAAGTATAGGGACTCAGAATGATCTAATTGAAGAATATGGACTAAAGCTTCAACTGTATGCATAACACAAGACTAGTAATTTTAACCTAATGGAACCAATTGCTTGTGTTTGGGTCAAGACTAAAATTTCAAAGCTTGAAAATTACAGGGACTAAAGAAGAAGTTAACCAACAATAAAAACCTTAAAATCGGTATTAACACGTAAGAACAGAGTCGCGTGAGTATAAAGTTACTTAGCCCATTAAAATTGAGAGTTGAGCTCGGGGGGAGTTAGGTAGTTGAAACTGTTGAAACCTTGAAATTGAAAATGGAAAGTGACAATTTTTTTGGTCGGTATTTTATCATTACCATTACCATTATTGTCAACAAAATCTGTTTTTTATTTTTATTATTATTATTTGCGTATCAAATTAATGTCCATAATAATTTTTTTTAGTAGTCAAGTTGCTTGTTCGACTTGTTAATGCGCCCTTCTTGTTATTGTTCCTTTTGTATTCTCTGGGTTTCTTCAAAATTCTTAATTTAAAAAAAATTTATCGTCTAATCTGCCGATTTCAGTTTCTGGGTCTTTTTCATTTCTCTTAAAAACAACTTCTTCTTCTTTTTTTATGAGCTATGGAGATTTAGTGAGTTCTTTGGACTTGGAGATAAAAGTAAAAAATGAGAGCAATTCCTGGAAGTCCAGGGACTTTGACTAGCCTATTTTTGAGGATTATGCAGTGTGTTTTTGCAGCTGGTTCAATTGCTTCCATGTCTACAACTTCAAACTTCTTCAATTTCACTGCTTTCTGGTATTTTCCCTTTACCTCTTTTCCTGTTCTTCCATTTTGGGTATGATTTTTCTGGGGCTATGCTCCTTTGCTTTTGCTTTTTAATTTCTATTTTGTGTTGTGAAGTTGAAGATCATGTTAGGTGTGAGAATCCTTTTCATAGTTTTTGTTCATTTTGCAAAATTTGGTTAGGCATATTTGAACTGGCCGGCTGTATTTAACTTTTGTTTTGATGCTGTACTAAAGATCTGATTTAATGAATGGATTCTCTCTTTGAGGTCGACTAATAAAGGCAGTGTTATATATATATATATATATATATATATATATATGTATGTATGTATATGTTTGTTTGTTTATATTAATTTGTGAGGTTGAGAATTTATGCTTTTCTTGCTGTTTATGGTAACAGTGAGTTGAATTATTTTGTTCAGAAATGAGTTGCATTTTTTTCTGTAAATCAGTATAATCTAACTGAAATAATAGGAACTTTTTTGATGAATTTGATACTATGTTACTCGGACTTGTGGCGAATATCGAATGTGTACACTTGTTTTATCCAAGTTTTTCCATGCATTTAGAGAATCATACTTCAATATCCATATCTGAATCCGAATTTGTGTCGGGCAGTTTTGGGGAAACCGAAGAGTTCGGGTTACACAGCCAATGCATTCTTATCAAACTGTTGAATTTATGAAAAAAAGAGAAGGCAGACTGCAAACCATCTGTGTAACTTTCCAGATTCAAGTAATTTTGTATTAGGACAATTATGGAATTCGGGTTTTATCTAGGGTTTATATTTGATGCATGGACAGATACTAGGTAGATATGGATTAGAGAAAAGAAACGGAAGACAGAAATTACTTACTTTATTCATTGTGGCAGATTCTAGTATGTTAGGCTAGATAAGGGATGATATATCTGCTTATGCTTTAGTTTAGATCTTCTTCATGTATCCTTTGTATCCGCCAGGGACGGTGTTAGGATCAAGTATATGACAACAAGATTATGCTTTGTGAAGTTACGAGCTGAGTTAGAATATAGTAAGGTTTAAGTTTATGATGATAAAATCTTCATCATCTTTTGGAACCATAGCAGGGACATATTACTGCTAAGACTTCTCATTGTCACGATACCGGTCTGATGTCGATCTTGTTTTATGGCTTAAACAAGTTAGCTACCAGATATGTAAATAGTTCATGCAATGAATTCTACTTTTTTTTAATGTATCAAATTCAAGTGCTGAAAGTTTTGTTTGAGTTACTAATCCTTGTGAACAAAGATATTGAATCTTAGCTGCATATTTGTGGTTCATCGAGTCTTCTGGTCCATTCCTATATTTCCCCGCTTTACTCATTTGTAAAGAAGTTCAAATCCATTACTTAGACTCGAGTGTGAGTGTCGGATATAATGGCTTTTCAATTATTTATAAGCTTTTCTAATGTATTTGAAGTGTCTTTTGAGGGTTATATCTCTGTACTGATATCCTCAATACATCGTGTTTATAATTGGATAACTCTTCAACGGTTTGCTTGTGCAGCTACCTTATTGCTTCAATGGGATTGCAAGTTGTGTGGAGCTTTGCACTTGCGATATTAGACGGAATTGCCTTGGTGAAAAAGAAGGTCCTCCATAATCCGGTTTTAGTCAGCCTTTACGTTGTCGGAGATTGGGTCAGCCTCTTTTCAAACCTTCAAACCCTCTTGATATTTTTTACTGCCAATGAAAACTCAAAACTTTTATCAAATTTTACACAGGTGACCGCTTTGTTGTCCTTGGCTGCCGCATCTTCCTCAGGCGGCATCGCCGTATTATATTTCAATGACTTGGGAAGTTGTGGACTCGGAGAAGAGTGCCAAAAATATCAATTGGCAGTTGCTTTAGCTTTCCTTGGTTGGGTAGCAGTTTCGATATCATCCTTAATCATGCTATGGCTATTTGCGGCCAGTTAAACCGGTGGTTGTACAAGCTCTCGGTCTTCTTCCACGCTCCAAGAAACTGTTAGTCTTAGAAATTTTGATTGTCTATACTTGTCCATAGAAAAAGAAAAGGGGTTGATTGTAGTTATACTCAAGCAGCATTATTTTATTCCCTTATAGGTATCATTTTTTGTTTCTGGTCTGGTAAATGAAAACATCAAATTTGTGGATTTGGAAAGTAAGTAGATAGGGGAAGTTTCCTCCTTTACATGCAAACAAGTTGAGTTACCTGAAGAACTAATTGTTCTGAATTCTGGGTTCAATTCAGTTGATTCATGCAATCACTAATATAAGTTTAAAGTTCAGGTTTTAGTATCTGCAATCTTTTTTCTCAATTCCTGTATCATAACCTCTTTTATAATACAGATTAGGCAACATTTAGTCTTTAAATTCGGTATTTTTTCTCAAATTCAATTTTTGTAATGACATGATGCTTTGAGATTACCATATTATCGTCTAATTTTTTATAATATTTTAAGTGATAGTATGACACGATATAAAAATGTCACATCATCTTCATATTTATTCTTCTGTAATTGGAGATGGGATAAGGGAGAACATTATCATCTTTGTGCATATCATGTGAAATATAGTGGTGATTTGGTTGCCCAGTCATGCTCATGCCAACATGCTTAGAATGCAAGGCATGAAAGTTAACTTTTCCCTTTTCGATAACTTGCTGGAAAAAAAATTGCATAATGACAAATTTCGTCTTTAATATTTACATTTTTTTTTACTAATATGGTCCTTATTTGTTTTAGCTAAATTTGGCCCTCAACTTTTTAAAAAGAATCAAATTTGGTCATCAATCTTTCAGAAAGAATCAATTTGTTATTTTTTAAATGGAAATACTAATTAAAGCATTAAGATTTTAAATATAACAACCTGCATGACAATTCACATGTATTTCATGCTCTCTCTTTTTTAATAATTTTTTAATATCTTTAAATTATTTATGAATGTGAATATAAAACAAATAGCGTCATGCCAACATGAAGTACATGCAAACTAACATGCGGGTTGACATGCCAGTCTCATCAAAAAATTAATGTTTTATTCCTTATTTCCGTTAAAAGAAAACAATTTGACTTTTTTAAAAAGTTAAAATTTGACTAAAAAGAATAAAAACTAAATTGACAAAAGAAGTAAAGGTTGAGAGTTAAATTTATCATTATACCAAAATAAATCAATTAAAATTTTAATTTTTTTTAAACAAGATAATTCTAATAAAAAGCCAATGATAAAAGTTTTCTATAAAAAACATAAATAAATAATTACTTAATGTAATTTATTTAGTTAATTAATTTGTTTTAATTTTATTTCACATTATATTATCCTTTAAAGATTTCACCTTTAAAATTTACATTTATCAAACTAACTATATATTTTTTTCAATTAATTTTATTTAACATTATATTATCCTTTAAAGATTTAAGCTTTAAAATTTTAAAATTTAGATTTATCAAACAACTTAACTATATTTTGTTTTTAACTTTATATAATATATTAATAGATTTTATAATCTTCTACTATTTAATTTATCAAAGCTGAATATATTTTTATGTATTTATATCATTTATGTGCTTGTTAGTTGCCCTTTCATTCTGTTAGATTAAATGCTTTGTATCATCATTTCTATGAGTAAATGTAATGCCAAACCTTAGTACAAGATATATTGGATTTAATGCTCTACCCCACAACCATACACCATTCATCCTCAACCATCCTTTACAATAGGGGAAGTTAGAATATTGTTTCAGTCCCAAAATTAAAATATAAATTTTCTATAATTTTATCATTACATTTATTTATAATTTTATAATTTTTTAAAAAGTTAAAGGGGTAAATTTTATAATCATTTCTAATATATATATTGTAATTTTATAAATTTTATTGTTTTTATAAGGTTTTATAATACCTGGTTTAATTTTGTAAATTTTAATATATTATAAAATATTATTTAAAATTTCAGAACACGTCAAGATAGGATATTTTAGGGTTGAAACTTGGGATGAGTTTTTTAAATAAAGTCGAGTTCATGATGGGGTTATGCGGGCGGTATAAAAATCGAATCAAGGTCGGAACGAACAAAAAACCTCTCCGTCCTGCCTTGTTGTCATCGCTAGATAAGAGATAATATCCCTCATGTATAATTTAATCATATGCTAAACATGAAACATAAAACCCAGTAAGAGGTGAAAAGTCTCAACCACACATCAAAACAACATGAATTACACACTCAGTAATAGGTGAAATCTCACTAAATAAATATAAACAACACATCATAACAATATGAACTACACTCTGCTATCATGTTAAACATGCAACATAAAACTCGATAATAGATGAAAAAGGCTCAACCACTTAAATTGGAGTAGGATAACACCATTTTATCACTTTTGTGTGATTTAGACAACACAGTCTATCTTGCTTCAAAAACAAGTATTTTCTACATGAATATGAACACGATATAAATATATTTAAGATTATACTCCCACGCTAGTATATCAATATGTCTATATTATATTAAAGGCAACTCATCAATTATTTATTTCTAAATTTAAACCCGAAACTTTGAAAAAGTGTTGGTACCCTCAAAATTATCGTAAGGATGTTTATAGAATTTGCTCGATTTATTTAAAAATTTTCTTTTGGTAGTACAACGTGGAGAGGATTATTAAGGTACGTATGTCTTAAAACGATAATAAAGCCATGGATTATCAGTTTTTCGTGATCTTTTGAAGTCTAAACAGACGGACAAGTTTGTAAAAATTGCTGTTTTAGACAAATATTCTCCACTTTAATTGGTGTTATAGCATCCATGAATTTCTGGTTGGAGATGGAAATATGACATAATGACAATCAAGCCAAAGTTATTGTCGAGTCAGCCTACTGGGAATATATGCAATTTTAGGCACATTATAGCCATAATATAAAAAGCCAGGGGAATGAGTAGACTAGCTACATAGGGAATTCAAACAATTTTTAATAATTGTATTTCCGGTCGAATTGAACCAATTCAAAGTACAAAAAATATTCAAAATCCGAACCTAACCAACCAATCAAACTCGTAAATAACCCATCCTTGGATAGGGGTAGACGTGAACCTTAAACAAACTTCTATGTATATAGTGTTTTCCATCTAAAATTTTGCATGACATGCTTCAATTGCTTTATTTTTTCTTTCTCCATCTCTGGCCATAACTTGCTAGTTTTGGTACTGAATAACTAGAAGAGTTAGGTTTCAATCAATACCTTCTTCAAATAAAAAGAATTAATATTGTTTGAATCAGATCAAATTGTTTAAATGAATCGAAAATCGATGATCAGTTGAGTTTAACTGGTAATATATAATTAAAAATAGAGCAAATCCCTGTAAATTCGTAAAGAAAAAGAAAAGAAATTGGGACAAAATTTAAATGATTCGACCTGTTTTAATTCTTTTCATTAATTTTTTTTATTTAATTATTGTTCATAAATTAATAACTTAACCAATTACATGATTATATGTTTTTAACTATAGGGAGGAAATTTTCCAAGTACCTATCCAAATGAATCTTGAATTAGGCTTGGTAGAGTCGAGGCTGCAATTAATATATATTAATTAAATTTAAATGAATTAGCTATATTTACTATAAAACTCTCTCATCCCAATTTCTCTCTTTAAGAAGATAGCTAATATTATATTTTTTTTTTCATACTTTTATATAACAATTAAAAATCACGTATCTATCAATTAAATTTTAATTTAATTGGTATGGATATTGTTATCTTATATAAGAAAATATGAGTTTAATGTGTTGAAACGTATTATATTCATATTTATGAGTTGAAGATAAGTTATGATTTTTATTATTAGTCAACGAAATTTTATACTTTTGAATATTCTTCCAATTGAGGAATATCTCATGGTTGAAATGTTTTTTTTCTTTAAAATTGCAAAAGGATTACTCGAATCCAATTCTTTCAAACAATAAATCGATTTTAAACAGTTGTTTTAAAAAAAAAAGAAAAGAAAAGAAAAGAAAACAGTGAACAGCTATAAGAGTTGCTGCCAACCAACAAAGTTCAATGTTAATTTTCTTCCCTTTTTCCGCAATTTGTACCTTACAGGCAATAAACATCATCTAATTTAGATATATTTTCTTAATTATAAGATCTCGTTTCATTGTACAGAACTGCCTCATTGAAAAACACTTACAAATTCTGGGTTTAGTTTCTGTTTGTTTCCCGGGAAAAAAAAAATACTTGAATTTTCAAGGTTGATCATACTTGGAATCATTCCAAGCCAAAAACCAGATTGATCAGGTCTGTTTTACTCTTGTTTTACTTATGAATTTGGAAACTGAAAAGAAGGTAAATTATAAGAGTCAGAACATGCATGCAACTGTTTATTTACTTACTTACTGAAGAATTTTTAATCAAATATTATCTATATATATATATATATATTTAAAGGTTAAGAATAAGAATAAAAATCGAGATCGTAAAAAGATTCAATTCTGATTTTGTTTGGACTGATAATTTTTGGGTAAATGACAGAAAACTCTGTAAAAACCAGCAATGTCACGTTCATGCTATATTATCCGAACATTTATGATGTTACAATCATTCAAATATATGAAAAAACTGACGTATACGTATATTTAATATTCCCCTTCGAACTCGAATAAACATAGGGTTTGATAAGCTTGCATGCCTACGCAAATTGAAGCAGATATTGACAACAAGTTCATAAATCTAGCATAATGAATCAAAGAATTAGGCATATCTTGATTAGAACATGAAGCAAATTGATGTAAGAATTGTTTGAAAACCAACCATCAGTTAATGTTTTCTTTTTAAAAAATTATTTCCAATGCTTGGTATTAAATGACTTGTCATGAATTATTCGAAACAAAAGAATTTTCTTAAAGAATATGGGAAATTATTCTTTGATTTTTTTTTTTTAAAGACATTCATGAAGGGAATCAGCAGAATTTAACAAGGAATTTTTTTAATCAAGAACATGATACTGACAACAACATGGCAACAGTAATGGAGATTAAAAGAACAATGCACATCATCACTTTTTGCATGTGTGTACTTATATACTCAGTTTTGCTTCTTCAGTTTGTTAAGAAAGTTGAAACAGAGGGAAAAGAAAAAAACACCGGCGACGGCAAAACAATGGCAGACAAATCCGGTTCCTCGTATTCGGACATGTACCGGAGGTTCAAGCCTCATATACTTATGGTGCTTAGCCAGTTTGGTTACACTTTCCTATACATTTTCACTGAAGCTTGCTTTAATCATGGAATGAACCCTCATGTCCACATTACGTACCGACATGTTGTAGCCGGCATCGTCATGTTCCCTTTCGCCTATTTTCTCGAAAGGTAAGTTACTATTTTACGTTGTTCTAATAAAACGCGACGGGTCAGCCATACTCTGCACCAAACTTTTATCAAAGTGTTTGGAATATTCAAGTCTTTTTTCCTTTTTTTCTTTTTTCTGTTGGTGCAGAAAAAAGAGGCCAAAGCTGACTTTTGCCCTTTTTCTAGAGATATTTGTTCTCTCCATCTTAGGGTACGTATTTTTCATTTTTCTTTTTAAGTAGAGATGTTCGACTAACATGAAAACAACCTAAACTTGTGTTTTGTTGGATTCCGACAGGGTGAGTTTGACCCTCAACATGTATTTCGTGAGCTTAAGATACACTTCACCAACATTCCTTGCAGCACTGGTGAATACCATAGCTTCATTGACGTTCATAATCGCAGTTGTTTTCAGGTTAGATATCGATTTCGAATTCCATCCATAAATTAGCAAAACCTCCCATGAGGGCCATGAATATTCAATTTTTATTACAGATTGGAGGTCGTTAATCTTCGGAATCCACGAGGAATAGCCAAAGTTATCGGAACTTTTGTCTCCTTGGTCGGTGTAACAACGATGACATTATACAAGGGTCCTGCAGTAAAAAACCTAGGGCCTCCTCTTGTTCAAATTCAAGGCAAATCCCCCATTCATGAGAATTGGTTGAAGGGTTCAATTCTCATTGTTGCAAGCTGCTTAACTTGGTCTATATTATACATCATGCAGGTAAAAAAAAAAAAAAAAAAAAAAAAACTTAAAACCCCAGATTAAAACATACTTACATACATATACTAAATCACTATGCTTATGATGTTCTAAAATAATTTGTAGGCATTTACGCTGAAACGATATCCAGCACCACTGTCATTAACGACATGGATGAGCTTTGTTGGAGCAGCACAATCAGCTGTTTTCACTGTCATTGTGAACCATAAACCAGCTTCTTGGAAAATGGGGTTCAATATTGACTTCTGGGCTACTTTATATGCTGTAAGAATCCAAAAAAGGGTCATGTTTTTCTTTTTTTAATGTAAAGTTCTAACATTGAATCATGCATGACAGGGAGTGGTGTGTTCTGGTCTGATTATCTTTATTCAACTGTGGTGCACCGAAGTGAAAGGACCTGTTTTTGTGACCATGTTCAATCCACTTTCAACGTTATTGGTGGCACTTCTTGGGTATTTCGTCCTTGGTGAAAGGCTTTATATGGGCAGCATATTAGGGGGAGCTATTGTGATAATTGGACTGTATTTGGTGCTGTGGGGCAAAGATCGTGACCAGGAAGCTCAAATTGGCACGGCAGAGCTGCCTTACTTTGCTTATGACCACAAAAACGATACTAAAGCACATAAAATTCTTTCAGTTGAAAGGGAAGCACCGCCATCCGAACCTTGAAGACCAGCATATTTTGATTACCAAAAAAATATCCCAGAAATTATATAAAAAAAATGGGAGAAGATGAGAGCAAAAAAAGGGATAGAAAAAGCTTAGAGGAAACAAGTACATTTATGGATCTTAGATAGTTTTAAATGCATATCTGTAAATTAATGTTCTAAATTGGAGCCTGCCTGCTTCATCTATGTTTCTTTTCTGGTTGAAATATGAAAATCTGCCATTGTTTTAATAGCCAGTGTACAAAACTAACACAAACTGTTAACTAACATTTTTGGACAATTAGCATGAATTTGGATACCCCCAGCACTGAAAATTCTCTTCAGATAAGAAAAGTTCCAGGTTCAAAGTTCAATATTATGAAGCAAAAGCTACCACTAATGTTCAGATTCCCAGCAATAGCCATTAGAGACACAGATTTCAATGGAATCATTTACTATCACCCAGCTATCCATTAACCAATGGTTGAACTTTCAGAATGTGACAATCCATCTTCCAAAGGAATGTTCTGAGTTGCAGGAAAAGCCTCAAACTGGCTCTAAATTTTTAGGTTCTTTTCAAAATAGTCTTAAACCTTTACTAAAGTATTTAAATTAAGGCGAAATCTTTAAAAATGATCAAATAAGAGTAAAATCTTTTAAAAAATCTCAAATAAGAAATTTTCAAGTGTTATATATCAAATTTAAAATTATGTTTTTATTATATTATTTTCTTTTGAAACAATATTCGATTCAACAGATATGTATTTTTATTCTAATCATGTTAACAATTACTTAATTTTTACTATAAAATAGGCTAAAAAGCAAGAAAAACTTTTATTCGGAGTATTTTCGCAAGAGGTTAGGCCCTAATATAAGCAGAAAAAAAAATGCATAAGTGTTTTTGGTGAAGACAATTTGATATAGGACCATTTATTGGGCCTACATGGGTCTAGTCCATTAGGCTTGTTCTGTTAATAACAATTGTACCTCACAACTCGAAAGGGTCAGATTACTCATCCAGAACAGTCGGCTTAATATGCTTGGATGGAGCTTTAAATTTAGGTTGTTTTAGCTTATGCAAGTTTCTAATTTAATATTAATCAAATAGTGAAAATGGGTTTTACAAGTCAATCTAGGTTTGACTCAAATGAATCTGGACCAACGAATTTTAAAAGTTTCAGACCGCAGCTCAATCCATAAACATATTTGGTGAGAACCATGGTTGAAAAATTGATTAATCTTTCATTAAAATACTCATAAATAACAATAAACACATAATATTTATATCTTCTCACGTTGGTACCTCCATCCCTCAACGCTTAGTCAATTATAAACAATGATGACGTAAATTAAAATTTTATCTCTTTTCGAGGTCAAATGTACCATATAATTTAAAATTTTAGGTTTAATATAACATTCAGTATCTGAATTTGATACTTTTTCTTAATTTGGTATTTAAATTTTTTTTGCCCAATTTAGTACCTGAACTTCACACTTTTTCCTATTTTGGTACCTAAGTTTTTTTTTAGGTTCAATTTGGTACCTAAATTTATTAAATATTATACAAATTACGCAAAACACTAATAGAGGTGTACATGGGCCGGGCGGCCCGCCCGAAATGTGGGAGGGTTTGGGCAAAAATATAGGCCCGAAAAATGGGCTTGGACAAAAAAAATAAGGCCCGTTTAAAAAATGGGCCAGGCTCGGGTAAGACATTTTTGGCCCAGGCCTGGCCCAGCCCGGCCCGAATTCACTAAAGGAAAAAAAATGTTTTTTTAATATTATTTTCTTATTAATTTTCTCCTTATTTTGCTACCATTTTACTATTATGTTTCTATTATTTTGTTGTTATTGTTTAGATATTATATAAAACTTATTTTATTGTTAATTTTGTTATTATTTTAAAGACATTTGTTAATTTTGTTATTATTTTAGAGGCATTTGCTTGTTAAGTTGCATCTATTTTAGTGTTATTTAAGTCTACATATTTTTTAAAATTTATTTTCAATTTGTTGAAAAATATTTATTTTGATTTTTTTAGTATTTTTGATGTATTATATATATTTAAAATTATATAAAAAATTAATACGGGCAGGCCAGGCCGGGCTCAGGTTTTAGCATTTTTATATTGGCCGAGCTTGGGCAAAATTTCAGGCCCATTTTTTGGGCCCGGCCTGAGCCCAATGAACAGGCCTAAATTTTTAGTTAGGCCCGGCCCGGCCCATGTACACCTCTAAACACTAATGGTGTTAATTTTTTTTTTGTTATGCTACAAAAATATTGTCAATATTAAAGGAAATTCATATTAAAAAATAGGCATTGAGCTATGTTTAACAAATTAATATTAAATAAAAAATTAAAACCCCAAATTAAAATAAATTCATAAATTTCAATTAATAAATAATTAATTAATTGAATAACACTAAAAGTATTGAACATATAAAATACAAAAAAAATATCATATCATCTGTCACATTTCGATCATACATTGATTATTTTTACTACCCCATAAAAAATAACATTGGTAGTATACTGAAGTTGTAAAAAGTTTGACAAGCACCAAATAGAACACACACACACAAAAAATTAAATACCAAATTAGGAAAAAGAGTCAAGTTCGGGTACTAAATTGGACCCCAAAAAGTTCAAATACCAACTTAAGAAAAAGTGTCAAGTTTAGATACCACATTAGGAAAAAGTGTCAAGTTTGGGTACCAAATTTGACCAAAAAAAGATTTAAGTACCAAATTAAGAAAAAGTGTCAATTCAAATGCCAAATGTTATATTAAACCAAAATTTTATAGATTGTAAAAAGCTAAAAGTTAAAATTTCCTTTTAGGGACTACCAGCACCTTGACCCTAGCACTAATATGATTTTTTAAGAAACTAAACCAATCTAGGAATAAAAGATTTATTTCTATATTGTAAAAAGAAAAAAGAAAAATCTGATTAAATAAGATTTAGTTATGTTTCAATCCCTTGGAGAGGAAGATGGGGTAAAGAGGTTTTGTGCTGAAGACAGTCAAGGGCTTGCAAAATAAAAGGTGTCTTGGTATTCTAGGCTGCATGAGAGTACGTGAAAACTTGAGGCTTAACTGTTCTTTGCTCATGATTGGTGGAGGTTAATGTCCTTTCTAGCACAGCTGCTCATGCCCCTTGATCATTGGCAGGTATTATTATCGATTCTTGATAGAGATTTATTAATTACCCATCATGTGACAACCAGTTATTATGACATTTTCTCCTTTTAGGTTGAGTGCTTGCTTGGATTTGGTGAATATTCTTTGAGGACTGAATATCCCTCCAACATAACAAGTTTTGTTCATATAATTGATCAAATTCTAAAAGGTAGATTTTAGAGACCCAAAATTTTAGTGAAGGCAAAGAAGAAATAGGACCATTACCAAATACCAAGCAAGGCCAAACCCTATATTCTTTCTTCAACAACCACAACATTATTGACACTAGAAGTTGATAAACTTTTTTTCTTTTATTCTCTCAATTGGAAAACACCCCACCAAAATCAATTGAATGGGACCTCTCTCCTTCCTTCTACCTCTACCTCTACCTCTTCCTTTTCTTTTTTAGTCTTTTGTCCCTTATCTCAAAGCAAATATGAGACAAATAATGGATCCAATCAAGCAAAAAAGATTAAAAAATTAACAAAAGAAGAAGGCAAATGTTCATCACTGTCTAATAATATTGATTAAAGTGATGATAAAAGGAACATAAAACTATAATTAATGAAGTGTGTTTTTAGATAATAATTACATAATCTTTAATTAACTACTTGTTTAAGCAATAAGTAATGATGTCCATAATCATGGCTTTGAGTCATTTGAGAACATAATGGACCAGCTCCATATGACAAGTCATTATAATTTATAAACCCCAGAAGCAAATCCAAATAAAATCATCATTTTCTTTTTCTATTTTTGAATTCCATTCTTTAATTTTTTTTTAAATCATTAAACATTGCCATTAAATTACTAATCTAAAAATTAATCATTCAGCAATTTATATGTAATGAATAAGCAAAAGTCAAACAATAAAATAAGTAGGAAATAATTTCTAATAAATTAAAATAAATAAACCACTTTTTCAATTCTCATAAAAAAAATTCACAATTAATTTTTTTTCCCAATTTCAATTCTATGTCACAAATTTACTCATCTAGTAATACATGAAAAAAAAATCTCAAAATTGTAAAAAAAAAAAAAAAAACCTAAAAATGTAGTTTTTTAAGTCTCCAAATAAACAGGTAAAATTGCATTTTTAGACCCTCTACCATGACTAAAAGAGAAGAAAGACCTTCTCATCACTCTGCTACTGCAACCTTCAATGGGGCTAATACCCTCATTCACTTCCCTTTTCTGTCTTATAGCTTCTTGAACAGCTAAATATAGCTGCCGATCTGCTGATGAATCCATTGAAATCGACCTCCTTATTGGTTGAATCCCAAACTCTGCACCTTTGTTTCTACTATCAATCCATTCATCCCCCATGCTTGTCCCTTTATGCAACTTCCTTCCTCGTTTCTCCACATCCTTGAGCTCCATCGGTGAACCACTAATTGACTCATCGCTTGAACTATGGTTATTATTATCACCTAATTCAATCACCACATAATCTTCATCACCACCATTAATGATTGGATCTTGTGGAGCTAAGCTTGGTGCATTGATGGTACTACTCGAAATACTCGTTCTGCAAAGTGGGCAATTCGCATTGTTTTGAAGCCAAACATCAATGCAATCTATATGAAAAACATGGCTGCAATTTGGTATCATCCTTAGCTTCTCGTCTTCTTGAAACTCATTCAAACAAACAGCACATTCACAAAGGGTCTTTTCATCGATGTTCCCATTGTTTTTCTTGAATTGGAATATTGGGATTGATCTTATCAACGATTCATCTAACCCTCTATGTTCCATTGCTGGAGAGTAAGGCGTTATTGGGTCTTCGGGTCGTCTTCTAGATAATGAAAATCGTCTTAGAAGATCAATCCTGTGCCAATTGAGACAGCATTTGATGACGAAGATGTAGTAGCTTACTAACAAGAAACCAGTGGCTAAAATCCCTATTACAGCTATAGCTATAATGGGGAAACTTGGTTCTGATGAATGTAAATGAGGAGGAGGACCAGATGTGATATTTGGTGAAAGTGCTTGTGAGCTTTTCCTTACAAGATCCATGAAAGATTAAAAACCCAGTACTGTTTTGCAGAAACTAGAAATGGGTATTTGATGAAATGAAGAAAGAATCAAAGAAAAATGGAGGAAAAAAAACACAGGTAGGGGGACAATAAATGAAGGAGATATCAAAATTAGGGGGATTCAAAGGGAAAAGGCTATGAATATGATATCAATTTATAAAGTGCAAAAAAAAAAAAAAAAGGGGCGATCTTTATTTGTAGTTGTACATAGTTTGGTGAGTTTTTTTCTTTCAGATTTTCCACCAGCAATTTGGCTGCTAATATTAAAAAAAAAAATTGTTGCAGACTTAGTGTCCCCATTATTGTGCCTTTATATATATATATATATATATATATATAAACACGATTTTATTCATTAAATAAAGGTATAAAAAATTGGGTGGGGGGATTGAATGGGTTGGCTCAGCATAATGAATGATAGGGGTGGCTTCAAATAAACGTAGGAATGAAAAAGTGTGGGGGCACCAAGCATTTGATGTTCATATTTGACGATTTGAAGTTTAAACTTAAAAAATGTGATAAATAGTGTTAATTAATAGTACAATTTTAAATAATATATATATATTGATAAAATGCGTAAAATTATCCATAATTTTTTTTTAATTTATAAATAAGAGATTTCAAACTCACGTTTTCGTACATTGATAATAATACCCATCCCAATTAAACTCAATCGACGAAAAAACACATTTTAAAAGAGCCAATTGAGTGAAAAAGATGACGCACTAAGGCTTTACATATGCATATTATTTCAAATTACTTCAGTTGGCAATTTTTCTTTAAATTTAAAGAAATCATGCTTTAAATTGATTTAACATTTTTTTCCTACTAAATTGTAAATTGCAAAAAACATGGAAAAGCTAGAAAAAAAATTAATTATAAATTTTGAAAAATCTAAAAAATAATTTTATCACTTAACTTACAATTTTATAATTTTTAATTTACCATATATTTTTGGAACCCCCACACACATATATATATTGTTTAGATAAATGGTAGTTGAATGAGATTAATATACCTTTCAATATGAAACTACCTACAAGCAATTATATAAATTCTAAACCTAATCTAAAGTACAAACAATTAATTGGAATCAATGTAATTAAGGTTGGCTAATTTCAATTGCTTGCCCTCATTTTCTTTTTCCAATCATCATCAATCATAAAGCAAAACAAAAGGTGATCTCAAAGTCACATGCAACCATCATTTTTCTTTTTAATTTTGCTTTTGCCGGCTACTTTTGTTTACTAATTTATTGATTACCATTCACATCTGCTTTTTTTTCTTTTTCTTTTTTTGTTAAATCCATTTACACTTCCATCCTATTTATTTAATCTATTTAGACATTGTATTTTGCAGATTCTAAATTGAAATCTGATTATCAATGAAAAATGTACTTAATTATTTTACCCTTAATTCTTTTTTAATAAATTATAATAACAGAGTAAAACTCGAATAATAAATACAACTAACGTGACTTGAATTTAAGTTACACTTAAGGCGATAAACACAGTAATTATCCGATCACCAAATTCATTTAACCTTAACTCTTTCATTACAGACTACAAAAAGGGGTTTAGAATCTAATTTTTTAAAAGAATCCACATTTATGGTTAATTTGATCACACATGAGACATAATATTTTCAAGTGGATCCTTGATCTTCATCACTCCCAAAAAGCTAACTAATAAAGTCAAATTTGTATAACAACGCTCCAAACCCAAGGCAGAAGGAAGGTCCACAAATTTTATTTATTATTTTGAAAAAACCGACACTCTCCATATTTGTCATGTTGACAAAGCTTATACAAAGACAACCCCTTTTCTTATGCAAGAAAAACAGTCTTCGTATATTTTGAAAATGGGCATTTCCATTTATTTTAGTCAAAGGTGGTGTGCTCTTTTACAAAAGAAACTTCTTCTATTACAACAAAAAATTTCTAGTCTGTGATGACTTTTTGGTTCACATCATTGTCATGGAATTTGTAATTAATTCCTAATGAGCCTTTAAATGGTTTAAAACCTTCTTTAATTTGCTCAAGAAAAGAATTTCTTTTCCCCTTATTAATTACTAAATAAGTAAGGGCAGTTGAAGGGTGGGTGTGAATTGTTAAACTAGCTTAGCTAGAATAGAACCCAATGTTGATTCATGTTAATTCCTTTCTTTTTTTTCTAGTAATGTTTTGGAGAACATGATTATTTTAATAAGGGGCAAAGGGAGTTGGGTAAGCAGAGCCTTAAGATAGAAAATTATGTTGTTGAAAATTTATAAAATTTTATGGTAATAAATAATAAACTTATAGTTTGGTCTTGTAAAATGATAAAATTTTAATTTAGTTATTTTAAAAACTATAAACAGAGATCTCAATACAATGATAAAATTACATTTTAGCTCTCATAAAAATATATAACTCGATCTTGATCCTCAAAATTTTTTTTTTGGCTTTACCCCTACTTTTGATAGATCATGGTTTAATGCCATCTGGCAACGGCTTAAAAGAGTAAGCAGTTACAAGTTTTTTCTCAGCATCTCAAGGATCAACGTTCAAATTTTGCTATTGGCATCTTGTCTTTACTCTCCATAAAATGTATGACCAATATGTGGTTGAAAGAAGCGAAACTTCTTTCTCAATCATTAATTATGTTGATAAGAGTAACCAATGAGGAGGAGAAGGTGATGGTAGAGGGGGGTGTCGGTTCACCTATGACAAGTAGAGAGCTAGAGCCGAGGAATTAATGAGCAGGAGGAGAATGAGAGAGAGCTAAGGTTGGTGTGTAGGGTTTTTCAGGGGAGAAAATGTTGATCCTTGGTCACTCGTGCACTAGGGGTCACCCATTGTCATGTAGTGTAGCATAATCGACACTGCAATTTCTTTTAAGGTGGTGTGTGCTAATCAGGTGGCAGGGTCGTTATAATTCAGTTGTCACCATATCGGGTATTGTAACACCCATATACCCGGTTCAACCCAAGGAACCTGATATAGGAATATTACATTTTGTGCCAAAGTGATTTTGGCTAATCACTAATATATTTGAACATTAAAAAAAATAAATTTATTATAATTTGTATTTTAGTCCCTACTACTTGGAACATACTTGATCTTTCTAAGTACATGCCATTCTATTCAAAATTTTGAAATATACCCTTTTGGCACTTGGAAGTGTGATGAGATGAATGCTCACAACCTCGATTACAACTCTTCAAAATCATTGTACCTAATCTGCGCACAGAAAACAAACCATACGCTAAGTAAAAACTCAGTAGTATTTCTATAATCCGTATTTTTAAAAAAACAATATAAAATAATAATGACCACAATTAAATTTATAAGGACATATTAATGTCTAGTATCTTATCATAACTATCATTTTTCATTTATTAAACAATATCCTAATTCGCACAATTGCTATATAAATGATTATTCACATATCAACCATATTTATTCGTACAATGGCATCAGTCACACAGTACTCAATTCATGAATACATCATTTTATGCCATACTCAATTCATGGTATATAACTCATATATTCCATATATTGTCAACATATTTCACATTTTATTTTCAGTTCACTATATCAGTTCCAATTCTCATCTCTTTCTATTTCAATCTCATAATTGCTATTCAAAAACTTTTCTCAATAGGATACACAGTTCAATTTCAATATCCATTTCCATCTCATGAATCTTTGATTCATACAATTTCATGCATTTCATTTGCATATTTCATTTCATTGTCCATTCCAATCTATATTCAATATCACTCAATATTAATCAGTTGGTCAAACCATTTATTTACCCCTATTAACTCGACTCAAACTTTGGCTGATACACGGATCCAACCAAAACATACTAGTACGGCACTCAGTGCCTCATCAGCCTTGCTGAAGTAAAATAATACAGTACTCAGTACCTCATTGGATTTATCCGAAGTATTAATACGACACCCAGTGTCTCATCAACTCATGGTCGAAGAATCTCCAAACTCATTCAATCCTATGGCATGCCAATTATATCTGACTCAGCTTGATACAATTAATAGGGTTTCCAATTTACTTTCAAACACAAATAGTATTCAATAATCAATATACATTTCAAACAATCACAAAATTCTCATAATTCAACTCAATTCAATTCAATTTAATTCAATATCAATATCACAATATTAATTCATTTCAATAGTCACATACGATCATACATTCAATTCAATTCAATATTAATACTCACCTAAATTTTACTTACCATGTATAAAAATAATAATTAATATTTAACTTCGGATTATAGAAATACAAACCGTAATTCTTGAGCTACTCTTCATTAATCTTGTATTTTCCTTTCTTAGTCGAGGTCTCTGACACAACGTTAACCATGAAAATTAAAACAATTTAATATCATTAATACACACAATTTCACATTGAATATTTAAATTTTTATTCAACTTTTGCTCACATTTCAATTTAATCCTTAATCAAAACTAACTTTATTTTATTTAAAACTAATTTCATATTTTCATTCAACTCCCACTTTAGACTAATTTCAACCTTCAAATTTAACCATAAACCCTAATTTTGAAATTCTCTCAATTTAGTCCCTATTACTTAAAACTTATGATTTATTTTACAACTCAATCCCTTTTTCACTTCTAACTTGAAATTCTATCAATTTAACCCCTAACACTTCAATTTATTCAACATGAACAACTTCTAAAAATTCACAAACTTCTAAAATTTCAATATAAATCAAGTAGTATTTTGTTCTAAAATTCTAAAAACATCAAAATTACAAGAAAAATGATTAAATTGACTTACCAATTTGAATTTGAACCTTAAAACCCTAAGCTTTTCTCCTTTTTCTTTCTCTTTTTCTTTCTTTCCTTTTTCTCCCCTGTTTCGTTTTCTATTCTGTTGTTGTTTCTTTCTTTTTTCTTTTGTTTCATTTATTATTATTATTATATTATAATATATATTTACTTATACAATAAGAAATACATGTATTATTATTATATTTATATAATTATTATTTTTACACATGTATTTCACCATTACTATACATTTGTCAGTTTAATTAATTAATTAATTATTTTATACTTTAAATATAATATAATATAATAATATTTTCTTTAATAATAAGTAAGTATATATAATTATTACAAGTATATGTATAATATTGTTACACATGTAATTTACTATTACCATACAATTGTAAAATTTATGGTTTATTTGCTTTATTAGTCCATTTATTTTTCTCTATTCTATTATTAAGCTTTCACACTTTATCCAATTTAATCCTTATATCTAATTAACCTTAATTTAAACAAATTCACCTAACCAAAACCTAATTAACTACACTACTAGTCGTCGTAAATATTTTTAATAAATATTTATGAATTAGTTTTTCAAAAACGAAGACCCAAAAATACACTTTCCGATACACGTGACTATCGGGTCGTTACAGGTATTGTGTGGTATTACTTTGACATTCTCATCCTGGAGGTTGTACAAGATTGTTATGCCTTGCTGGCCCCTTAGCAGTTTGCACGAGGGTGCATAGTAGGCTGTCTCCAAGCTAGTTCAGGTAGGGTGCATGGGAGGTCACTTGTGGGTTGCCCTAAGCGAAGGGTTGCTATAGATAGTTCCTAGTGAAGAATTCTATACGGGTTGCTTCTAGCAAAGGGTCGTTTGTAGGTTGCTTCATGTTTTGCTAAGGTGGGGGTATAACAAGTTCAAATCTTGAAGTAATCACTATTAAAAGAGTTTTACATAAATACCATTCCAATTCAAATGAGATTAATATCATATCATAAAATGGATAAAAACACATATAATTATAAAATATGTATAAAAAAATTTCATTCAAATTTCAAATCCCTATTTTTGTTTCAAGGGCAAGAGGTGAAGCTTTTAATTACATGCCCTAATAAAGATTGAACTAAATCTCTAAATTTATTTGAATTTGAATATGAGAAAAAAATAATTCAAATAAACCTAACACAAATTTAAAATTTTACAATTTGATGTTAAAGAATTCAATTTGAAATAATCAAATTCAAAATCTCAATGTAAGATTACTGAAGATGATATTATTAAGAGACAATCATGAACCCAAAAAATTAATTTTCATGAACTATAAAATGAACATTGAAAATTCTTTAATTCTACCAAACAAATCAAGATTATTTGATTCGAAGAACACTTAAAAACTACTTAAATCATGAGGTGAGGTGTGGTGGCTGCTCACCTCATTCCTTATGGCCAATTTAGCATTGTTGAAGCACTTTTGAGATAAAAATATTACTAAACAAAATCTTAATCATGTGATCGAAAATTCAATTCCTATTAATACGTTGATTACTATGATTAATAAAAAAAATTACTTTAAAGTTGCAAAACCCAAATTTGCTTACCTAATTACCACTTTTAATTTTAATTAATTATAAAAATCCATAATTTCTAAAAAATACTATCTTAGAAATTTTTGTTTGCTAAAATTGACTGTAGGATTCCCTTAGCATAGGCTCTAAAATTCTCTTCTTTTTATTACTTACCAGCATATAAAAAAACTTATGGATACAAACTGTTATTCCCAACTTCTGTTTTCTTTTTAATTAATAGTAGAATTTATAAATAAATGACATGTAAGTCTAGATTTCTTAGCCATGGGAACCTACAATACTTTAGTATTCACCTAACTTTTGCATATCCATAAGTTTTCATCTTTTCTTGGATAATCTTATTTATTCTTTTCTACATTTCACTCATGTAACGTTTTTAATGCCTCACCATTCGCAACACCCCTATTTATATTTTTGTAATCGTATTAAAATTCTATCTTATTGTATAATTATATCCTCTTAATTTTTCTTACAAATATCAATTGAGTCTTAATTCGATTGATATCAATATTTATAAATAACAAAATAGCTATCGGTAATACTAAATATATAAAATTTTTTAAATATTTGCCAATTAATTCATTTCATTCTTCCGTTTACTTGCATTATTACTAACCCACTATTTTGAACTTTGACTAAGATCATGGTAGTTGATTCTCTAC
The DNA here is from genome assembly GCA_005393395.2 of Gossypium australe. Classification (NCBI taxonomy): domain Eukaryota; kingdom Viridiplantae; phylum Streptophyta; class Magnoliopsida; order Malvales; family Malvaceae; genus Gossypium; species Gossypium australe. The sequence continues at coordinate 146,814,391 of CM016616.1, read as the reverse complement.
CCAACATAAACTACTAATCGTATAGCATAGGCTTTGTTTCCTGTACGAGGGGAGCTCTTATTTAAGAATAGATTGTATTTCGGTCATTCTATTAAAAATATAAGTAAATTAATTTTTATATATTTAAAACGTGTAAAATAATTTTTTGATTAAAATTTTCTCTTAAATAATGATAAAAAAATGCTGGAATTTTTCTGGATAAACTATAAAAATGATCACACAACTATATTTTTTGTTCTTTTTCAATCACTCAATTATTAATTTTTTTTATTTAGTCATTAAAATTTTTGAAATTAATTATTTTAGTCGCTCTCATCTGATATGGGCATTTTTTTATTGGCCTAGTAACAAAATTAGCCCTCTAATATTTACATATTCTATCAATTTGATCTTAAATATAAAAAATGCAACAAATTTAGCCTTCAATGTTTACAAAATTTGTCATTTTAGTTCTAATTCTGAAAAATTAATAAAGTTTTCCTCAATATTTACAAAAGCTATCAATTTAGTCTTAACTTTAAAAATTAAAAAAAAATATTTTTAGCCATTTATAACCCATCAATTAATCCACGTGAGATGTTAAAATAAGAAAAAAAAATCCTCTTTCAAGTCACTTAAAACAATTTTTGAACTATAATTTAAACTTCACACTGAAACAAACCAATTAATTTGAAATCTATAAAAATAATTGGGTACTTGAGATCCAATAATTAACAATTTCCTACAAAGTGATAACATAAAACTGGCTATCACTAACTTTATAAATACTAGGCCAATCCGATGGTTGTAATTGGCTGATCAAATTGGGAATCAACCACATCCAAAAGCATATAGTAATCGCTTCACCAACAAAAATATTCTAAGGAAACAATTAAATATGAATTTCAATTTTTAAAATTAAAAGGGAAAAAAAAAATTGCACATGCAACAGCTGTTGATGGGAGAAGCTGTTTTCCCTGCTTGTCAGTCTGGATATTATTATTATTATTATTATTATTTTAAAAAAATTCAATTTTCAATTTACTGTTTTTTTTATAAAACAAAATTTCTTTCTTTCTTTTTTATTTATTTATTTCAAATTGTTTTCTTGTTTGGGTTTTGTTATTGACTCTCTTGTAGGATTTGTAATTATATATTTTTTCAGTTTAAGTTGACCATCAATTACTTGTATACTTTTATGCAAGTATATCGATTGAGGTGATTTTGAGAAATTAGATTTTGAATTTTGAAACACTCTCTCACATTTAAATTAAATGAAAAAATACGCTAAACTCAAAATCTTAAACTATATGAAAGTGTATAAAAATTTAATCATTTATTACTCGTGACTGGTGGAGGCTGATATCCTTCCTATGATAGAGTTGATTGTATGGTCTTTTTGTTGATTTCGATATTGTTGTCATAGATTTAATGATTGTTTTTTTAATTTTAATATTTTTTATAGAAAAAATTTGAGATATCTTGATATAATAATTGGATAATCATTAACGTGACATATTTAAATATATAGTGCATATCATGTTTATTACTTGGATACATTTATTTATTATTTTCTTTTATAGTTTCCATACTTTCATGATTGGAAAAAAGAAAAGAAAAAAACATGTATAACACGAATTGCTAGGTTAATAAAATGATATTGTATGAGTGAGATGAGATGAGATACTTCTATAAGATATAAATTGCTTAGAAAAGAAAAACATTTTCCAAATGTTTAAACAAAATTAAAAGTAGAAAAAAAAAACCTTAATTAAAAAGATGGGCTCATTTAGGGATAAAGTCATGAAATTTTAAATTGTATATTTTTGTGATAGTAAAAATGCTATTTTATTATTTTAATATCTATATCTTTGTAATTTTAAAGGATTAAATTAAATTTTTATCATTTTTAGATGGTCAAATTACAATTTTACTTTTGCTAATTTAAATTTTTATAAATTTTAAAGGAGCCTAAATAAAAAACTTTTCATTTTAGGGAGGGCCGGGGCGTTGCCAAACCCTAGCTACTTGTCTGAACTCTTTTTTGAAAAAAATATTTTATTCAAAATAATTCCAATAAAAATAAATCAAAATTTTCAAAACAAAAAGTAAATAAATCCTTACAGAGAATAAGATATAAATGACATAGAATTGCCATGACTCGATATTTAATAGTAATATAAAATGGTTTCAAATGTGAAATTTTGATAACTAAAACTAAAAAATATTCTATAACTTCTATTTTTAAAAATTCGAATTCAAACTTTAAAATAAAAAAAATAAAAAGATTGAAAATTTTTATTTTTTTTAACTTAGATATATTGCGAATTTAGATATTGATAGACGATGTATTTTTTTTAAACATTTAGTTTGGTTATAGCTTCTTATCATACCTGTTTTTTTTATACAATGCCTAAAATTATCTATAATCCCTGTTCAACCTTTAAATAGGACGATAATACATTTCAGCACATTCAAATCCATGTTCTTCTGCATTGGAAACAATACCGATACCAATTGAATTAAAACTTAATCAGCTTAATAGGTAATGTTTAGCAAGTTTAGAAGTAAAACTATCATAATAGTCTTTATATTATATCTCATATTGCATTTTAGTTATTCGGAGAAATCGATTCTTGTAAGGTACAAGAAAGGTCAAAGTAGTATTTTTAAGGTCAAATTTGTTGTCATGCATTATATGTGAATTACCAATTTAACGAAATTGATGCTTATGTCTTGACGAGAAAGAATTGTATGAAACAGTGACGCCACGTCATCTGTATCCCTTTCCAATAGTTTTATGCCACATCAGCATTTTCATCCTGAATTTCAGCATATTTATCCTGAAAAAAATCAAATCCAAATTAAAATCATGAAATTTAGGATAAGAATACTTATGTGGCATAAAACTATTAGAAAGGGATACAGATGACGTGGCGTCACTGTTTCATACAATTCTTTCTCGTCAAGACATTTAGAAAACAGCAAATCATAAAGTGACGTGTGTACAAAAAAGGGCCAAAATTTGATGTATCAGATCACGTGAGAGCTCAAGTTGGATTATGAAATCACGTGAGGTTCTGTGCTGGGAATCAATAAGAAATGTAAACAATTTTCACCATTTCTTTTTTCAACAAAAACAAATAAAATAAAATAAATACTACAAAGAAAGAAATACGTTTTAAACATTGACTACGCAAGGACTATCACGTGCTGTCACGTGCTTCTAGAACCGACTATTGCCACTTTCATTTTCAAGCGCCTCCTTTGGGTCAAGCCAGTCAAAAGCTGAGAATGGACCATTTTTTGGATCCTTAAATTATTTTTCCTATAAAAATAATATAAAAAATGTTATCATAAAAAAAAAATCAAATTAAAAATGTTACCCATTTTGTTAAGTTAAAAAAATGTTGTTATATATTAAATTTTAATTTAATTGGTATGAATATTATTATCAAAATATAAACATGTAGATTCGAGTATGCTAAAAATATATTATCCTCAAACACCATCACTAGCGGATCTTTAATGTCAACCTGGGTATTCTAACACTAAGAAAATAATTAAATTTGACTAGTCTTAATAGATATGTAATCTAGAGAGAAATAATATGTTTTGCTATCATATTTTGATTGAGATATTCTTTCTTATAATAACCTATGTTAATCTCATATAGGGTATTTTTATTAAAATTAATTTCATAATCTCACATCTATAGCTAAATGGTACAATAGGTCTACATAGAATTTTTAACAAAAAATATTAAATACATGTACGATTTTAATCACAAATATATAAATAACACATATTTAAATAATTATTACTAGACTTAACTATTATAAAATACTATTGAATTAATAATTAAAATATATTTAAGCCCTAAATCAAAATAAATTTATATATGACTCATACATAAATTTAAAGGTTTAAAGTAAAATAGTGAAAATTGTTGAACATGAGATTCTTTTTTTTATCAATAAAGGAACTACATATTGTTGAAATAACTTAAAACATTGTTCAATACATATCACCTTCCTACATATCAATAGTTTAAAGGGATTGTTTAAACAGCTAGGAGGATTCATACATAAATTAAATTAAACATTGAATTGAGATGAGTCCGGTTGAAAATTACTCCCAAGTCAAGCTAAAGCATCGCATTTGTCACTTTCTCGAAAATAATGTTTGACAGGTTCGGCCTTGAGATTCGTTTGGAGGTGCGATCGCCCAGGGTTTAAGGCTGAAAGGGGCCAAGATTTTTTTTTTTAAATTTTAAAAGTAAAAAAAAAGTTACCAACTTTTAAGGGCTTAAATTTTTATTTTACCAACTTTTAAGGGACTTAATTTTTTTTTTTCAACTTTTAAGGGATCTAAAACTCTATTTTATTGTTTTGCCTAAGATGCAAAAATATTAAGAACAAGTTGATGTTTGAGCAAATTAAAAGTCATATTGTAAAAGAGCATCCTGCACTCATCAATCAAAGGAGATAAGATAATGTTAAAAGACTATCGAGAAGAATAATGGTAGCGGCATCCACTTCTATTTCAAAATTGGTTAGATTCAAATCTCTAGCCACTAGCCGTTAAAAGATAGTCTCTCAAGACCCAGAGTTCTGCCTCAACACTAGCGTCTCTTAGAACATGTCAAATGACTTCAATTATCTAGTCACCAGAATGATTTCTAATGAGAGCTCTAGCCTTAGCTCTCCCAGGATTCCCAAAGACAAACCATCAATATTAAGTTTAAATTAATCCCTGTAGGTGATTTCTAAAAATTGGAATAAAAGAAGGTAGCTCTCTCTAACTCACTGCAAGAGAAAGGGCAAAAAACTTTCTAGCCGTAAAGAGAACTCTATCAAAAAGATGCTCCTTAAGGTGGTCATTTCTGAAAATCAACACGTTTTGAATAAGCCAAGTCTCCCATAAGATGAAAGCAAAAATGACATTCCAATAGATTCAAGGTTTAATGACCCGAACTTTGGAAGAGAGATCTACAACAAGCCGATCCTCCCCATTACCTCCAGTAGAGAGGGGACCTGGGCAGAAGAGTTAATAGAGCACCAGGAGCTGCAAGTAACTTGACATTAAATGTTGAATATCCTCTTGTGCATTTAAACGTAGGAGTCCTTTTTATAGACAATGTAAAGTTACTTCTAACAAGTACTTAACTATTGCTATAAGTTGTATTTTTATATAAAATTATTTCTTTTACTAAAAATTAAATCTTTACATAACACAATTATTAGATTCACACTTTGTTTATTTTGAAAGTAATGCGGAATCAAATAAATCAATATCATTATAAACAAACATAATTAATGATTGATTCGTTCAAGCTTGATGGCCTGTCTAAAATTTAGAAAGATTTAGTAAAAGAATATTATGCTTTAAAAATAGACTTAGACCAAAAAAAAAAAAAAATAGATATGTTTAAAAAATGGGCTAGGATTAGACTTGTACATTCAAGGGCTAAGCCTGACCCAAGTCGACCCGTTTTCTAATTTTGTAATATATAATATAATGTGATTTACAAGACAAAAAATAATAAATCCATAATAATATATAATACTATAATGTAAACATTAGAAAAATGATAGGTTACTTATATATAAAATTTAAATAAATGAAAAATAATGTAAATATTTTTTAAAAATATATAAAATTATTATATTTTAAATTAAAATAATAGAAATATATTTTTTAAAATAAAAGAATAATTAAAAACAATTAATTTTTTGGGTTCATTGTGAAATTCAGAATTGATAGCCCAATGCAACCCATCCCACAATCAAATCCAAAACAGCTAAGGCTTTGTTCCTACTTTTCAATCCATGTTGCCATGGATTTTGCATTGGGCTTGCTTTTGGGACTACACATTAATTAATTTCACTCTTTAACCATATGCAATTTCCCCTTATTTTTCAGGGTAATTATTTGGTAAAGAGACGGTGAAAAGTTTATAACTTAAGTAAGGTTGAAATTTTGTCATACATCTTATTTATTTTTTTAAAAATTTTTTTAAATACAATTTAAGGATATATGACAAAATCTCAATCTTGTTTGTGCAGTTAAATTTTTCCATTGCTTAAAGGTGTAAATGAGACACAGGTACCCATAAACTATAAACTTGATTCGGTAAATGATTAAGTGTAAATATATCTATCCATTTTGTTTAAAATTATTAAGTGTCGAATGTAAGAGTAAATTCAAAATTTTTATATTGGAATGATGGAAATAAAATTATAAAATTGTGAGGTAATTAAATTAAAAAAAATTATAGTGAAAGGTTCAAATTGCATTATTAACTTGTTTTGCAAAAACAAATATAATTTTATTGTTTAACTAAAAGAGAAACCAACACCATCAAAACTAGTATAACATTTATATAAAAAACCCTTAATGTAAAAGAATTTACAAGTTAAACTGCTTTAATTAGTGATGTAAAAAATCGTTAGTGTATACAAATAGACTTGATTAAGGGTTGGATTATTCGTTCAAATATAAATTTCATAAAAAATTTGGAAGAATTTAGGAAAAAAATATTAAGTACAAAAAATGAGTTTGAGGAAAAAATTAGACCCAATTAAAATAGATGTGGTAACTTATTTTATCCTCGAACTTTATAAAAAAAAGACTCATGTTAGCTGTCTATTTAAATTTTCTCATTTTTTAGTATTGGAACTTTTATTGTTTATCAAATCACTCTAAAATGGATTGATAAGTTAACGTTTGCTAACTTTGCATCAACAATTAATTATTTTTAAAAAATTAATGAAATATTTTTTTATACTTTAAAAATAATTTTGTTTTTGTTTCCTTCAAGACTAGTGTTGTTGATCTGCTGTTGTTTTTGGCTTCTGTTTGAGATGTTGGCTTTTGAACTCTTTTTATGATCATGGTGTTGTCCTTGTGGGGGAGTAGGGTATTGAAAAATTCATGATGTTTTTGTTTTATTTTAAGCTTAGTCCAACTTTCATACTTTTGTTTATTAAAATCTTTTTTTCGTGCTATATTTTATATATAGTAGTAGAAAACATTGTAGAAGTTTATTAGTAAGTTTATGTTTTTGTTATTCAATTTTAAAAAGTTATAAAATAGTCACTGAATTATTTGAAAGTTTTTATTTACGTCACCAGGTTCTTAAAATCATTATTGTATGGCCTTTTCTGTTTGCACCAATCAAAACCTCTCATTTTCTTTCTCTTATACAATTCAATTTTTGTTTATGAATCAACTTTGAATGTCACGAATTTGCGAACTAAAATTTAAAACAGCTTTCTTCTTCGATCTTCGACATTGACTGTTAGATCAACTTGGATCTAAGTTACGTTCTTCTACTCGTCAATAGGTATTGATCCATTGTATAGTCCAGTGGCTTAAGTGAAAACTTTCGAATAATTTAATAGTTATTTTGTAACCTTTTGAAGTTAAGTGAACAAAACATAACGTCCAGGCCGGGTTTGGGGTGTTACATTAACTCTCACCATATGTTCATATTATTTATTTTGTTATGACCATAGTTTTCTTAATAATGTAATTTCATAACAATTATAGCCTATGAACCAAGGAATTTGAGCTTTGAACCTTAGAAAATAAAATAATTAACTATGAAATAAAAGAAAAAAACTAACATGCGAAACTTGAATTGAATTACATCCATAAAGGTTAATAAATTTAGATTTTTCTAAGAATTTTATTATTATAAATATAATACATTTACGAGTAATAATATTCAATTAATTGTAAAATTAAATTAATATAAAGCATAAAAGATGATGAACAAAAAGAACTCAGATAAAATAGAACAAGAATTGGATAAAGCGTACCCATAACTAGGATGAAAATTTATACATTAGTATTGATAAACCTCAAACTTAAATAATCAGAGATCAAGATTTCTGTCTTAAACAATAAAACAGAAATTTATTAATTGGTCAAAAGTTAAAGATTTAAAATAATGTTTAAATGGATATCGTATTTAAAAATATATAAGAGTATAGAAAATATTAAGTTTGACAAGAAATTGGGTTCAAAATCAAATAACAGTAAACCCAAATTGTATATTATCGTCCAAAAGGAGAACCCACTTAATTATTGTATGAATTTACTGTTAAATGATTTGACATAAGTCAGTAAAATGGAATGTTAAAGTCAGATTTAATTAGAAAGTTTAGGGAAAAATTTGAAACTTAGTGACTAAGCAGATTTTACTTTCCAAGAAGAATCTGATTTTTATGGAGGAGATACCAATGGGGTAGGCTTTCGTGTGTAGGAGGGATTCGAATTTCATAATTGAATGCATTATAGAGTATTGAATTTAAACATTTTGGACTAAATCAGCTCAAATTCAATATTATTGGACAGGTTTACTTCAACCCCGCGTAGTGAGTGTTTTAATTTGAGTGATTGAAAATTTAAATATTATTTTAGGGAAAAAAAATTAAAACGGTTTATTTCAACTTACAAGTTTTTATGAAAAATATTTTCAGCCCTTTTCGAAATTCTTTTTTTTAAATCGACTTTTTATTTTAAAATAAAAAACGGAGTTGCCACCAATCACTTTCATAAGGTGTGATCGTGTTATCTCGTAATTTGATCGTTTTAATAAGATGTTTGATTTATTAAAACAATGTTTTTCGGTATACAAAAATCCAGAAAATGGGTTCGGGAGTCAGTTACGCACGAGGAAGGATTAACACCCTCGTTACGCCCAAAATTGGTACCTAATTGATTACTTGATGTCTTAATGTCGAAAATTGAAAATTTGAAAAGAATTTAAAATGAGATCCCTTTGTATTAAGATATTTTAATAGGAAATGCTTTATTCCGAATTAATCGAGAAGAAGGATCATGCCCCATGAGTTAGACACGACGCCTTTAGTTTTCGAAAACCAGAATAAATTTCGTTTTAATCGTTACTTAAATCTCGTTTTATATTTTTGAAATGGATATTCGACTATTTCGGTTTTAGAAAGAAGCCATATTCCGTAAGTTAGGAGCATGACTCTTCTAATTCTAAAAATAATGAACATTGCCTCGGTTTAAAAATTTTCTTTTTTATGCATCATGCGAAAAAACGAACGTAACACTTAAAACGATGTGCATTTAACTTATTCAGGCATAATATACAAATAGATAAATGCTTAAACCTAATGTATGATATAGTGATAATGAAATAATTTAAATTGGTTATGTGGGTAGAATGATAAATAATAAGTAAATAAAGAAATACTATAATAATAACATAATATTAGTATTAATATTAATATTAATATTAATAATCATATTATAGTAATAATAAATAAATGAAGTAATTTAAGATAAATAAATAAAAAATGGAAGATGCATTGATAAACCATCAAAGTAACACATTTTAATCCCATGCTTAGCATGTTTTTGGATGATTTATTATATAATTTAGTGAATTTGATGCTCCTAATCCTTTAATTTCATGTTTCTATACTTAGGTGAACATAGCGGAATAAAAGGAGCAAAAAACGGGCAAAAAACGGACAAAACGGGCTGATTTAAGGATCGACACGGCTAAGACCATTCCCACACGGACTGAAAACACGCCCGTGTGAACCACACGGGCTGGCCACACGCCCATGTGGCAGCCCGTGTCGATATCGCTCCCTGTTTCTCGAACACGCGGAAAAAGCCAATTTTTAGGGTTTCTAAGCATTCTAAAGTCTACAAATGCACACTAGAAGAGGACCTAAGGGAGGACGCAGAGGAGAACGAAGAAATTACTCGAAGGAAGCCGTTGGAATCAATTCAGAAGTAGGATTTCCTTTAAGATTGAAGATCTCCATCCAATTTCCTTAGAAGTTTTTGGGTTCTTTATGTATTGTTGTTTTCCTAATTTTGAGATGTTTTCCTTTTACATTATGAACTAGACTCCCCAAAAACTTGATCGTGTGTCTGAGAGTTTTAATATTTATATAATGAATAATCAAGCCTAGAAAATAACTATCACAACGATTGAGGCAAGCGCACCTACCGAACAGTAGTAGAGCTTAGTGGCAAGACCGGAATGTCGAACCCAAGGGAACCAAAAGTACTAGTACTAACTTTCTTTCTATTATCTAGCCTAAAATAAAAAGGATTAATGTTTATCTAACTAATTACTAAACTTAGGATGCCAAGACACAGAGAATGAATTGGGAAAATACTTTTGAGAAAACCAATTAATTAAGACAATACCCGAGGCAGAATCCACATAGACTTCACTTGTTATTTAACTCTGAACCAGACGATTTATTCACTTGACTTGATCCGTAGGATTCCCTAATTTATATTAATACCTCTCTCAAGGCTACTAACGTCTAACCCTAGGTTGATTAATTGAAATCTCTTTCTAATTAAAACCCCTAGTGTTGCATTAACTCGATCTATGGACTCCTATATTAGGTTTGACCCTAATCCGGCAGATTTTCGTCGTCCTATCTCTAGGAGTGCGATCAACTCCGCTTAATTATGCTAGATCTACTCTTAAACAGGGACTTTTGCTAGCACATCAATACTTGAATCAATATCCTAAAATATTAACACAAGAATTAAGAACACATAATTAAGAACAAATCAAGTATTTATCATATAGTTCAGAAAACAATAACAAGATCCGTCTTAAGTTTCATCCCCCTCAGGTATTTGAGGGGTTTAGTTCATGTTTATAAAAGAATACATCTCAGAAGAAATTAAATAACAAAACATAAAGAAAAACCCTAAAACCCCCTAAAGGAAATTGAAGGGAAAATCCTCAGTCTTGAGCGTGATTCCGGCTTCTAAGATGGATCAACTGGCTTTCTTTGAGTAATTCCCTAATTTTAGCTTTCTCTGGCTTTGCTCTTGTCAAAAGCCCTGACAGAGGCCTTTTGTCGAAATCCCCTTTAAGTTGCCCTCTAGGGTGTTTATATAGGCTTTCGGGATGCCTTACTTGGCCCACAAGTATCCTAATCCGAGTGAAATTAAAATAGGTCACGACAGGGACACGCCCGTGTGAATCGAGCCATGGGCCATGTTCGAGTCTGCTAAAGTGGCACGGCCGTGTGGCGAACTCCAGGCCGTGTGGATTTCTTACTTTGGCCCATTTTCTCAGTTTTTGGACCGTTTCTCGTTCTTTTCATCCTCCTATGCTCTCCTAAGTATAAAACATGAAATTAAAGGATTAGGAGCATCGAATTCATCAAATCAAGGGATAAATCATCCAAAAGTATGCCAAATGTGGGATTAAAATATGTATATATTACGGTTTATCATAAGGCGCAACATAACTTCTCGATTGGCGAATATCTTATCTCACATTCAGTGAATTTTCTTATTGAGATAGTATATCAATATTTCTTTTCTTCTTGACTCATCATGTTGACCAAGCACGCATCCCATGGAATTCCCAAATACTGCCAAGTACAGTATCAGCGGCTTATCTGGGCTAGGAGGCATCAACACTGGGGTAATTGACAGGTAATGTTTAACCTTGTCAAAAGGTTTCTGACACTCCTCATCCCATACACTTGGATTGTGTTTCTTAAGGAGACGGAATATGGGGTTGCATTTCTCAATTAGTTGTGAAATGAACCAGACGATGTAATTTAGTCTCCTAGGAAACCTCGAACTTCTTTTTGAGAGCGTGGCGGAGGTAGCTCCTATATAGCCTTGATCTGTTTGCGTCGATCTCAATCTCCTTTTCACTAACTACAGATCCTAACAGTTTCCCCGACTTCGCCCCGAAGGTACATTTTGCTAGGTTGAGCTTTAGCTAAAATTTTCTCAACCTAAAGAATAATTTCCTCAGGACTTGCACATGCTCCTTTTCTGTTTAGGATTTTGCAATCATATCATCGACAAAAACCTTGATTTCTTTATGTATCATATCATGAAACAGGGTTACCATGGCTCTTTGATACGTCGCTCTCGCATTTTTCAATTTGAACGACATTACTTTATAGCAAAATTCCCCCCACATGGTTACGAATGTGGTCTTTTCCATGTCTTCAGGATGCATCTTTATCTGGTTGTAACCAGAGAAACTATCCATGAATGAGAATAGTGAATAACCTGTTGTTTTGTCCACTAAAGTGTTGATGTGAGGCAATGGGAAATTGTCCTTTGGGCTGGCTTTGTTTAAATTCCTGTAGTCTTCACACATTCGCACTTTCCCATCTTTCTTAGAGACGGAGACTATATTAGCTAACCACTCCGAGTATTTAACCACTTGCAGGAAACCGGCATCGAATTGTTTCTTGACCTCTTTTTTAATTTTAGCAAGATGTCGGGCCTCATCCTTCGAAGCTTCTTTTAAACTTCCTTTATGGGGAGCCGGTGTACCACGATATCAGTACTTAGCCCAGGCATGTCATGATATGACCATGCGAAGACATCTTTGAATTCTTGAAGTAACTCAATGAGGTCTCGCTTTGTTTCTGCGGTGATGCAAGCTCTGATCTTCTTCTCTTTCTTCTCTTGTTCGTCTTCTGAGCTCACAAGTTCCACTAACTCTTAGTGAGGTAGAACCTATTTCTCCTCTTGCTCTACCATCCTTAGCAAATTAAGAGATAGGTTACAATCTTGGTCACCTTCAAAGTCCTAAGGTTCCTCTAAACACATATCTTAATCAAAAGGAGATTCTAAGTCAGTAGCGGCGTCACTCATATTATTGATATCTGGAGACCTGTTATAGGAACGAAGGAAGACCCAAAGAACAAATTAATCTAAGAATAATTATCTGTGTGGTATGAGTATGAATGAAATGAAAAAATAAAAGAATATTTTCCAAGTGGGACACAAAAATGTATTGTTTTTATTGAAATAAAAATAGTGGACATGTGCCTTTTTCACAAAAGGAATCTTATTGCTCTCAGGCTTAGAGCAACAGGTGTGTTCTGAATATTACTCTGAAATGGTCCTAAAAACTACAGAAATCTTCTCCACAGTCCACTTCTTCAGGACACCTCCGAGGATGTAGGAACAAATTCCTGATAGGTTTTTTTAGTTCCTTCTTCAAAGGCATAAACATCTTTCCTTTCCGAACCTTCGATATCTTCAAAGAATTCCAACTCTGTATTATCCATCAGGCTCTGTGCTAGAGTTCTAAACTCAACACACTTTTGGATTTTATGAAACTTATTGCATGTAATGAAATGTAGTGTTAATGAAAGGAAAATATGCATGCAAAAAGGCGTTGATTCTAGTTCAATTTCATTAGAACAATTTTACTAGAAAACAAGTTTTTTTACATAAAGCGGATACATATACGGCCTCGCATTCATATTCAAAACCTTAACTTTCCCAAGAAACAAAGCCAATTCTCGGCTTCGATCCGACTCCTATTCATATTTTAGGCTTTAAATGGCTTGGGTCTGCAAATGGTCAGCCACTTCTTGTAATCAGACCAGAGCTTCGCTCATAACGTGGTCCATATCTTTGACCTGTCCCTCTCACAGGTTGTCACCTTTTTCTTATTGTCTTTTCTAGGACAATATTCGCGCCGCTGTGTTGTCTTTCACTTTATCAAGAAACCTATTTTTCATGACAAACTCTCTATTTAGCAACCAAACGTGAATCAACACCCCTTTTTTATGATGAAAATGCAATGCAATCACAATCAAAACAAAATGAAACAAGCCAGTATATTTCATGCAATGCTAGAATTTAAAGCAAGCAAGAAATAAGAAATAAAGTACCTATTTGGGTGACCACTAGGGGTTCGGTGTGGTTCTACCTAGGGTAAGCTCTCAGGGCTCATTATATGCGGTTCGGTTCTAAAGTAAGGGTACCTGAACTGGCAGATTTCTCGATCCTCACTCATTATAGGCTCATACGGATCAAGTTCAGTTCAAGGGAATACATTTCCTTATAGCTATACGGAGATGAAAATCTCACGAGGACATAAGTAGTAATAATAACAATAGTAATAGCAATAATAACAGTAGCAAAATATGCAAATAAAGAAATAAAGAATAGTATGAATTTAAAAAAAAAACAAAAGAAGTAAAATAAAAAATATATATGTATATATGAACAAATAAATAAATAGATAAAAAATATACATATAAAATCTATAAAGAATTGATATTAAATGAACACGGGATTAAATCGAAAATGAAAAAAAATTAAAAGCCTAAATTATAATAAATGATTAGACAAATAAGGATCAAAATAAAAAGGATAAAACTGAATGGCCGGATTTAAAAAGAAAATAAAAGAAAATAGGGCCTAAATAAAACGTGCGCAAAAGAATGAGGACTAAATAGGAAAATATTCACAATCCCCAAAGTGCGTCGTTTCACAAAGGACCGTAATGAAATGAAAACAAAATTATGCGGACAAATTTAAAAAGTAAAAAATAAAAATAGGACTATATTAAAACTAAATAAAATACGTAAGGGTTAACTGCACAAATACCCCTTTTAAACCAAAACACGCGGATCATCTAGGCGGGTCGGGTTGGCTTAAAATGACACCGTTTCAGGTGTCCCCCCTTTTCAAATGGTCTGAGGACCTAATTAAATCAAAAATAAAAATGAATGGCAGAATTAAAAAAAAAAGAAAATAGGGTAGGGCTCAGTTAAAGTGCGCCGCAAAAGCGGAAGGGCCATTTACGCAAATATCCCCTTTGATAAAAAAACGCGTGGATCCTCTGGCGGATCGGTCGATTTTCGGGTCGGTCCCTATGCGACGTCGTTTTGGGGAGTTTTAGAACGCCATGAAACGGCGCCATTTAGCACCAGCTATAAAAGTTAATATCTTAACAAAAAAAAACATTTGGAATCCCTTTTAAAAAAAAAATCCTTTTTTTGTTTTTTTCTCTCTGGGCATACCACAGAATCCGGCTATGGGGTCCGCGAACCTCCACCGTGGCCAGAAAGGAAAAAAAAGCTTTCTCAGTCCCTTCTCTCTCTCTCTCTCTCTCTCTCTCTCTTTTTAATTTAAAACCCCAAATTAAAACCCAAATATTTTTTTGAAATCAAAAGAGTACAAAAAAAAATGAAAAAAAGTAGCTTTCGGCCTTGCCGTTTTCAGCGAACCCTCGCGGAACCTTAATGGGTTTTGAGGTGTTCGGATTGCCGGAGATAGCCCTCGACGGCGACAAGTAAGAACCTTCGTTTTTTTTACTTATTGTTTTCTTTTAAAAAAACAAACTACCTTCGATTTTAATCTCTGCTATTTTTAAACTTTTCTCGTTTTTGTATTTCTCTTCCTGTTTTTAAAACTTACATTGATAATGGCTTTTATAGTCAATATTATACTGCTTATTTCACTGTTTGTTGCTACTGTTTGCTTTCCTTTTTGCTACTGTTTCTGTTGTATTTCTTTGTTCTTGTTTTGTCCTTTTTGTAGGTTTGCTCGGTCAATGAAGGGGAGAAATGCAAACCTTTTTCCTTTTCGGTGAAATGACGACAGACATGGTGCAATATGCCTCGGGAGGCATGTGCGTTGCGGAGGCACGAGGGGGGCAGCGAGGCTAGGTGGCTAGTTAGGGTTTCAGTTCTACTGAAAACATTTATAATGCCCCAAAATTTTAATTTTTGATTTCGTGTATATGTGACACACAATGTCTATCTGCTTCAGTGGTTATGTGTTCTGGGTGAGTGTGTGAGGTCCCAAGTTCAAGCCTTACTTGGGTAAATTTTGGTATTTTTATAAATAAAGTCTTAACCTTGTGCAAAGGGCTTAAGTTTAAATGTTGGATAAATTAAATTAGAATAGGCTTGCTGGTTTGGTGGTTAAGTGGTGTGTTATTATGGTGGAGGTCTTGTGTTTGAATCTCTGTGCATGCAAAGGTTTTTTTTTTCTCAGATTTCGGGATAGAGTTGTGTAATAGGGGAATTCTGAGTAGTGGATGTGAAGTGGGAATTAGGGGAGAATATTAAGGGATTTTGGGGGTTATCGAGATTTTATTTTATTTTTTCCCATAACTGAATTTTGGCTCCCTTTTCCAAAAAAAAAAATTCTGCCGTCTATTCTTCTCCCTCTCCTATTGCCGAAATTCTCTGAGTGTTTCCATCTTTCTCTTCTTCTTGATTTTTCCCTAATCCATTTATTTGCCTTCATTTTCACACGCGGTTAATACTCGCTTAGTTTCGGTAAGTGTTTCTCTTCGTTTCTGTCATTAATCTCTTAGCGACTAAAGTGGTAATTTTTTTCTCTGCGATTTGGGCGTAGGGGGAGGCTCGGACTGGTGAATTCAGTGTTCTCGTCTTAACAATAGTTAAACGGAGGGTTATCGTTAGCGGTAAGATGGGTTTCTGTTAGTTCTTGGTTGTCAATTCGCTTGTAAATCCGTTAAATTGATGTTGAGTATCTTGATTTTAGGCCTTGAAGTGCTCGGGAGTGATTAGGCATCAAAACGATACCAGGTGTGTACCTGAAACGCAGAAAATGGGGTTCGGAGAAAAGCTAAAATTGCTTGCTGTCGAGAAATAAGAGAAAATGATGCGAAAAATTATAGAGAAAGGAAATAAGGGTGTTAAAAACTAGGAAATCAATATTTTACACTAAAACAGTTTTGGACAACAGCAGTAGTCTAACTTTGAAAAATCATCAAAAATAGTGTAAATTGAGTTAGAGGTTGAATAAAATATGAAATTAAATTTTATTGAGTCTAGTCTTTCATGGAAGAAACAGTGTAAGAATTGGAATTGTAAATCATGAGTTATAATAAATTTTGTGAGACAATGTCAGAATGATTTCGGGTTCCCCTGTTCTAACTTAGGAAAATCATCAAAAATTTTAAAAAAATATTTAGGGGCTTAAATTTATATTTTTAAATTCTTAATGAGTTTATTTTCAAGAAAAACAAACAGAAACATCATCTAAATTCCGTACTAAGAGATAAACTATAAACTATAAATTCTAAAAATTTTATGGTAGAAAGGTCTTTGAGTCTAGTTTCAAAAACATGAAGCGGATCTTAATTTGGAATTCTGTAGCTCATGATATAAATAATTCAGTGATAACGATTCAAGTAGATAACTTTGAATGAACATATAAGTAAATAGTGAAAACATATACGAGTATTGAGCTAGCATGGGTTACTTTAAAAATGGATCACACGGCCAAGGCCAATTTGGGTCGAGTGGGCCACACGAGCAGATCACATGGGCGTGTGGACCCATTTTCACCAAAATATTTTTAAGGTTGCACAGGTCACCCAAGTTGACTGTGAACCTACTGTAGGGTCGGTACACGCTACTTAGACCCCTAAATGTGTGAAATTGACTGAATGATATCTGTATTGGACATGTTAATATCTGAACTGAATATATGTACTGAAATTGCATAATAGCACGTCATCCATTGTATGTTGCATTGCATTGGGTTGGGGGTTGTTATTCGGAGGAAGTGTACTGAAAGGCTTTAAGCCTAATTTACTGGCAGCTCAGCTGCAAACTACTGTTTTGTGCCGCATTCGCTACTAATTGGAGTGTAGGGATGGGTGGGTTGATTATATCCTCACATGGAGTGTAGGGTTGAACGAAGATGGTGTGTAGAGGCTGGTTGGATAGGATTTTGCTACTGCATAACTGTTGCTGCTACTGATACTGTGATGGGCAAAAACCCTACTGCATTTTTAACACCGTACTGAGATGGGCTAAGGCCCAAACTGTCACTGATACTGAAAAGGGCTTAGGCCCAAGACTGTTCAACTGTGCACTGTGAATACTGATTGTTTGTTTGTTTCTGCGGATTACACACTAAGTTTACGTAAACTCACCCTTTTTGTGTAAATGTGCGAAGGTAATCCCCAGGCTTAGACGGATCGGTGCGATGGAGGACTCAGCGGTGACCACAGTAATTTTTGGACTTCATGGTTTTCAGTTTACGGTTTATGATTTGATTATTATTGACAATTTGGGTTTTTATTTATTTATTTTACTTTATGGATTTATACCTGCTGGTCGTAGGAAATTCGTTTTCAAAAAGTTAAAGTAATTTCTAAACGCATGATCACCTAGACTGTTTTATTAAAGCTTCCGCAACGAGGGATATTTCAAAACAAATGTTTTAAATGAATAAATACGACTTCCTAAGTTCTAACAAAAGGTTACTAAAGATAATAACATGAAATATTTTCATCGTAACAACGAGGTTTCAAAAACACGATCGTGTGACATTGCCAGATACGGCCATAACGTCTAAGCCGAGTTTGGGGTGTTAGAACATTTAAGTTTGTGGGCCAATTGAGCCATAGGGTTTTTTAATTTTGGAGTTGTTTGTGTATTGGGCCTGGCATGTAATGAGACTGTTAATTATTTTATTTTGTTTTGGGTTTTATTTATTTGATTTAGTGGGTTGGGCAAATTGGGCCTACTACATAGGGTATTGACAAATTCATGATGTTTTTGTTTTATTTTAAGCAAATTCATGATGTTTTTGTTTTATTTTAAGCTTAGTTCAACCTGATTCTTTTCATACTTTTGTTTATTAAAATCTTTTTTTGTGCTATATTTTATATATAGTAGTAGAAAACATTGTAGAAGTAGAAGTTTATTAGTAAGTTTATGTTTTTGTTATTCAATTTTAAAAAGTTATAAAATAGTAACTGAATTATTTGAAAGTTTTCATTTACGTCACCAGGTTCTTAAAATCGTTATTGTATGGCATTCTTTGTTTACACCAATCAAAACCTCTCATTTTCTTTCTCTTATACAATTCAATTTTTTTTTATGAATCAACTTTGAACGTCACGAATTTGCGAACTAAAATCTAAAACAGCTTTCTTCTCCAATATTCAATATTGACTGTTAGATCAACTTGGATCTAAGTTATGTTCTTCTACTCGTAAATGAGTATTGATCCATTACATAGTCCAGTGGCTTAAGTGAAAACTTTCGAATAGTTTAATAGTTATTTTGTAACCTTTTGAAGTTAAGTGACCAAACAATAAATTTACTAATAGTTTAATGAGCTTAGGTGTAATTTACCATAATTTTTATGATACTTTTTTTACATTAGATATAAAAGGAATTCATTATCTCAGTTCGAGTCTATTAATATTATATATATATATATATATATATATATATCTTATTTTTTTAGAAGTTTTAATAAAATATATATTATATACAATAAGTTTTAATAAAATATATATTATATACACAAGCACAATTTTTTTGGTATGCAGATTAGTTTTTTTTTTAAAATTTCGTGACTACCCTTCTAATAGGATATTTTTATGGTTAGAATTTGGGTTACCCCTAAATTATCTGTTTCAGAGTGCAATTTATATTTAAAACATGCAAAAAAAAAATATTAAAAATCACATAATTATAAAAAAAATTAACTAAGTTAAACAACCAAATACAAAAAAAAAAAATATTTTGAATAAAAGTATGAAAAATAAAACAAAAATATCAGAGATAAAAATTAAACATTATTAAAAGAAGTTAAAAATATCTCAAAATTAGTTTCTGTTCCCTCGTTTTTGAACCTAAAACAGTTAATTCTTAAAATATTTAGATATGAAGTACGCAAATCTTCAAGATTTTTTGTTTGTTTGTTGAATCAAGAATGATTAAATTTCAAAATTAAAAAGAAAATCGAGAATATTTGAAGTCATTATCACTAAGTTATACATGAGTATATAGAATTGGGTTTTGATTTTTAATGATTATTTACGCTTCTTTCTCGTGTAAGTTGTGTTCATCGAAACTTTTCTTATGCATCGATTTATCAACAACTCTTAATTTTGTTAAATCATGATTTAGTTTATTTGTGCATAAAAACCATAAATGAATTAAGCCACCAAATAATAAAACAGAAGATTAATCATTACACAATAAAATTTACTTGAATAAATTAACAAAAAAGAAGGAGAAATTGGAATTGGGTTTGTGAATAGGTAATATGGGTTGAATTAGCCAATAAGAACTTCTCTTAGTGGTAAACAAGGTAGGTTTGGATTTCATTTTGTTATCACGTAATTTCATAACAATTATAGCCTATGAACTAAGAAATTTGAGCAAATAAAATAATTAACTATATGGATGCGAAACTTGAGTTGAATTACATCCAGGCTAATTAATTTAGATTTTTTTTAAGAATTTTATTATTATAAATATAATACATTTACAAGTAATAATATTCAATTAATTGTAAAATTAAATTAATATAAAGCATAAAAGATGATGAACAAAAAAAAAAACCTGGATCAAATAGAATAAGAATTGGATAAAATCTGCCCATAACACAGATATATATGATAGAATGAAAACCGATACATTAATATTACACATGATAGACCTCAAACATAAATACTCAAACATCTAATATTTCTTCCTTAAATATCAGTATTTATTCCATAAAATAATGTTTAAATGGATATCGCATTTAAAAATATATAAGAGTATAGAAAATATTAAGTTTGACAAGAAATTGGGTTCAAAGTCAAATAACAGTAAACCCAAATTGTATTATCGTCCAAAAGGAGAACCCACTTAATTATTGTATGAATTTACTGTTAAATGATTTGACATAAGTCAGTAAAATGGAATGTTAAAGTCAGATTTAATTAAAAAGTTTAGGGAAAAATTTGAAGCTTAGTGACTAAGCAGATTTTACTTTCCAAGAAGAATCGGAATTTTATGGAGGAGATACAAATGGGGTAGGCTTTCGTGTGTAGGAGGGATTCAAATTTCATAATTGAATGTATTGTAGGGTATTGAATTTAAATATTTTGGACTAAATCAGCACAAATTCAATTTTTTTTTCTCCAAATCTTATTATTGGACAGGTTTACTTCAACCCTTACGTGAGTGTTTTAATTTGAGTGATTGAAAATTTAAATATTATTTTAGGTAAGAAAAATAAATTATTAAAACGGTTTATTTCAACTTCTTAAAATATATTTTCAGCTCTTTTTTTTAACGTTTGTTTTATATAAAATAGGATGTTCAACGTAAAATTACCTCATTATTTCTGTAAAGTATTTTATCAAAATTTTTTTGTAAGCTATTTTTTAAACTGATAAGGTTCTATTCATTGTAACATCCCCATGCCCGACCCGAACATCAGGTCAAAGCACCGTGATGTTACATTCTATACTACATTCTTCACTTATCAAATATTTTTTTTATAAAATTTCATAAATTTTCAATTTAGTCACTTTTTGTCATAAAAGTTCAATATTCACTAATTAATCATATTAAATAAATTTTCTTTCTTGTTACATTTTAATCACATAATTTATCTCAATATCTTGTTTCACATATCAAATTTCTATGTATTTCACTTCTATCATTTCATCCACATATTTTCTCAAGTTTAACAATTTAGTCCTTGTCATCATAAAAATTCCACATTTTTCCATAATTTTATTTTTACAACACTTTATGCATATTTCATCATCTCATAACACATTCATTAAAATTTTATCATGATTTCCTTATTCACATATTAAATTGTTTCACACTTAAAATTTTGTACAATTTTCAATTTAGTCTCTATTGCCATGTATTTTATTTTCACCATATAAGCACTTTAATCAAATAATTCATTATAATATCTTATTTCACACAAAATTTCATGTATATCACTTCTCTTGTGACACCTCGAATTTGGGGTTAGAAAAGTCAGGGTTTGTAGGATTAGTCACTTGGTGTGATGGGACTTTTAAATATGTTGTTCGTGTTTTAAAGATAAAACGAGCTTGTTGGTTTAGTGGTAAAATGCTTGTGAGTTTGCTCTTAAGTCTCGTATTTGAGTCTTTGTGGAAGTTTAGAGGAAGTTAATTTTTTGATTTTTAAAAAGTTAGTTTTATTTTATCTTATTTTAATTTTTGAATAAAAAATAAAAAAAAAAGGAAAATCCCAAAATTTTCTCTCAAGTTTCCCTCACTCTCTTCTATTCACGTCAGTTTCCTATTCTTTCGCCAAATTTTTCAAACTTTTGTTTTTTGCTTCTGTGTTCTCCTTTTGCCATCGTTTTTATTTTTATTTTTTATTCCTTTATTTGATTCACCATTTCTTTAGTCTACCAATTTTATTTATTTGTTTTTTTCCTCCAAAGCTTTAATAACTTCGACCCACTTTATTTATTTCAATATAATTGTTGATTGTCGTTCCATTGGAGTTCATTCGTTTTTTTTTCTCATTGTAGACGTTAAAGTTTTATTAGATTAGTATTGTGGTAGCGAATCGGTCATTTTTTTGGTGTTTGGGATTACATTTTAAGGTGTGTTTTTTGAATACTCGTAATTAGGGATGAATATTGTGGTTTAATTTCGTGTTTTGCAACAAGGGTTGGTGTGGTCCTACTATGTTTGCAGGTTTTTCAGCTTTTTGCAATTTGTAGATTTCAGTTTTACCTTTCTTAAGTGTACTATCAAGTTTTTTTTTTTAATTGACTTACAACCTGAATTACTATTTTGATAGACTTAAGGCCTACTTGTAACGCCCCGATTTTCTTTAATTCCAGCTTTTGTCAATTTGTGACACAATGTCTATCTGCTTCAGCGGTTATGTGTTCTGGGTGTGTGTGAGGTCCCAAGTTCAAGCATTGACTTGGGCAAATTTTGGTGTTTTTATGAATAAAGGTCCTGTGTTCGAATCTCTGTGCGAGTGAGGGAATTATTTTTGCTACTAGTGTCATGTTAAAGTTTGAGTTTTAGTTAAATGCTGATAGTGGAGTGGTTGAAGGAGAGAATTAAGGAGTACGGGAGGGGGAAATTATCAGAATTTGATCAGTTGGTGCAATTGGCAAAATTCGGTTTTGCTCTCCTCTCCTCTATTCTGATGTTTTTCCTCTTTCTTCCTCTTCTCTTTTTCATTTTCGATTATTGTTCTTCTTACTCCATTCATTCGACTGGGGTCTTCCGAAATTTATTGCGCCATCTCGTCATTAGTTGCAAGGAATCGTTTGGAATCGTGTTCCTTTTCTGTGAAATTTTAGTCTTGTTCGTTTGGGGCTTCTAAGTGCTGGTGATCTCGGGATTGTGTAAAGAGTGAAACAGTACCAGGTGTGTACCTGGAAACGCAGAAAATGAGGTTTCAGTGAAGGCTAAAAACCTCACTGTTGATGCCACACGGGCGTGTGGTCACCCGTGTGGTAGGCGGTATACAAGACTGTAAGTCACCACACGGCCGTGTGATCGAAGAGCCAGGCCGTGCGCTTGACATGGCCGTGTGATGGCACGGGCTCAACCAATTGGGCCATGTGTGCCACACGGGCATGTGGGATTCTGGGCCAGGCTGTGTGATCCACACGGCCAAGGCCAATTTGAGCCGTGTGGGCCACACGGGCGTATGAGCCCATACGAGCGGGCCACATGAAGTGTGAGCCCATTTTTCTGAAAAACTCTGTAAGGTTACACGAGTCGCCCAAGTCGACTGTGGACCTACCGTAGGGTCGGTAAGCAATACTTAGACCCCTAAATAAATGATCTGTCTATCTGATTTCTGTACAAAGCATGTATACTGATCTGAATATATGAGTTTAATTACATAATAGCATGTCATTCTTATATGTTGCATTGCATCGGAGTAGGTTGATTATGATTGGAGGAAGTATCTGAAAGGCTCTTAAGCCTATTCTCTAGCAGCTCAGCTGTAAATTTCTGATTATGTGCCGCATCCTGTACAACATGGTGTGTAGAGCTGGGTGGGTTGATTTTATCCCCACATGGTGTGTAGGGTTGAAAGGAGTTGGTGTGTAAAGGTTGGTGGATAGGACTCTGTTTTCTGCATATTCTATCTGAAATGGGCTAAAGCCCTATAATATGTCTGATTCTGTATCTGAGTAGGCTAAGGTCCACACTATTTCTGTAATGGGCTCAGACTTGAACAGTGGAATTATGTCTGTTATCTGTTATGACTGTGTGCATGTTTTCTGTGGGGAGTACACACTGAGTTTGTGAAAACTCACCCTTTTCTATTTAATCTGTTCAAGTAATCCCCAACAGTAGACGGATCGGTGCAGTGGAAGTGTCGGCGGTGACCACGGTTTCGAATACTTATTTATGGTTTATTTTGAATTATGATTTGGTTATATTTGGGTAAATCTTATGTAATAAGGACTTTCAGATTTTTTTTTTAAATTTGGGATCATTATTTTATAAACTGCTAGTAATAAGATAAGACGCGAGTTTTCAAAATAAACAAATGTTTTATCAAAATACGTACGACTTTGTAAATCGTTTTAAAAGCTTTCGCAACGTATAAATGTTTTGGAAAGGGGATAATGAACGAACAAAACACATTTTTGACGATAGCCTAGAATATCGAGAATAGTTTTATTGTAATTATGTTTTCCTAAAGCACTATCATGTGACATCGCCAGATTCGACTGTAACGTCTAGGCCGGGTTTGGGGTGTTACATTTAGTGGTATCAAAGTCAGGTTGCAAAACTCGGCTGTGGATTTGGGTTTTTTTAAATTGATTTTTCGAAATGATTTTTGAATGGTTTGAAATATTGTTGAACTGAGTATGTGGTACATCGAGTCTCCGGCGCCGATCCTGTAAGTATTCTGAACTTTGTTTAAATTTTTCTGAAAATACTACTTGCATGCTTGAAACAGCCAATATGTAGTATACTGTACTGAAACACTCTAGGTAGTGTAAACTGAAAACCGTAGCAAACTTAAAATTCGTAGTGAAACTATGAATTGCGATAACAAACTCTGAACTTACGATACTGTTATGCATAAAACTCCAAATTTGCAATGAGCGCACGAGGTATCGACGGACGGGGTACTAGAGGCCGTAGAGGGGCTCGAGCTGGGTCTTTAGCATCTGAAAACCTGTCTAATCTGGATATGAGCGAGACGCTGATCTCATCTGCTACAGAGACTAGGTCTCATGATCGTGAGGCTGGGGATGACGCACTATCCCGAGCCATACTATGGATTTTAGAGAGGGTCGCTGGGCCCAACATTGGATCTGGGGGCCGAGGTCAGTTACAAAACAACTCCGATCCAATGGGGTTGAGTTATTCAGGGGTGTCTCGAAAATCGCCCCTAACGTGGCTGAATATTGGATGGAAGCCATAGAAAGAGTCATGGACGACTTGGATTTTACTACTGAGCAGAAGCTTAAAGGGGCTATCTCTCTGCTTCGCGACGAAGCGTACCAGTGGTGGCTGACTGTTAAGGAGAGCATTCAGCTCGACTGTTTGACGTGGGACTATTTTAGAACGACGTTCCATAATAAATATGTGGGAGCTAGTTACATCGATGCTAGGAGGCGTGAGCTCCTTAATTTCATCTAGGGGGACTGTTTAATGGTCGAGTATGAGGCCGAGTTCCTGAGATTGACTTGGTATGCCTGGGGCATGGTGGCGACCGAGTATGAGCGTTGCGTCAATTTCAAGGATGGACTCAGGGACAGCTTACGAGTTCTAATAGCTCCGTAGAGGGAGCGTGAGTTTGCTACACTGGTGGATAATACGAAGATCGCCGAAGAGGTTAAGTGCGCGGAGCGCCAAAACTACGAGAAAAGAAAGAACAAGAGGGAATCGGAGCCCTCTAATTCTGTGATGAGGCCTAAGAAAAAGGCTAGATCTGATGGACTAGTGAGAGTTGGGCCTCTTGTTGCACCTACTGGGGTGGCGTTTTGTGGGCACTATGGTAGATGCCATCTGGGCGAGTGTTGGAGGATGACCGGGGCATGTTTGAGATGTGGGTCGACTGAGCACTGTGTTCGGGATTATCCTTTGAGAACTGATCAAGTACAAGCAACGGGTACTGGTGCTGCGTAGTTGCAGAGGGTAGTTTAGCAGCCACCTAGGGGCCGAGGACAGGTCAGGGGTGATAGTGGCATGGGCCGAGGACAGAGAGCACCTGGTAGAGGTGTGAGACCGACTAAGACGAGGCAGCCTGCACTGGTTTTTACTGCTTGTCACCGTGAGGACCGAGATGCTCTAGACGTCATCACGGGTATGTTTTTCATTTATAATGTACCTTATTTGGCATTGATAGACATAGGCTCTACACACTCTTACGTAGCTAGCTCTGTGTCTGAAACTTTGGGGATTTCAGTTGAGAGTTTTTCGAGCGAGTTAACTGTTGTAAGTCTTTTGGGGCAATATATTCAGGTTAGTAATCTATATAGAGATGTCCCGTTAGAGTTACAAGGGACATTATTTTTGGTCGATCTGATGGAGCTTCTATTTGGGGTGTTCGATTTGATTTTGGGAATAGACTGGCTGGTCAAGCACCAAATGAGTTTAGACCGTGCAACAAAAATGGTGGTTTTGAAAACCGTTGAGGACAACGAAGTAGTGGTGATTGGGGAGCGTTGAGACTACTTGACTAATGTGATTTCTGCGTTGGTGGTATAAAAGTTGGTGCGGAAGGGATGTGAGGCATTCTTGGCCTACATCAGTGTTTTTGATTGTGGAGACTCTTCGATTAAGGACATCAGGATCGTAAGGGACTTTTCTGATGTTTTTCTTAAGGAATTACCGGGTCTGCCTCTGAGCCGAGAAGTAGAATTTGGGATTGAGCTTATTCCGGGTACAGCTCCTGTGTCAATTGTGCCCTATCAAATGGCACCGAAGGAGTTTACAAAGCTTAAGGCTCAAAATCAAGAACTGTTAGACTATGGATTCATCCGTCCTAGTGTGTCTCCATGGGGAGCTCCGGTGTTGTTTGTGAAGAAGAAAGATGGGACAATGAAGTTTTGTATCAACTATCGGGAGCTGAACAAGCTAACAATCAAGAACAAGCACCCACTTTTGATGATAGATGACCTATTCGACCAGTTCATAGGGGGTTTCGGTGTTCTCCAAGATCGATCTACGATCTGGATACCATCAACTGAAGGTTAAGGAGGGCAATGTGCATAAGATTGCATTTATGATTCGTTATGGACATTATGAGTTCATAGTGATGCCATTTGGACTGACGAATGCACCAACAGCTTTTATCGATCTATGAACCGAGTGTTCCAGTCCTATCTGGATCGGTTCATGGTAGTTTTCATTGATGACATTCTAGTGTATTTGAAGACTGAGGACGAGCACAATGAGTATCTCCGGGTGGTATTTCAGACTCTGCGTGATAGACAGTTGTATGCGAATTTCAATAACTATGAGTTCTGTCTCCAGGAAGTAACCTTTTTAGGGCACGTAGTTTCTGCGGAGAGGATTCGTGTTGATTCTCGTAAGATTGAGGCTGTGTTGGATTGGAAACAGCCGAGGAATGTGTCCGAAACTCGCAGATTTCTAGGGCTAGCGGGGTATTATTGACGCTTCGTAGAAGGGTTCTCCTTGATTGTGGCACTGTTGACCAAGCTTCTACGCAAGAGAGTTCCCATTGTCTGGACTGATAAGCAACAAGAGAGCTTCAAGAAGCTCAAATCTGTTCTGACACAGGCTCCTATCCTGATACAGCCAGAGCTTGGTAAAGACTTCGTGGTATACAGTAATGCATCGCATGTGGGTCTAGGTTGCGTACTGATGCAGGATAGTAAGGTGGTAGCTTATACGTCATGTCAGCTCAAGACGTATGAGGCTAACTATTCGATGTACGATTTGGAGCTGACGGCTATAGTCTTCGCTCTGAAAATCTGGAGGCACTATCTGTATGGTGAGAAGTGTATTATCTATACTGATCACAAAAGCTTCAAGTATCTCCTCACCCAGAAGGAGTTAAACCTTCGGCATCATAGATGGGTTGAATTGCTTAAGGATTATGACTGCACCATCGAGTACCATCCTGGCAAGGATAATGTGGTGGTAGATGCTTTGAGCCGTAGGGCTATGACCGATTTGAGAGCGATGTTCGCTCGACTTAGTGTTTTTGACAATGGGAGCCTGTTAGCGAAACTTCAGGTTAAATCGACATGGACTGATGAGATCAAAAGTAAACATATGGCAGATAGGTCTCTTGAGTTGAGGTTTCGTCAGGTTAAGAGTTGTGACACTACTGATTTTGGGATTAATTGTGATGGGGTACTTTGTTTCCACGGTTGGATCTGTGTACCGAATGATGAGGATTTAAGGCAGTCGATTTTTAGGAAAGCGCATAGTAGCCCTTACGCTATGCGTCTTAGCGGAAATAAAATGTACTGAGACTTACAAGAGTTATACTGGTGGCCAGGGTTGAAACGTAAGGTCACTGACTTCGTTGCTTGCTGTCTGACTTGTCAGCAGGTTAAGTCTGAGCATCAGTTGCCTTCAAGGTTGCTGCAGCCGATAAAGATACCGATATGGAAATGGGAGCGAGTAACGATGGACTTCGTTAGTGGGTTGCTTTTAACGCCCACTAAGAAGAATTCTGTCCAGGTCATCGTGGATCTATTGATCAAGTCTGCTCACTTTATTCCAGTCAGGACAGACTTTCCCCTTCAGAAGCTAGTTAAGCTGTATGTATCAAAAATTGTGAGACTGCATGGGGTTCCTATCTCGATCATCTCGGATAGGGATCCTCGATTCTGGAAGAAGTTGCACGAGGCACTGGGTTCGAGGTTGGACTTCAATACTGCTTTCCATCCTCAGACAGATGGTCAGTCAGAGAGGGTGATTCAAGTACTGGAGGATATGTTGAGGAGCTGTGTTATAGATTTTCGGGGCAGTTGGGGGGAGTATTTGCTGTTGGTAGAGTTCGCCTATAACAATAGCTATCAGTCTAGCATTCAGATGGCACCTTACGAGGCTTTGTACGGTCGTAAGTGACGTACTCCCTTACGTTGGATTGAGTTGGGTAAGCGATGTGTTCTGGGTCCGGAATTGGTTTCTGAATCTAAAGATAATATCTAATTGATTCGGGATCGACTGAAAGCGGCATCCAATAGGCAGAAGTCTTATGCAGATCTGAAGAGAGGATATTGAGCGTTCTGTGAGGGACTTAGTCTTTCTCAATGTCTCACCATGAAAAGGATTTTAAGGTTCGGTCGCAAGGGTAAGCTGAGCCCTCGATTTATTGGGCCGTACCACATTCTGAAGCGAGTGGGGCCAGTTGCATATTAGCTGGAGCTTCCTCAGGAGTTGGATCGCATTCCTGATGTGTTCCACGTCTCAATGTTGAGACGATACCGCTCTGATCCCACGCATGCTGTTCCTATTGAAGACATTGAGGTTAGACCAGATCTGATGTTTGAGGAGGAGCCAGTCCAGATCTTGGACCGCAACAATAAAATTCTGTGAAGGAAATCTATCCCCTTAGTGAAAGTGCTGTGGCGGAATCATAACACTAAGAAGGCCACTTGGGAGTCGGAGGATTCGATGCGCCAGCAATATCCTCACATTTTCTGAACAGGTAAAATTTCGAGGACGAAATTTTCTTTTAAGGGGTTAAAGTTGTAACAACCCGATTTTCTTTAATTTCGGCTTTTGTAAATTTGTGACACAATGTCTATCTGCTTCAGTGGTTATGTGTTCTGAGTGTGTGTGAGATGTCTCAAGTTCAAGCCTTGACTTTGGCAAATTTTAGTGTTTTTATGAATAAAGCCCTATCTCTGGTTGGTAGGCTTATAAGAAAAAGTGTGTAAGTAATTAACAGAATGGGCCTGTTGATCTGGTGGTTAAGTGGAGTGTTAATTTGTTAAAGGTCTTGTGTTCGAATCTCTGTACGAGAGAGGGAATTATTTTTACTGCTAGTGTCGTGTTAGAGTTTTAGTTTTAGTTAAATGCTGATAGTGGAGTGGTTGAAGAAGAGAATTAAGGAGTATGGGAGGGGGAAATTATCAGAATCTGATCAGTTAGTGCAATTGGCAAAATTCGGTTTCCTCTCCTCTCCTCAATTTTGACATTTTTCCCTTTTGCTCCTCTTTTTTTTTTCGTTTTCGATTATTGTTCTTCTTACTCCGTTCACCCGACTGGGGTCTTCCGAATTCATTACGCCATCCCGTCTTTAGTTGCAAGGAATTGTTTGGAATTGTGTTCCTCTTCTGCGAAATTTAGTCTTGTTCGTTTAGGGCTTCGAGGTGCTAATGATCTCGGGATTGCGTAAAGAGCGAAACAGTACCAGGTGTGTACTCAAAAATGTAAAAAACGAGGTTTCTGCGAAAGCTGAAAACCTCACTGTCGAAGCCACACGGGAGTGTGGTCGCCCATGTGGTAGGCCGTCTGCAAGACTGTAAGTCACCACACAGCCGTGTGATCGACGAGCTAGGCCGTGCACTGTTGACATGGCCGTGTGATGGCTGGGCAAGGCCTTGTGCGACACACGGTTCGACCAATTGGGTCTTGTGGGCCACATGGGTGTGTGGGATTCTGGGCCAGGCCGCGTGATCTACACGGCGAAGGCCAATTTGAGCCGTGTGAGCCATAAGGGCGTATGGGCCCACACGGGCGGGCCACATGGGCGTGTGAGCCCATTTTTCTGAAGAACTCTGTAAGGTTGCACGGGTCGCCCAAGTCGACTGTGGACCTACCGTAGGGTTGGTAAGCAATACTTAGACCCCTAAATGAATGATCTATATGTTTGGTTTCTGTACTAAGCATGTATACTGATCTGAATATGTAAGTTTAATTGCATAATAGCATGTCATTCTTGTATGTTGCATTGTGTCGGGGTGGGTTGATTATGATTGGAGGAAGTATCTGAAAGGCTCTTAAGCCTGTTCTCTGGCAGCTCAGCTACAAATTTCTGATTATGTGCCGCATTCGGTACAACATGGTGTGTAGGGCTGGGTGGGTTGATTTTATCCCCACATGGTGTATAGGGTTGGACGGAGTTGGTGTGTAGAGGCTGGTGGATAGGACTCTGTTTTCTGCATATTCTGTCTGAAATGGGCTAAGGCCCTGTAATATGTCTGATTCTGTATCTGAGTGGGCTAAGGTCCACACCGTTTCTATAATGGCTCAGATCTGAAATATGGAATTATGTTTGTTATATGGTATTACTGTGTGCATGTTTTCTGTGGGGAGTACACACTGAGTTTGCAAAAAACTCACCCTTTTCTGTTTAATCTGTTCAGGTAATCCCCAGTAGTAGACGGATTGGTGCAACAGAAGACTCGGCGGTGACCACGGTTTCGGATACTTATTTATGGTTTATTTTTAATTATGATTTGGTTATATTTGGGCAAATCTTATGTAATAAGGCCTTTCAGATTTTTGTTTAAAATTTGGGATCATTATTTTATAAACTGCTAGCAGTAGGATAAGACGTGAGTTTTCAAAATAAATAAATGTTTTATCAAAATACGTACGACTTTACAAATCATTTTAAAAGCTTTCGTAACGTATAAATGTTTTGGAAAAGGGATAATGAACGAACAAACAACATGTTTTTGACGATAGCCTAGAATGTCGAGAATGGTTTTATTGTAATTATGTTTTCCTAAAGCGCTATCATGTGACATTGCCAGATTCGGCCGTAACGTCTAAGCTAGGTTTGGGGTGTTACACTACCCGTTATCACTCATCCGCTCTATGGTGTGCGAACCACAAACGAATTTCTCTATGTTCTTGGAGTTCTTCATCTCTTATGGTTTCCCACTATTAGCTAATTTTTGTTTTGTTTTCTTTTTATCATTTCTTATATTACAAATTACCCATTTACTATTATTAAGACAATAATTTTTCACGCATCCAATTCTTGACTACTTTAGATCCTGCATTAGGTTGTTTAGTTATTAGTAATGTTGTTTTCTCATTTTTATTTACAGATTATCTTTGTATCATATGTAGACTAATTGTCTGTAATATCGCACTTAAAACTACTTCTCATGAATTCATTTTTGTTTTCTTCCTTGATGACTTGTTATAATAATTTTGTAATATGAGATTGATTGGAAGTGTTAAACAAAATTTACGTATGTCGATGATTCGACTAATTGGTGTCGGTTATAAATATGTTTGAGAGTTGTTGGTAACTGAATATTAGAATGTTCAATTCTGTATATTTGAATGCATAATACCATTTGCATTTGCATATGTGATTGGGACATGGCTTTGAAGTGAAGGAAGTTTGTATTAGTTGTTCCACTGCATCTTTATATATTTAGTGGTGTTCCCGCATTACTAAAAGTGGCATACGACCACTTCATAGTGTGAATTGGTTGGACGGGTCCACCATAACCCAATAATGGTGTGTAGAGGATGGAAGGGTTTAGAAAAGACCCTATTTTTGGTGTGTGACAGTTGGTTGGAGATGGTGTGTAGAGGCTGGATAGGTGGGGATTTTGTGAGCTTTTGTATTTGAATGTGATTTGTGTGTCTGTCTAGGGATAATGTAAAATAATGCATTAAATTCGAAAAGCATTGTGGACAATTATAAACAAAGCTACGCGTTATTCAAATTTATTTGATGTACATTTTCTTTTAGTTGTTGTTTTAATAGTTTTGCAATAGTCTTACATTTATTCAAATACATTAGTTTATCCACGATTAATATTATGCATTATTTATATGACTTTTATAAACATTTTAAGTTTTAAAAAAAGTTGATCTCACGATCCAAATTTCCTGCCTCCGCCCTTGACCATACCTATCCTACGGTTAGGATGATAGCATTAATCAAGTTTATTGATGAAAAACCTAAAAAGTTATTTTAACAAGAAAAAAAGCCTCTTAAACTAAGAAGAATAAATGGGAGAGAGACCATCAAGCCAGAAACATAGTAGACTACAGAGGATAATAAAACAACTTCAACTCGAAGGTTTCATAAATCATTCTTCCAATTGCTCTAAAACTCTCTTAAAAGATAAGGATAATGATAAACATTGTCTTTACTTTAAATTTCTCAATATGACCAATTAAAGAGTTGAAAGTCCTAACCAAAGATCAATTGTTTTTTTTGTCAAACATGTCATTCTTTATTAGGCAAAAAAAAAAGAGTCAAACACGCATGGGGCTGAAACAACCCACGACCCAAGCAAAAAATTCGTTCTCATTCTAACCGAATATGGAACGAGCAGGTAAAAAATCCCAACAATCTCCCCATTGACAGTTTTGATAAAACCCTGCAGCAAATGCTTAACCCACAATCCAAACAAGCCACATAGCAAGGGAATTAAAATATGTTTCCCCTTAAGAGGTAGAACCATGTTTGAACACACACTCCCCCTATCAATATGTTTGTTCATCATATTATCAATTAAGCATGCAACAAGGTCATAAATAAACAGTAATATATCAACATCATTTTAAAAAAAAATCACCAATCATCTCTCCATTTGACAAAGCGAAATGTAGCAATCATTACCAAGAACAAAACATTTCATTTGCTGCTACCATTTTCTCTCCCTTTTTGGTAAAGTTGACAAACGTGCAACCATAAGTGAAAATAAATTAGACAAAATTCCCAAATCAACATCATTACTTCCCTTTACTCCATTAATCCCCTATCAGCTTCCATCGTGTTGTTTAAAGGGATGAGATCGAATGCTACCGTATCAATAAGAGGAGTTGTAGCTCGTGGAACAACTGTAACACCCCAAAACCTGACCTAGAAATTTTGACCGAATCCTGGAGGTTACATTGGCTACCAAAAGTAGCGGAAACAAAAACTTTAATTCAAATCAAGAAAACCTTTTTGTTCGTTATGTTTGAAACAATATTAAACTGGCGTCAAACTTTCGAAAATAAAATCCACAGTTTCTAAAGTTCAGTCCAAATAACACCTTACGAAAGTCCAGCATAAAAACTTGTACCACAATTTATATAATCGTTTTACAAATCGACTTAAAATTAACCGTATAAAACTATGAGATTTTACTTAAACCGAATCAAACCATATCTTTCTGAGACCTCTAATATACCGAGTCTAGCTCCAAAACACGGAATGTACCTGAAAAAGAAAAACACTACAGAGATGAGCTACGCAAGCTCAGTGTGAGTCTGAAACATGAACATATGGCAAAAGATGGAGTGACACAAAAAATACTTTAGACAAGCATATGTATAAAAATATCACTTACGAAAGTCTCAATCGGTATGTCAAATACAATATCAAACCACAGAATAGATGTTTAAATCAGATGCAATAATCAGAACATATTACATGACATTAACTATTTTGTCAATAACTAGAAGTTCACACAAACAAACAAAATGTTCTGACAAACAAACGTATATTCAGATGCGAAAAGATGCACAGGTCAAGATCCCATCCCGCCAACCAAACACCACTTCGTCAATCCAGCACACCACATAAGGGCGATGGTTGGCCCGTCCACCGTGTACACCACATAGAACCATAATAGGTTCATCCACCCTACACACCACGACGTGGAACTATGCCACTTGTGTAATTGTATACAGCTAAGCTAGTATACGTATAGGATAGTGCAGTAAACCGCTATACAAAAGTATCATAGTTAAAACTGCTGATTCTGTTTTCATGCTATGCAACAATACACACATTATGCAGACATCATACAAAAATGGACATTAACATTTCTAGTTAAACAGATTCAAATTTGATTACACTTGTATTCTAATATTCAATTACGATAACAATAATAAACTCATACTTATTTATCACATAAATGAGCAATAAAATTAAAGCCCATAAACACATATATATACATATATACACGAACCAAACTAAATTGAGTCCCAAACACACTTACCGAGGCTTGAACGAGGGTCGGATTTCACAGAAAAATAAAACAAGAAGTTTATGACTCAAAAAAAAATTATGCAAAATAGGGCCACATGGCCGTGTGGAAGTGGCCAAGCCGTGTGGGAGTCTACACGCGTGAAGGCCACACACACCCGTGTGGAGGGGACACACGCCCGTGTGAGTAGCCCCTATAACTCACTGTCCAAAAATGCAAAAAATAAAGAGCAGAGGCGACACAGCCGTGTGGATATCTCATACGCTGGTGTGGGTACACTTGCCCGTGTGGCCAGGCCGTGTGGTATCAAAATTTGCCCCAAAACCCTA
This sequence comes from Gossypium australe, assembly GCA_005393395.2. Taxonomy (NCBI): domain Eukaryota; kingdom Viridiplantae; phylum Streptophyta; class Magnoliopsida; order Malvales; family Malvaceae; genus Gossypium; species Gossypium australe. The sequence goes on along the minus strand of CM016616.1, from coordinate 146,779,634 downwards.
ATTCCCAATTTTGCACGGCCGTGTGAGCCACTCATGTGGGGCACACGCCCGTATGGCCACCCGTGTAGTCACCCACACTGAAACAGCCTGAAATTCGTGTTTTTGACACCGAAACGATCCCCATCCATTGGAAACCCAGAAATGTACTGAAATATGCAAAATATCATGCAATCCATCAATAACTCAACACATAAAATCAGAAATTTTAGAAACACATATTAAATCGGAATTGAAAACAACAATGATTAACTGCTTTGCCTCCACAAGACTATTCTGACTCATATCCGATTACATGAAACACACAAGAGCAATCACCTTTGACGGAATGTTAGATAACAAGTGCGTAAAACAGAATAAGCAATAAACAAACGAAATTGGAATTGGAAAGAACAAAAAAATGAACAATAGAGAAGAAAAAGAAAAAGTAAAAAATGAAGAACGTAAACTTATTTTCTATTTTAAAATTAACTTCCCCTTTTAAAAATAAAATAAAATAACATAAAAATAAATAAATATAAAAAACACTCGCAGGGATTCAAACACGAGACCCAGAGATACACTAACACACAACTAACCACCAGACCAGTTGGCCCATTCTAACATTAAAACGCAAAACTAAACCCAAACATTCAACCCACTCACTGACCCTAACCACAAACCTCAAAACTTCTAACCCTAGATTTCGAGATGTTACAACAACAAACACTTTTTCCACGAAATCTAGTGTCTAATACTTGATATATCTTCAATATGATCTCCATCAAATTGTAATTTCATGCTTGACACGAACATCAATTAAATGCTGATATTCATTACTCAAATTTCCTTGATCTTTCCTCACCCAAATTTGCCTATACTGTGGTTTCCTTGTTCCATTCATTGTTCTAACATGTTCTTTAGTTGAGTTGAACTTCTTCCAATCGCACATCAACTTAAAATAATGGGGTCTAATATCTCCAACTTTCCCACAATAATGACATACAATCTTTCTAAATTTTTTATTCCCTCCCTCATTATAAAATGAAGAACCTACATATTTAGCTTAAACAAAAATTCTAGGAGTGATAGGGTCCTTACCTTTATTTATTGATGTAACCAAGTCCTCTATGGCTTGGTTCAGTTCTCCTTGAAGCCAAAATTTCATCTAGCTTCTCACTTTGGCCTCTAAACTTCTTCAAAACAACATTTGCATCATCTAGCTCGCTCTTGGTTGCTTTCAAAGAATCATTCTTTCTTGACCACAATTTTGAGTTTTTCTTTTTCTCCTTTAGGGAAAATAATTTCTTTTCTCATGGAATCATTTAGTTGGCACAATATTTGCATTTCTTTAACTTATGGCTATAAGCATCCTCCAAAGATTTCAAAGGAACATTATCATCATCTGAATCTTCTTCAGAATTTATTAAAACAAGGTTCGGAATAAGTTTTGGAACAATTGTAGTAAAAGCAACATAGTTGCTCACATTTTCATCTACATCAAAACTTTCTTCATCACTCTAAGTGACTCTAAGTGACTTCTCCTCTTTTTAGTATTAGCACATTTTGATTGTAAATGATCAAATCCTTTTCATTCATAACATTGAACATCTTTCTTATTGTAAATGATCAAATCCTTTTCATTCATAACATTGAACATGTAATGGCCTAAATTCAACGTTATCGGAACAATGGTTTCGTAACCATAAATCCGATTTAAAGAGAAATTTATTTTAATATTTTTGCATGAATATTTATATGATAGGAAAATCGTATTAAAATATCGATAGAAAAATTTTACCGATTTAGTGGTTAGTTAGAAAAAGGAATTATTTAAGGAATTGGGTAAAAACAAGGTATCGAGACCTTGATCTCATAAAATTGAGTAGGAAATATTTTTATAAATATTTATAAAATGTTAGTAATGTGGTATTAAAATTTCATTAGAAAATTTTAACGTTTGAGTATGTAATTAAATGAAAAGGACTAAATTGTAACAAATACAAAATTATGAAAAATGATTAAATAGTTTAAATGATAAAAGAAAGAGGGCTTAAAAGGAAAATAGACCCAAGGTCTAATTGGGCTGGACGGCAAAGGTATGAAATCAGCAAGAAAATAAGGAGAAATAAGGGTAAAATGGGAAAATAACAAAATTGCTAAATAAAACTAGGACTAAATAGGGATATCTAGAAATCTCTTCATTTTTCTTCACTCTCATCAGCAAAAAACGCCATAGGAGGGGTATCTAAGCTGGTATATCATACTTTTTGCACCAAGTAAGTGAATCCTTGCCTATTTCTTGTAATTTTGTGTTTTTAAAGACTTTTACAACTAGGTCCTATCATTAAATTCATTAGTCTTTGATTTCATGGATGAAATTGAAAGCCACCATGGTTGGTTTATGTAAGTTTATGATGAAATATCATGAAATTTAAGCCTTAATTCGTTTAAGAGATGATTTTATTAGGTAATTTCAATAGAAATTGATTTTTGGGACCTAATTATGAAAGTGTTTGGAATTAAAGTCTATTACTGAAATTATGATTTCCGAAGGTTATAAAGTAGTTTAAAGTGATATAATAAAGTGTTAATTGAGAAAAATAAGCTCAATTGAGAGGTTAATTGAGCAGGGACGAAATTATTATTCATTGAAAGTTTAGGGGAAAAATGGTAATAACCAGCTTGCACTAAAACAGTTTTTGACAGCAGCAGTAGTCTAACTTTGAAAAATCACCATAAATTGTAGAAGTTGAATTAGAAGATGGAAAAAATATGAAATTAAAGCTTATTGAGTCTAGTTTCTTATGGAAGAAACGTTGTAAGCAATAGAATTGTAAATCATGAGATATAATAGGTTTTGTGAGACAAGGTCAGAGTGAATTCGGGTTCCCCTGTTCTGACTTTGAAAAATCATAAAAAATTGAATAAAAATAATTATGGAGAGTGGTTTATATTCTTAGAATCCTTAGTGAGTCTATTTTTTTATGGTGCAAACAAAAACATTATTTTAATTCTGTACAGTGAGATATCTGAGATTTTGTGAAGAGATAGCAGAACTGTCAAACAATGAAACAGGGGAAACTTTAACGAATAAACTGTACTAATTGGATAAGCCAAAAATTATGAAAATTTTATGATGTGAAGATATGTGAGTCTAGTTTCAAGGAAAATTAACAATTCTTCATTTGGAGTTCTGTAGCTCGAAAAATAAATAATTTAGTGACTATGACTCAAGTAGACAGCTTTGAATGAACTATAAATAGTAATAGAATTATAATGAATGCTACATGTGAACATGAAATGTATTGAATTGATAATTGAATTTATTTATTTAGATCCGGAAAACTCAAACACAAAGCTAAATCGAGGAAAGGAAAAAGTTCCGGATTAGTAGATTTTGTATACAAACTAGAATCGAGGTAAGTTCATGTAACTTGAATTATATTCTTAAATGCTTGAAATGTATGTTATTGACGTGAATATAGTTTGAATGTTCAATATATGAAAATTTATGCAATATTGATATTTTTGATAAAAAGGGAAAGAAATCCCGGTTGAATGAAAGGAAAATTCGATGGATCTCTGAAAAGGAATTGACGGTAAAAAGGATCTAGCCCGGACAGGTGATCCTATCCTGATATAGCCCTCCCGAAGAATATGTGGAAAATGGATTTAGCCCGGACGGGTAATCCGAATTAGGGTCTGAATTTAGCCTGGACTGGTAATTCAGATCCAAGCTCATTAGAGTAATTGTCGTTGCAGGGGATTTAGCCTGGACTGGTAATCCCGACAATACTCTATGAGTTTATATTACAGGGGATTTAGCCTGGACTGGTAATCCCACTGTAAAGATGAGGTTCGCGGGAGTGTGCTCTCTGAAATAGAAATGTGCGCACATGAATATGAATTGACGGACTCGAATTTGTACACTAAAGTGTACCTCTGAAAATCCATCGAAATTCCGAGAAATTCAACGGGATAAATATGGAAAAATAACAAGGAAATGGAAATCATGGTATTGATGAGCTCATCAATCATTGTACATATTAATGATACATGAAAATTATTGGACTAACTTGAATGTTGAGTTTGTGCATGTTAAGGTAATAATGCATTGAATGGATATATAAATGGTTATTACATTATATTGAAAATGTTAGGTAAGTATAATTCTTGTTACATGGGCTTACTAAGCACAAAGTGCTTACTCTGTTTCCTTTTCCCTGTTTTGTAGTATTAAGAGCTCGGAGGTCGGATTCGGTGGGAGACACATCACACTATCAACCCCAAGATTTCGGTTTATAAAGAAACTTTATTTTGGAAATCAATGGCATGTATAAGCTAATAAAGTAGATGTTAATATGAAATGAATGTAAGGTTAGCCATTGGTATGGCTAACAAATTTCTAGTTTCAGTATGTAATGAGGTTATCTTATAAATTTGCATGGATCTATTTTGAAGGTATGTTGATTGGATTGGTTGATATGAATTAGTCTCGGTTTAAAAAAAAATTTGCAGGGAAGACTAGATTATTTATAAAGGAGTTATATTGAGTAAAAAAAATATATATTGTAAACTCCGGTAATGCCTCGTTCCCTATTCCGATAATGAATACGGGTAGAGGGTGTTACATTTGTTGGTATCAGAGCTACGGTTTAGCCGGTTCTAGGACCGATGTAGCAAATACGGATTAGCTATACATGCCATTTAAATTATTATTGATAGTGTGATATCTCCTCACCGTTTAAATTCTATTTTTCTTATAGTAATGTCATCTGACCGAGTTCAATCTGAGGAAGCTGGGAGTCATGCTCCGGCTTCAGTACAAAGAGAAGAAACTAGCAGTAGAAGGCCCGGTACAGAGGGTCAAGGGGAGGAGGCAAAGATAGCCTTCTTTCAAATGATGAATGAATGGTTTACTCAATACATAAGAACTAACCCTGTAGTGCAGCAAACTCAAGCTCCCCCTCCTGCTCCTCCACCGGTTCCCGAGATCCCACAGACTACAGGTACTGAATCTGTTAGAAAAGGGAAAGCTCCGGTTGATAAAATTCGAAAATATGGGGCCGAAGAATTTCGAGCAGCAGTTGATGATGATCCTGAGCGGGCTGAATTTTGGTTAGAGAATACTACTCGGGTTTTGGAGGATTTATCTTGTACACCAGAAGAATGTCTGAAATGTGCCGTTTCACTACTAAAAGACACAGCTTACCATTGGTGGAATACTAAAGCTTCAGTTGTTCCGAAAGAAGAAATTACATGGGAGTTCTTTCAAAATGAATTTAAAAAGAAATATATCAGCCAGAGGTTCCTTGATCAGAAAAGAAAAGAATTTCTTGAGCTGAAACAGGGTAATAGATCGGTATCTGAGTATGAAAGGGAATTTGTTCGGTTGAGTAAATATGCTCGAGAATGGGTCCAGTCAGAAGCTGAAATGTGTAAAAGATTCGAAGAAGGGTTGAATGAAGACATTAAGCTATTGATCGGAATTCTTGAAATTCGAGAGTTTGCTATATTGGCAGAGCGAGCTTATAAAGCAGAAGAATTGAGCAAAGAAAAGAAACAGGCTGAGAAGGAAGCTCGAATTTCTAGTAAAAGACCAATGGGAAAATCTCAGTTTTCTGCTCCAAAGAAATTGCAGAAGTACCTGGATCGTTCTACCTCGGTCACTGGGTATTCAGGCAGAGAACGAGGTTCTCAATGCATTAATCCAAGACCTTCCACTCCATCAGTGACCAGTGTTGGCAGTGTTGGTACCCCTAAGCTGAGATGCCAGTATTGTAATAAAGCTCATTTTGGTGAATGCCGATTTAAGAGCGGGGCTTGTTACCGATGTGGTTCTTTTGACCATTTCCTCAGAGATTGTCCAGAAAGGGGTGAAAAAGAAGTGGAACAGATATCTAAACCGAGTAATCCAGTTTCAAGGGGTAGACCATCTCGACCATCCGGTAATGTTAGTGGTAGCCGAGGAGCTGCAAAAGACACTGCAGGCAGGCCTGAGACACGAGCACCTGCTAGGACATATGCCATTCGTGCCAGAGAAGATGCCTCAGCACCCGATGTTATTACTGGTACATTTTCTTTACTTGACACTGATATTACTGCATTAATTGATCCCGGTTCTACGCATTCATATATATGTATAAAGCTTGCATGTGTTAAAGATTTATCTATTGAACCTACTGAATTTGTGGTTAAAGTCTCGAACCCCTTGGGCCAATCTGTTTTGGTGGATAAAATTTGTAAAAATTGTCCACTGATAGTAAGAGGTTATTGTTTCCTGGCTGATTTGATGTTACTGCCATTTGATGAGTTTGATGTGATATTGGGTATGGATTGGTTAACTCAGCATGATGCAGTAGTAAACTGTAAGCAGAAATATATTGTGTTGAAGTGTCAGAATGGCGAATTACTCCGGGTTAAATCTGATCAGACAGAGGGATTATCTGATGTGATTTCAGTTATTGCTGCTCAGAGGTATGTTAAAAAGGGGTATGATGCTTTTCTTGCTTATGTACTCGATACCAAGGTATCTGAGTCAAAGATACAGGCAGTGCCCGTGGTATGCGAATTTTCTGATGTGTTTCCAGAGGAGTTACCCGGGTTGCCACCATAAAGGGAAGTGGAATTCTCTATAGATTTGATTCCGGGAACTACTCCGATTTCCATAGCTCCATACCGGATGGCTCCTACAGAATTAAAAGAATTAAAGATACAGTTACAGGAACTTGTTGATAGAGGTTTTGTCAGACCGAGTCATTCACCTTGGGGTGCTCCGGTTCTATTTGTGAAAAAGAAAGACGGGTCTTTGAGATTGTGTATCGACTATCGGCAGCTCAATAAGGTAACTATAAAGAATAAGTACCCGTTGCCCTGGATTGATGATCTATTTGATCAGCTGAAAGGTGCCACAGTATTCTCAAAGATTGATCTCCGATCGGGCTATTACCAGCTACGGGTAAAGGAGCCAGATGTACCAAAAACAGCTTTCAGAACCAGGTATGGGTATTATGAGTTTCTGGTTATGCCTTTTGGGCTGACTAATGCACCTGCAGTATTTATGGATCTGATGAATCGGATATTCAGACCGTACTTAGATAGGTTTGTTGTAGTTTTCATTGATGATATTCTAGTCTATTCTTGAGATGAAAATGAGCATGCAGAACATTTGAGAATAGTGTTGCAAATCCTGCGTGAGAAGAAGCTTTATGCTAAATTCAGTAAATGTGAATTTTGGCTCCGAGAAGTGGGTTTCCTTGGACATGTTGTATCAGCCGAAGGCATCAGGGTAGACCCGAATAAAATTTCAGCTATTATTAATTGGAGTCCACCGAAGAATATATCTGAAGTTAGAAGTTTCTTGGGTTTAGTTGGTTATTATCGGAGATTTGTACAGGGGTTCTCTATGATAGCTTCTCCGATGACCCGTTTGTTGCAGAAAGATGTTAAATTCGAGTGGACTGATGAATGCCAGCAGAGTTTTGAACGATTGAAAGATTTATTGACGAAAGCACCTGTGTTGGTACAACCTGAACCAGGTAAGGAATTTGTTATTTATAGTGATGCTTTATTAAATGGTTTAGGTTGTGTCTTGATGCAAGAAGGTAAAGTAATAGCCTATGCTTCAAGACAACTTAAGCCACATGAAAGAAATTACCCGGTATATGATCTCGAGTTAGCTGCTATTGTATTTGCATTGAAGATATGGCGACATTACTTGTACGGTGAGAAATGTCATATTTATACTGATCATAAAAGCTTGAAATATTTGATGACACAGAAAGATTTGAATTTGAGACAGCGCAGGTGGCTTGAATTGATAAAGGACTATGATTTGATTATTGATTACCATCCGGGTAAGGCTAATGTTGTTGCTGATGCTTTAAGCCGAAAATCTCTGTTTACTTTGCGAGCTATGAATGCTCAATTGTCTTTGGTTGATGATGGTTCAGTCATAGCTGAGTTGAGAGCTAAACCGACATTTTTACAGCAAATATGTGAAGCTCAGAAGAATGATGAAAAGTTGCAGGTTAAACGGGCACAATGTGAGTCAGGTACTGATTCTAAATTTCAAGTGGGGATTGATGGTTGTTTATTATTCAGAGATAGGGTATGTGTACCCAAGAATTCAGAGCTCATACAGAAGATTTTACACGAGGCTCATAGTGGTATTATGTCTGTACATCCGGGAAGTAATAAAATGTATAATTATTTGAAGAAGACGTACTGGTGGCCAGGTATGAAACGTGATATTTCTGAGTTTGTATCAAGATGTTTAATATGTCAGCAAGTTAAAGCTGAACATCAGGTACCTTCGGGGTTACTTCAGCCAATTACTATACCGGAATGGAAATGGGAAAGGATCACTATGGATTTTGTATCGGGGTTACCGTTGTCTCCGAGGAAAAAAGATGCTATTTGGGTGATTGTTGATCGATTGACAAAGTCAGCGCACTTTATTCCAGTATGTATGGATTATTCTTTAGATAAACTGGCTGAACTGTACATATATGAGATTATCAGGCTACATGGAGTGCCTGTCTCCATTATATCAGATAGAGATCCTCGGTTTACGTCTCGTTTCTGGGACAAATTGCAAAAAGCCTTGGGTACTCAGTTGTATTTCAGCACTGCATTTCATCCTCAGACAGATGGCCAATCTGAGCGTGTAATTCAGATATTGGAAGATATGCTCCGATGTTGTATACTAGAGTTTGAAGGTAATTGGGAGAGATATCTACCTTTGATTGAATTTGCTTACAATAACAGTTATCAGTCCAGTATTAAAATGGCTCCGTATGAAGCTTTGTATGGTAGAAAATGTAGAACACCATTATATTGGACAGAGCTCAGTGAAAAGAAGATACATGGGGTTGATTTAATCCGGGAAACAGAAGAAAAAGTGAAGGTTATTCGGGATAGTTTAAAAGCAGCTTCCGATCGCCAAAAATCATATGCCGATCTTAAACGAAAAGAGATTGAATTTCAGGTCGGTGACAAGGTATTCCTGAAAGTGTCTCCTTGGAAGAAAGTTCTCCGGTTTGGTCGAAAGGGTAAATTGAGTCCAAGATTTATCGGGCCATATGAAATTATAGAAAGAATTGGACCGGTCGCTTATCGATTGGCATTACCACCGGAACTTGATAGAATTCATAATGTTTTTCATGTATCTATGCTACGACGATATCGGTCAGATCCTTCACATGTTATTTCTCCGACAAAAGTGGAGATTCAACCGGATATGACTTACAGTGAAGAACCGGTCAAGATATTGGCACGGGAAACAAAGGAGCTTAGAAATAAAAAGATAAATTTAGTGAAAGTATTATGGCAAAAGCATGGGATTGAGGAAGCGACATGGGAACCGGAGGAGACAATGAGGAAACAATATCCAAACCTCTTTACTGGTAAGATTTTCGAGGACGAAAATCCTTAAAAGGGGGGAGAGTTGTAATGGCCTAAATTCAAGGTTATCGGAACAATGGTTTCGTAACCATAAATCCGATTTAAAGAGAAATTTATTTTAATATTTTTGCATGAATATTTATATGATAGGAAAATCGTATTAAAATATCGATAGAAAAATTTTACCGATTTAGTGGTTAGTTAGAAAAAGGAATTATTGAAGGAATTGGGTAAAAACAAGGTATCGAGACCTTGATCTCATAAAATTGAGTAGGAAATATTTTTATAAATATTTATAAAATGTTAGTAATGTGGTATTAAAATTTCATTAGAAAATTTTAACGTTTGAGTATGTAATTAAATGAAAAGGACTAAATTGTAACAAATACAAAATTATGAAAAATGATTAAATAGTTTAAATGATAAAAGAAAGAGGGCTTAAAAGGAAAATAGACCCAAGGTCTAATTGGGCTGGACGGCAAAGGTATGAAATCAGCAAGAAAATAAGGAGAAATAAGGGTAAAATGGGAAAATAACAAAATTGCTAAATAAAACTAGGACTAAATAGGGATATCTAGAAATCTCTTCATTTTTCTTCACTCTCATCAGCAAAAAACGCCATAGGAGGGGTATCTAAGCTGGTATATCATAATTTTTGCACCAAGTAAGTGAATCCTTGCCTATTTCTTGTAATTTTGTGTTTTTAAAGACTTTTACAACTAGGTCCTATCATTAAATTCATTAGTCTTTGATTTCATGGATGAAATTGAAAGCCACCATGGTTGGTTTATGTAAGTTTATGATGAAATAGCATGAAATTTAAGCCTTAATTCGTTTAAGAGATGATTTTATTAGGTAATTTCAATAGAAATTGATTTTTGGGACCTAATTATGAAAGTGTTTAGAATTAAAGTCTATTACTGAAATTATGATTTCCAAAGGTTATAAAGTAGTTTAAAGTGATATAATAAAGTGTTAATTGAGAAAAATAAGCTCAATTGAGAGGTTAATTGAGCAGGGACGAAATTATCATTCATTGAAAGTTTAGGGGAAAAATGGTAATAACCAGCTTGCACTAAAACAGTTTTTGACAACAGCAGTAGTCTAACTTTGAAAAATCACCATAAATTGTAGAAGTTGAATTAGAAGATGGAAAAAATATGAAATTAAAGCTTATTGAGTCTAGTTTCTTATGGAAGAAACGTTGTAAGCAATAGAATTGTAAATCATGAGATATAATAGGTTTTGTGAGACAAGGTCAGCGTGAATTCGGGTTCCCCTGTTCTGACTTTGAAAAATCATAAAAAATTGAATAAAAATAATTATGGGGAGTGGTTTATATTATTAGAATCCTTAGTGAGTCTATTTTTTTATGGTACAAACAAAAACATTATTTTAATTCTGTACAGTGAGATATCTGAGATTTTGTGAAGAGATAGCAGAACTGTCAAACAATGAAACAGGGGAAACTTTAACGAATAAACTGTACTAATTGGATAAGCCAAAAATTATGAAAATTTTATGGTGTGAAGATATGTGAGTCTAGTTTCAAGGAAAATTAACGGTTCTTCATTTGCAGTTCTGTAGCTCGAAAAATAAATAATTTAGTGACTATGACTCAAGTAGACAGCTTTGAATGAACTATAAATAGTAATAGAATTATAATGAATGCTACATGTGAACATGAAATGTATTGAATTGATAATTGAATTTATTTATTTAGATCCGGAAAACTCAAACACAAAGCTAAATCGAGGAAAGGAAAAAGTTTCGGATTAGTAGATTTTGTATACAAACTAGAATCGAGGTAAGTTCATGTAACTTGAATTATATTCTTAAATGCTTGAAATGTATGTTATTGACGTGAATATAGTTTGAATGTTCATTATATGAAAATTTATGCAATATTGATATTTTTGATAAAAAGGGAAAGAAATCCCGGTTGAATGAAAGGAAAATTCGATGGATCTCTGAAAAGGAATTGACGGTAAAAAGGATCTAGCCCGGATAGGTGATCCTATCCTGATATAGCCCTCCCGAAGAATATGTGGAAAATGGATTTAGCCCGGACGGGTAATCCGAATTAGGGTCTGAATTTAGCCTGGACTGGTAATTCAGATCCAAGCTCATTAGAGTAATTTTCGTTGCAGGGGATTTAGCCTGGACTGGTAATCCCGACAATACTCTATGAGTTTATATTACAGGGGATTTAGCCTGGACTGGTAATCCCACTGTAAAGATGAGGTTCGCGGGAGTGTGCTCTCTGAAATAGAAATGTGCGCACATGAATATGAATTGACGGACTCGAATTTGTACACTAAAGTGTACCTCTGAAAATCCATCGAAATTCCGAGAAATTCAACGGGATAAATATGGAAAAATAACAAGGAAATGGAAATCATGGTATTGATGAGCTCATCAATCATTGTACATATTAATGATACATGAAAATTATTGGACTAATTTGAATGTTGAGTTTGTGCATGTTAAGGTAATAATGAATTGAATGGATATATAAATGGTTATTACATTATATTGAAAATGTTAGGTAAGTATAATTCTTGTTACATGGGCTTACTAAGCACAAAGTGCTTACTCTGTTTCCTTTTCCCTGTTTTGTAGTATTAAGAGCTCGGAGGTCGGATTCGGTGGGAGACACATCACACTATCAACCCCAAGATTTCGGTATATAAAGAAACTTTATTTTGGAAATCAATGGCATGTATAAGCTAATAAAGTAGATGTTAATATGAAATGAATGTAAGGTTAGCCATTGGTATGGCTAACAAATTTCTAGTTTCAGTATGTAATGAGGTTATCTTATAAATTTGCATGGATCTATTTTGAAGGTATGTTGATTGGATTGGTTGATATGAATTAGTCTCGGTTTAAAAAAAAATTTGCAGGGAAGACTAGATTATTTATAAAGGAGTTATATTGAGTAAAAAAAATATATATTGTAAACTCCGGTAATGCCTCGTTCCCTATTCCGATAATGAATACGGGTAGGGGGTGTTACAGAACATCTTTCTTTCTCATCCCATTGGTATCTAATTTAGTTCCCTTCTAAGTGAACCTCTTCATGCTTTTTGTAAGTAAGACTAATAGCTTTTTTGATCTCACCAATATCTTCCACTGTCTATTTCATTGTTGGGACAACATTTTGATCATTCAATGTTGCGTTCTTTGGCAAACTCATTTTTTCACGTTTCACTTCCTCCATATTCAACTCAAAATTTTGGAGTGAGCCTATTCACTCGTCCAACTTGAGAGCAATAATATCTTTGGCCTTCTCTATTGCTGTGACTTTAATTATTGTTCTGCCACAATTTGTGATAGAAAATTAGGTTCTTTCTGGCACTTAATGAGCTTACTTTTGGCATAATTTAGTGTTATTTTGATTAGTTTGACATTTTAGTCTTCAGTGTTTAATTTTGGTAAAATAAATGTTTTTACGCGTTTTTAGGTGTTTCGATGACCCATTAGGCCAATTTGAGCCTAGGGTTAATGGGCTACTTGTGTGTACAGGAACAAAGCAAAATAACCACAAGGAGAGATAACATACAATATTTGTTAACGCTGAAAAATGTTAAATGCAAAGTAACATAAGGAGCAAACCAAAGAGAGATAATAAATATTTGTTAACGCAATTCAGACACAACGGTCGTACGTCTGTGGAGCCTTGCCTAGTGAATGATTTTATTCAACAATCGTCTAGATCACATATTGGCTTAAGCCTAATCTACCTTTATAAAAAGAAGTAATTGCAACCTCAATACCGACCTTAATTGTCACAAATCACTCACCCAAATACTTCACAATTCAATCAAGAAGCTCTCAAAGAATGCCTAAAAGAGTGTCACAAAATAACCACAACAAAGCTGTCGACAAAGACACTAAAAAACTACTCTCTACGTGACACCACAAGCAACCTATTTATAAGCTTATACATGAGTCCATCCAACAGAGTTTTGATAAGCTTTAAACTCCTATTTAAAAGCTCAAATTGTCCCATTAATTATCCCAAGTATTTATCAAATAAAAGTATTCATAAATCAATCTTCCAACTGCTCCAAAACTCTCTCAAGAGATAAAGATAAGGATAAATATTGTCTTCACTTTAAACTTTCTCAATATGACTAGTCAAAGAGCTGAAGAGTCCTAACTGAAAACCAACTGTTGTTTTGTCAACCATGACACTCCTTTGTAGGAAAAAAAAAACGTCCAACATCCATGAGGCCAAAACAACCCAATATGACTAGTCAAAGAGCTGAAGAGTCCTAACTGAAAACCAACTGTTGTTTTGTCAACCATGACACTCCTTTGTAGGAAAAAAAAAAACGTCCAACATCCATGAGGCCAAAACAACCCACGACTCAAGTAGAAAATTCGTTCTCATTCTAGTAGAACATTTAAAAAGTTTTTCAAGAAGACCAAAAGTAATGTTGGTGGGTGTTAGCTTTGCTGTCTTAAGCTTTTGGTAAAAAAAAAATATTTATGATAAATTTTAATTATTTATTTCCTAACTCATTTGGGGAAAATATGGTTGAAAACTTTACTAAAATTTTCAAAGACTTGCGATATGCTCAAAGGCATTTTTTAGACGTGTTTTAATTTATCCAAATTTCTTTTAGTCAATATCAAAATGTTCTAAGGTGTTTAAAATGTTTTAAAGAACTTTAGTTGTAACATCCCGAAATTGGGCCTGGTAGGAATGGGCCCAATGGGCCTTGGGCATAGGAGTGTTTAAAATTTTTGAGAACAAGAGAATGTCATTATTTCAAGTTGGACTTATTAAGAAGATGATTTTAGAAAGTTACCGGATTCTATGAAGTTTCGAGTTCAAGTTGGGCCTTAGTAAAATTTTGTGTTTAAGCCTAATAAGGAGAGATAGTAAGTGGCATCAAGGCTTATGGAAATAAAAGAGTAAATTGCTAGCATAAATGAGCATATGGCAAGGAGGTTATGGCATCAAGTGAAGTACCTTGAGGGAAGAGGTTCAAATCCCATTGTGTGCAAATTTTGACTATTATTTTTGTACTATTTTCCCTAAATTTCGGCCAAGCTTGTAAATATGGTAAAATTGGATTTTTAAATTATGGTAAGGTGGACTTATTAAATTGTGGAAAAGTATGGTAAGGAGGAAAATAAGGAAAAAGAAAAAAAAAAGGAAATAAAAGAAATAAAAGAATTTGGAGAGTGGAGTAGGTGGATGAAAAAGAAATAAAAGAATTTGAGGAGTGGAGTAGGTGGATGAAAAAGGAATAAAAGAATTTGTGGAGTGGAGTAGGTGGATAAAAAAAAGAGATAAAAAAAAGAAAGAAAGAAAGAAAGAAGAGATAAAAAAAAGGGTTATGAAAATAAAGAAAAGAGAAGTATCATCTTTTCTTCTCTTCTTCACCACCTAGAATTGGTAGCAAACAAGGGTTGAAGAGCTCAAAAATTTCAGCAAACAAATCCTTTAGCAAGTAAGTGATTTTGATGACTTTAGTTGATAATTTTTGTATTTTTGGAGCCCCCAAAGCTTAAGCTAGCTAATGAGGGGACTAATTTGTAATATGGTTGAGAGTCTAGGGACTTGCCATGAGAGAGTTTATGCTGGTTGCAAGGTCTTGAAGTACTTTATCAAAGGTTCAATCGAAAACCTATCCCTCGTTATAAGTGACTCGGATTTTTTGTGCCGCGGAGAGCATCGCGTTACGGATTCCGAATAAGGTGTGTAATCCCGTACCTTTCGTATATATGATTGGAATGGTGTGTAATATCACACTTCTCTGAAAGTTTGTATGAAATATGCTGTTAATCGGTGGAAATACCAAAGAAAACTAAAAATCGGCATCCGTAATCACTCGGGTGTGCGTATGATCGTAATGGTAATCGTATTTCATAATAAAACAGTTTCGGTTAGAAGCAGTGACGTGTTTTTGAAAAATCACTAAAAATAGAAGAAAAGGAATTAGAAAGTGAATAAGATACAAATTAGAGCTTACTGTGTCTATTTTAATATGGAAGAAACGGAGAAGGAAAAGGAATTTTATATTCTGAGATATCTTGATTTTAGTGAGACTGGTTCTGATTAACTTCGGGGTTCACTGATCTGTTTTGGAAAAATCATATAAAATTTTAAAAAATTAATTATTGGTTATAATTTATATGTATGGATTCCTTAGTGAGTCTATTTTCAAGAGAAACAAGTTGGAACAGTATATGAAAACCGTACAGTGAGATATTTGAAATTAAGTTAAGAGAGGTCAGAATCATTGGACAGTGAAACAAGGGAAACTTTAAGGAATAAACTGTACTAAATGGCTAGGTAAAAAATTCTGGAAAAATTTCAGTAAGAAGATACATGAGTCTAGTTTCAAGGAAATTTTACGGATCTAGATTTCGAGTTTTCTAACTCGAATTATAGCTAATTTAGTCAGTATGACGCAAATGGACAGTTTAAATTTGTATGTCTCAAATTACTAGTTAAGTTTTAGTTGCGAAATTACCCCGTTTGGGCTTAAAATGGATTTTTGACCAATAGTTCCGTAGAGACCCAAATAGAGTTCTGTATCACTCGAGGCGATAGTGAATCTTCGAAAACACCGTTAAATATGAAATTACCGAATTACCCTTAGAGAGTAAATTATCGAATTACCCTTAGTGGGTACGATTACTGAATTACGAAATGTCCCTATGGGCCAAACTACGAAAATACCCTTTATGGGCCAAAATGCTGTAATTGCTATATGGGCCAAATGTTATATTTGCTACATAGGCCATATTTGGTATAAGTGGTGACCGATTGTGTATTTTGGTTTTTAAGGGTAAATCGACAGGCATAAGGAAGTTCCGGGATCGTGTTAAAGTCAAGTAGCTAAGGATTTCGCTAAATAGTAAGGTGTGTGATTAACCCACTGTTTTCCGGGTTTATGTTATATTGTATGTGTGGTGTAAATGCTAATGTGTGCAGTGACAATTATGAATGGATACCCTTAAGGGGTATATCGAAAATCAGGTCAGTGTTAAATATTAAGAATGTGAATATGCCAATGAGAATATGTTTGTACGCCGAATAGCATGTGCATGCATCATCTTATTATGTTATGACATTATCATATGTTGCATGTGCATGGGATGTGATCTGAATGTGAAAGAAGAAAGGGTGTACATTATGTACGTGGTCTAATGTTAGCCTTGTGCTACATTAGCGCTTGATGTTAGCTATGTGCTTCATCAAGGGAGGTGTTGGCTAGGTGCCACATCTCGGCGGTTGATAGCTGTGTGCATCACCGTAGATTGATTGATATGTGGGATCACTTATGTGATCGGTGGCCTAGCCACGGCCTTGAGCAGCAAGTCTGCCAAGGTAAGATATGTGGATCACTACGTGATCGGTGGATTAGCCACGGCCTTGGGCAGGGGGTCTGCCAAGGTAGGTGTAAAGGATGGACCCTAGGCTGGGTTGGGTGCATTTTGCATAAATCTGTCTGCTATGTGAATTAATGTGGAAATGGGCCAAGCCCAGTATGTGGAAACATGTGGTTGATTACACTATTATAAGAATGTGATGTGGTTGTGGGCCAAGCCCAATAAGTGAAAGCATGTGATTAAATTATCTTAATATCTGTTATATGGGTTATTATATGGTTTGACATGTGGATGGAATTCAGTGGTCTAATTACACACTGAGTCTGTATGACTCACCCAATTTTTACCAACATCGCAGGTGACGCATAGTGCTTGGACCGGGTTGGAGTGGATACGAGGTGGCCCATGCAGATGATAAATTTATTTGTTTTACACATTTTATTTATGAAAGGTTATTTATTGTAATAATGGCCTTTTAAAGTATTTACGGATTATTATTATGTTTTAAGTTGGATTGTCAATTATATTATCATCTGGAAATGTTTATTTTTAGCAACTTAAATTTTAAAAATATGTATTAAGGTTTCAACCCGGATATTTTGTAATAACTTAGTTTTATTTGGAATTTTAAAATACCAAGATTTTACAAACAAGCAAAATTTTTTTTTTATGTTTTTACTTTAAGTCAAAATATTTTTCAAACGTTTTCCGCAGTGACATACCAGATCCGGTCAAGGCTCGTGGGCCGGGTTTGGGTGTTACATTAGTAGTTAAATCTCGAGACATAGGACTCTAAGCCTCAAGACAAGTAAGTTAGTATCCAAACTTTGCTCTAAGGGGGTGCAAAGTTTTGAGACATAGATTACATGTGTAGAGACGTAATAGTAAACTGCACGGGATTTTTTGTATGTCTTGTAACATGGCATGCATGTCTCGAGACATAGCCTCTCAATGACTATTTTTTAGCCAAGTCTCATGATATATTGACAAGTTTTGAGACATAAATTGCAGGGACACTTTTTTGTTTTGCCCAAAATAAATGCTTCCAACGACTCTGTTTCACCCCCAACTGCCATAAGCATTTGCAAACTTGTTCTTTTGAATAAATAGTCTTCAAGAACACTTCAAGACATAATAGAGCAACAACCAAGCTTAAAGATTAAGAGAAAAGTCTACAAATCTTCATTATTTCATTTCTCTTATAAATATTCTCTAAAATCTTGGTGTCAAATCTTTTATCATTCATATATCTTTGTAGTTGAATTGTTCATTTTTTATTTCACCAATTGTAACTTGGGAGGGTTTTAGTTGAGCCATAAAAACTAAAAAAATTCTAGTTTAGCCATAAAAGTTAGGAGGAAAGGTTTTGTCTAGGCCTTAAGGAAAAGATAATGTTGTAAATGTTATACCTTCTCCTTAAAAGCCATTAATTCTAGTAGTGAATTGGGAAATCCTTAGTGGTGAAAAATTACACTAATAGAGGTAAGCAATTGGGGCCTTATCACTTTAACTTCATTTTGTCAAGCTATTATCCCTTGATTTTACCATTTAGAATAGTTTTTAAGAAAATTTTCAAAATACTAGTTCACTTTCCTCTTGGTATTTTGGGGCCTAATAGTGGATGTAGTAAAAACAAAGGCAAATTTCCAATCACTAAACATTGGATGTTGCTTAAAGGGCTCACACACTTGAACATCTAGAGGCTAAGCTCAGTTTTCTCAATTCACAAATCAATTTAATAAACAATAGGAGGAATATGGTCTTTCAATACACTGCAAATATGAAAAGAACATCAGTTTCGTTTTTCTTCCTTCGATTCTTTTTGTAAAAAGAAAAAGGGAGATCAGGTAAGGAAAGCAAATTGGGAGTGAGAGCTAAAGCTGGAATTGTTTGAGACAATGAGATAGTTTGAGTCAATAGGAGATCACTGACCAATTAAAGTTGTATTTTGCTGGAGCTTGTAGAGTTCTTGTTTGTTGGCACTGTTGTTTCTTTATAACCGATGACTTTATTTTTTCCTTTCACTGTTGGCGTGTAGTGACTTCATGCTGCATGGTATTTGGTTGGATATTTATTACTTGATATTTGGTTGAATTGGTTAAAGAAATATGTTTTTATGTTGCTTCGATATATCTAGTTTCTTATGATTGTGTTGCTTACTATGGAAGAATTTATTTTGCCACAGGGTTTTAGCAGAAAATAACAAAGGGAGAAAATGTTAATGCAAATAGTTATTGCATCGTTTGTTGCATTACTTGTTGCAACGTGATGACACAAGAAGTTCAACAACAAGATCACTTGACAAATTTTGATATGTAATTATGAAAAATAATATTGCAACAAAATATGAGATAAATAGTTGAAAGTAGGAAACTAGAAAAATATAAGAGTCCAAGCTATGCAAACGACGTCTAAATCAAGAGATGATTAAAGCTGCAAAGATTGAATGCTTCGGTTAAAGATAAATCAACAATCTTATCCCCATTTCAAGGAAGCTGGAGTAATCAACTAAGCGAAGCTTTTCTTATTCTAGTTTTAAGTAGAAAATTTCATACTTTAGTATAGTTATCGAGCTAAGTTAGCATAATATTGTTAGTTTTATGAACATTTTGTTAGTGTTACTTATAATCTGGATGAGTGTTTTAACAGATCTCAGTTGAAGCAATTATCTGTAAGAATGGATTCACATTAGAAGTGTGATCATAAGGCTACAACATTTAAGTGATTGGTTAGGTTTAAAATATTAATTATTGTATTTTAATAATGAATTTATCTTTAGATAAGACCTTAAAAACGTAAATTTATATTAAATTACGTAAACATTTCATGATATCCTTTTCGTATTTGCTTTATTACTTATTTTTACAACCTGGGCCAATAGATCCAACAAACTCATACCAAATATAATTTCAATATATATAAACTAAAAAGTAACGGAGAATGTCCAACTTTCATATAAACCATTATCGTTTGGAATTGTACACTAATAATCAAAGTTAGAGCAATTATAGATTTAATTTAATTGATAGTTTGAGTTTAGGAATTATAAATAAAGTATAGATTTGGATAATCCTAATATGATCTTGAAAAAGAAATTAAAAAGTTTTTGAACAAGATTCTGTGAAACTAGCTAGTCTCTTTATCATAAAAGCTAATAAAAGAAAACTTCAAAGTAGATTAAAAAATAGAAACGTAACATGATTCACCTCATTGAAAATATAGCTCACGTGCCATGAAGTTAACAAATTTTTGTGTCGTCTATTAAGCCAACAAATTCACCCCTTTGTCCACTAGCAGCTTGACCAAAATTCTTTACTATTTTGAAGGAGACCCAAATTTGAACATGTTTTGTAATTTCCATTCAAATTATTCAACTTGAATTTAACTATAATATATAATCTAATAAAAAAATATAAAATATAACAATTATTAGGATAATTATTTTTTAAGAATAAAATAGCAACATGCTAAAATATAATAATTACTAGCAATGTATAGAATAATTATTCTAAATATTAATAATAAAGTAGAGTTTTCAATCCTGTCATATACAATCCAAACCAGACTTAATTATTTTTGCTGATGACTTAATTTAATCACAATGTTAAGGTTTTGTGAATTTTGAGATTCAGATTCCAATATCATGACTTTATGTAAATTATACCTGACTTCTTAATCCAAATTTTATTTTGATTCAAGTAAAATGTTTAATTGAATTAGTGTCACAAGTCAATTCGATATCAATTCGATTATGAAATTATTAAAATACACTTACTTTAAAAAGTATTTAATTTTATTGTAAGGGTATTTTTATATTTTCATATTTTTATATAATTTTCAAATAAAATAATTAAAAAACATTATTTAAAAACCAAACATAAAATCAACAAATTAATATAATAATTTTTTGCCAAACTCTGATGACTCTACCAATAATCATCTATTGAAATATTTTTATAAATATAAGATATTTTTGTTCATCAATATCGTAAATGTGACAAAATCTAGCCACGGTATAAGCTATTTTCTTTTCAATCTATTATGGCCTGTAATAATGGATTAATAATCCTATTTTAAATGTGAACACTTTCATTCTCTTCCTTTTTTGGTCGAAATTTTAGAATCAAACCTACTAAAAAGTGACACCATAAAAGAGAGGAAAAGAAAAAGGGATTCTGAAAACTCTATAGCCATCACATTGACCATCCAGATACATTGGACAAACAATTAATTCATAGTACTTTCTGATAACCACGTGGAAACATTTCTCAGCCATTAAAATTCCTTCATGTTTGTTTTAATTTTGTAGGACCCTACAGTACTGCTTTTAATTCCTTCAATCACATAATTTATCCATATAAAATGCTGCTCCCCAAACAAAGATAAGCCATGCAGATAACACAAACACACATTTTTATTATATATGTCATGGAGGGTAGTAGTTCTAAGGGCAAGGAAGAAGGGGGCGAGACGACTCGATACCGAGGCGTACGAAGGCGGCCGTGGGGGAAGTTTGCGGCTGAGATACGTGATTCGAATAGACACGGTGCTCGTGTTTGGCTGGGGACTTTTAACACGGCGGAGGAAGCAGCTCGAGCTTACGATAGAGCAGCTTATTCAATGAGAGGTCACTTGGCTATTCTTAATTTCCCGAATGAGTATCCAATGGGTAGCGGTGGAGCTACCGCTTACCGAGGCTCGTCTTCCGCCGCTTCTTCTTCTTCGTCGTCGTCGTCGTCGATGGATCAAAGAGGGAAACAAGTGTTTGAAATAGAGTATTTGGATGATAAGTTGCTTGAAGAGCTTCTTGAAAATGAAGAGAAAAACAAGGAAAAAGAGTGAGTTGATGGGGCGAGAGGAAGAAGAGTGTTGTTTAGCTTCTTGGTCTGACTTGTCAACTATCTTGAATTTTTGCGTCTCCACAACTGATTAAAGCACTCATTTTCAGCAACGATAGTAGCTTTACATCAACTCCATTAATCATGAAGCTCGTTTCCTTTTTTCTTTAAAAAAAAAATTATATATATGCACACATACTAATGTAGACAATATCTATAATGTGGGTTATTACACCTCATGTCATTTCTATAACTTGAAATTATATGTTGTCTTCCCATTATCCCCCTCCCCCCTTCTATTATTGAATAATTTAACATTAGTTTTGTTTTATATTATGAGTATATATATATATATATATATATATATATATATATAATGAAGCCTAACATTTGGCTCATTCATTACGGGTGTAGCCCTATTTAAGATTGTAGTTTAATTTTGAAATTCTCGTTAAACTTCAAATTTTCTTTTAATTTTTAATTAATTTTTAAAAAAATTTTAATTAGACTCTAAAATTTAATGTCATGTCATTGTCTACATTCACCTGCAAATCCGGATAACATATGGACTACCATTGTTTAATTCCTTTTGCTATAATTGTTATAACTTTCAGAAGAAATGAATTAAAAAATATGGATTATCCGAAAACTTATGCTGTAATGCTTTAAAATTCGTGTTTTTGAATTGTCATAATTAATTAAAGTGAGTTAATCTGGTTTCATGATTAAGCGTTGTGCTTGTGTGTGTGAGGTTTCAGATTTGAATCATTTTCCTTGAAGTTTTGATATTTTTTTGCTCCAACTCTTATTTGTGGATATTAAGTTTAAAAATTATTTTTGCTCAATTAATAACAGAACGAGCTTGTTGGTTCAGTGGTAAAATTTTATTTTTACTAATTCCCCAGTCTATCCCGGCCTATGGTAGTGTTTGGGTCAAATTTGAATTCTAAACAATCAGATTTGATGATAACAAGGTAGGATTTAGTGAGAGTGGAGAGATACTTCCCTAATTTTTCTCTCCAAAACTCTCTGACAATTTTTCTCTCCCACTTCCCTCATTCTGCCATTTCACGTTCCCATTCCTTTCATCTACCTTCTTCTCGGTTTTGCTCATTGTTACTGCCAAAGAATATTCTCTGACTTCTTTCTTTTCAAAAATTTCTCATTCATTCTCTATGTTTTCTTTATTCGCGCTTGCTCATTGTTGCCATCCCTTTCTTTGTTTTCTGCACAGTCGATTGTTTTCTCCTGTTGGTAAGTGGTTGTTGTTATTGTTTAATTAGTGTAATTATTTCCTCAGTTCGTATGGAGAAATAAACTTTTCAGGTTAGTTGTTAAAGTGAGAATTGAGTGTTTTGGTTTTCGATAGGAGAAGAACGTGAGGCGTAAGCCGCTGCCTTTTATAGGGTCCTAGAATTCTCGCTATTGGATTTGCATAAAAAACTGACTAAGTATGTAACGAAAAAATCGAAAAAAGCGAGTGGCTTAAGGTCGAAAAGTAGATTGTTGATGTAACAGCCCAATTTTCATTGATGTCAGAGAAAGTGGTTCAAGACCACTAAAATCTGGCAAGTGAGCTTATAAATTATTTTTTAGTATTTATGAGTCAATCGTGAATTTAAGAAGGCTTATGAATTAGTGATTTGTGCTTTAGAAATATTTATCAAATTAATTAGTTTTGAAATTGAGGTATCGAGACCTCGATTTCATAAACTGAGCTGTAAATATTTTTATAAATATTTACGGAGTGTCATCGAGTTAGTAGTAAAGTTTCGTCAGGAAATTTTAACATTTTGATAGTTAATTAATTAAAAAGGATCAAATTTTTAAAAAAATATTTACGAAGCTAGTTATGTAGTTAATTAAGTTTCGGTTAAGTGAATTTGCTTCAATTAAAAGTAATTAGGTATAAGGACTAAATTGTATATATGGCACAAGTTGAATTATAGATTAAAGAAAAATTAAAGGGGCTAAATAAGTAATTATGTCATTGCTCATAAATAAGGCGGGATAAGAAAGATTTTTTTTAATTTAATATATATTATATTAAAATATCTTTTACTTAACATATAAGTATAAATATATATTATATTATATATATAATCAAACAAATAAAGAAAGAATAAATAAATAGTAATAGAAAAAGAAAGCCAAAGCATAAACGAAACAGAGAAGGAAAGAAAGAAAAGAAAAAGAGAAAGAAAGGAGAAAAAAGCTAGGATTTTTAAGGGTTTTAAGCTCAATCGGTTAGTCAATTTAGTCTCTTTTCTTGTAATTTTTATGTTTTTGGAATCCCGGTATTAAATACTACCCAACCCATGTCAAAATTTTAGAAATTATTAAGTTTTTAAATGTTGTCAATGTTGAATAATTAGAGTATTAGGGGCTAAATTGATAGATTTTCAAGTTAGAAATGAAAAAGGATTGAATTGTAGAATAAATTGTAAATTTTGTGTAATAGGGACTAAATTGTGAAAATTTTGAAATTTAGGAATTTATGTGAAAATAGGGAGTTGAATTTAGTCTAAAGTGGAATTTGCATGAAAATAAAGAATTAAATTGAAAAATAAAAGTTAGTCTCGGTTTAGGAACTAAATTGAAATTTAGGCAAATATTGAGTAAAAATTGAAATTAATATGAAATTAAATTGTGTTGTATTGATGAATTTTAATTGTTTTAATTTCGTAGCTAACGTCGTACCGGAATCCTCGACAAAAAAAAAGGGAAAGATAAAGTCGACGTGGAATAGCTCGGAATTTCTGTTTTGTATTTCTATAATCCGGATTTTAATTATTATTTGTTATGTATTGGTTTATATGTTATGGTAAGTGATTAAGGTAAGTATTAGCAATTATTATTTAATTGAATTTGTATGGATATATGTGATTGATGTGGAAATTGAATATTTGATGTATGTTATATTTGAAAAATATATTGATTGGGAATGTGAGGAAATTGATGTGAATATGTGGTTATTATGAAATTTGAATATTTGTTATTGAAAAGTGAATTGAATTATATTGAATTGAGAATATATGCGATTAATTGAAATGTGTATTGATTGGAAACTGAAAAATGAATTGAATACCCTATTAACTGTATCATACTAAGTCGGATATAGTTGGCATGCCATAGGATTGGAAGGGTTTAGGAATACTTCGACCACGAGTCGATGAGACATTGGGTGTCATATTATTACTTCGGATAAATTCGATGAGGTACTGGGTACCAACTTACTTCGACATGGCCGACGAGACATTGGGTGTCACTCTATTACTTCAAATTATCCGATGAGGCACTGGGTGCCATACTAGTGTGTTTTGGTTGGGTCTGTGTATCCGCCAAAGTTCGAGTCTTATTAATAGGGGTAAATAAATGAATTGAATTGAGACATTAAAATGAAATGTATGAAGCATGTGTTCATGGAATGGTTATTGAATGAGACAGTGCTATAATTGAAATCGAAGAATGAATTGAAATGTGATTTGAGACACATGATTGTGTCATATAGTGAAAGCTATCTGGGATAGCAAATTGATTGAATAGAATGATTACAAATGCTTTATCTATGAATTGATTATTTATAAAACTATGTCTACCGTATGATAAAATGTGTATGCTTTATAATATTATTTTCTCTAAAGTATTCGGATTATAGAAATACCACTGAGTTTTATACTCAGCGTACGGTTTGTTTCCATGCGCAGGTTAGGTTAAAGTCGAATTGTTGAATTAGCATCCAAGGCAAATCCTGAACTCATTGTGGTGAAGTTCATATCTTTTTGGTAATGGCATGTACCTAGAACATTTGTATTTGTCATTTTGAAAAGTGTTGCAAAATATGTTTATTGAATATATATATGTATATATATATATATATATATATATATATAAGTTTATGTACCATATTAAGATTATAAATAGTATGTTTTGGTATGAAAATTAGGTTTGATTTGAATGAAGTAATTTATTGATTGGGATATTATATGAGAAATAATATGTTTGTTAGATAATTATGTAATGTTCATATTTGATCCAAAATGTCCAGTAATGTTTCATAACCCTGTTCCAATGACGGATATGGGTTAGGGGGTGTTACAGTTGACGCCACACAAACTGGGTCATCTAGGTCATGCGGGCCACATAGGTGTGTGGGCACATTTTCTGAAAATTTTACCTAGGGTCGTATTATTGTACGATTCGTATTTAGCCATCTGTAGGGTCCATATTGTATGAATAAGACTTTGAAACATAAAATTTGATATTTTGCAATTGTGTGTGATATGGGTAATGTATATATGCATCAATTGCTAACATGTCAAAATGTGACATTCGTATTTGATCAGTTATCTAATAATTCTATTAGCATGTTCTAATGTGAAAAGCATGTATGACATAAGTGCATTCGATATCTGTTAATATGTGCATGAGCATTGGGGTAGGAATATGATTGATGGAAGAAGTGTTGGCAGTTTAATAATCTGCCTTATCTGGTGGTAAAAACAAAATATATCTATTCTGGTGGCTTGACCACATATATCTGAATATGACGTTTACTGCATTACATCTGGCAGCTTGTCTGCATAATTTGAAAAGTGATATACGCTCACTTATATGTGTGTGGGGTTGGATGAGTATTTGTTACCCTAATTGGTGTGTAGGGATGGATAGCGATCGTGTGTAGTGGATGGGTGTAGGATCTATATCTATTTCTGAATCTGCATGTATCTGAAATTGCATCTGTAACTGAAATTGATTTTGTATATGTTTGTTATCTATTGGTTGGGCTAAGTTACATATTGAGCTCACTAGCTCACCCTTCTGTATTTATCCTTTCAGGTAATCAACAAACCTAGGACCGAATGACGTGCGGGAACTCAGACTAGTTTCTCCTTAGTATGACGGTTACTAAAAGACTTTGTGTTTAAAAAGACTTTTTGGGGACTGTAATTGTTTTCAGACTTTATTTTCGCTTTGATATGTTTTTGGATGGATTCAATAACCGTTTATTTCAAAACTACAAAACTATTCATTTTTTTACAAGATAAATCACGGTTTTTCATAACTCTATAACTTAGAAAATTCAGCTACAAAACGAGGTGTTCACTTTAATGTTTTTTTTTCGTAGTAAAGTAAATGGTTTTAACAAGAATTTACCCTAAAATTAGAAAACGAATTATCAAGGATAACACTTGTAACACCCCAAACCCAGCCTAGACGTTATGGCTGAATCTGGCGACGTCACATTATAATGCTTTGGAAAACATAACTGTGTTAAAACGATTTGTAAATATCTTAAGCTTTTGTCAAAACGCATCATTTAATTACTCATTATCCATTTTCAAAACGTTATATGTTGTGGAAGCCTTTAAAATAATTTGCAAGTTCGTGTGTATTTGATAAAAACTTCTGCCTATTTTGAAAATTTGCGTCTTGTTCTACTGCCAGCAGTTTATAAATAAAAATCCCAAATTTAAAACAAAACTCCGAATAGCCTTATTACATAAAATTTACCCAGACATAATCAAACCATAAATAAAAATGAAACCATAAAATAAGAATCCAGAACCGTGGTCACCGTCGAGTCCTCTGCCGTACCGATCCGTCTACTGTTGGGGATTACCTGAATAGATTAAACAGAAAAGAGTGAGTTTTCGCAAACTCAGTGTGTAATCCCCACGGAAATCATACAAACAGAAATATCAGATAACAGACATGATGTTCACAGTTCGGGTCCGAGCCCATTACAGAAACGATGTGGACTTTAGCCCACTCAAATACAAAATCAGACGTATTACAGGGCCTTGGCCCATTTCAGATAGAATATGCAGATAATAGAGTCCTACCCACTAGCCTCTACACGCCAACTCCGTCCAACCCTACACACCATGTGAGGATAAAATCAACCCACCCAGCCCTACAAACCAGGTTGTATCAAATGAGGCACATAATCAGAAATTTGTAGCTGAGCTGCCAGATAACAGGCTTAAGAGCCTTTCAGATACTTTCTCCAATCATAATCAACCCACCCCCATGCAATGCAACATACAAGAATGACATGCTATTATGCAATTAAACTCATATATACATATATTCAGATCAGCATACATGCTTAGTATAGAAATTAGACAGACAGGTCATTATTTAGAGGTCTAAGTATTGCTTACCAACCCTACGGTAAGTCCACAGTCGACTCGGGCGACCCGTGCAACCTTACAGAGTTTTCAGAAAAATGGGCTCACACGCCCATGTGGCCCACACGACTCAAATTGGCCTTGGCCGTGTGGATCACACGGCCTGGTCCAGAATCCAACACGCCCGTGTGGGCTCACATGCCTGTGTGGCCCACACGGCCGAATTAGTCTAGCCCGTGTCGCACAGCGCATGGCCAGGCTCGTCGATCACACGGCCGTGTGGTGACTTACAGTCTTGCACACGGCCTACCACATGGGCGACCACAAGTCCGTGTGGCGTCGAAAGAAAGGTTTTCGACTTTCGCTGAAACCTCGTTTTCTGCATTTTCAGGGTACACACTTGGTATCGAATCGATGCTAACGCACTCTCGAGCAATCCCGAACCTATAATCGACATTACAAATCCTAGAATTAGCCTATAACCACACTTAAAACGAACCCATCATTCCAACAACGTTCCAAAACAACCACTTAACACTTACCTCTAAAACTTTGCACTATTTCCAACCGTTTGACAGCCCTAAAGAAGCCTCGCTCCACCCGTTTCTACACTGTCAAAACATAATATAAGCCCCCTAAAGAAAACTCAAAAAGAACGAAACTTCGACATTCCCAACACTTACCAATTGTCGACGGAAAGGAAATAGGTCTGCAGAGTAATAGCCGCAAAAGCTAACGAAGTAATCAAGGGAAGAAGAAAGGGAGAATGGCGTCAGAAATTTTGGGAAAAGGGTGATAGCCAAAAATTTGAAAAAAAAAAAAAAGAAATCTCCTAATCTCTCCCCTTAATTATCTCCATCAACCTCTCCACTATCAGAATTTTAGTCCAACTCAACCTCTTCACATGGCACAAGTAGCAAAAATAAATCCCTTATTCGCACAAGGACTCGAACTCATGACCTCAAACATAATAACACACCACTTAACCACCAGACCAGCAGGCCCATTCTATTAGTTATTTACACACTTTAACTTAAAAGCCTACTAACCCAAGTTTGGGCTTTATTCATAAAAATACCAAAATTTACCCAAGTTGAGACTTGAACTTGGGACCTCTCAGACACACCCAAACGCACCCAAATCACTCAACCACTAAAGCCAATAAGTATTTGTGTCTTGAAATTACAAAAGCTAAAATTAATGGAAAACCGGGGCGTTACAACACTGTATTACTACTCAAACTTGATTTCAAATTTTAGATTTTCAAATAGTTATTTTACTCAAGATTCGATTATAATGTTTAGGCCAGGCGTGGGATGTTACATATGCCATAAGTATTGTATGCAGCATCCAGTACTAAAGCATTACAATGGTGTTTAATTAAAAGTTTTGGGATTTAAAACTGTTAAGCTTGTTTTTGTTGAATTTTTGTTTGAGTTCTCTTTTTATTTGATTAACCAAAATAAATTAGAACTTTTAATGATTATATGAAACCATTACTTTGTAATCTTATCACATTAATGGTAATGGCTCCACCAAAATTTGTAAAAAGAAGTAAGCCTATTAATTTGAAGCAATATCGTCTGAATTCTATTGATATTTTGAAATTTTGATTATAATGAGATTTAGAGTTCGATTTTGAAATAATATTTGATATGTAAGAGTTTATATGAAGATAGATTTGTACCTTGAATATTTGGTAGAGTTTATATGAAGATAGATTTGTACCATGAATCTAACCTCAAAATATTTTTTACCCTCAATGAGCACAACTTGAGAATGAGTGATATTAAATTTTAATAGGTATTTGTGTTTTTTTAAATGCTGTAATATTAAATTTTTGAATGCTGTTCTGTTTTTTTTTTTTTACAACAAAACATCGAATGAAGAAAAAAAATGAATCTTTTATAGCCCCATCTCAAATATTGTGTTAGGCAATTTGTTTTTTTTTTTATTAGAGGGAAATAAAATTAAAAAAATGCATGATTAACTGTTAATAATCATTGTGAACTATAGATTTGTAAAGCCCCATCTCAAATATTATGTTAGGCAATTTGTTTTGTTGGAAAATTTGGACATCACATATATAATAAGGATAATTACATGTTATTCTTTACTATCATGATAGGTTAGCCCAAATTAAAAGTGATCTAATTTGGTTAGAATTTTATTGGGCTTTTAATTATTAAATAAAGTATGGGATAAATATGTGTAGATACTCTTCTAATTACATAAGTGTTTCTATGCAAGGTTGCCTGAGTTACTGAAAGCCAAGTGATGGTGAAAGACACATCTTTGTGGGCGATGGAAAACCGGTAGAAGTGGAAGCGATTGGCATTTTAGGTTGTTATTAGGAACTGGTTTTTATTTGGATTTAAAAGACATTTTGGTTATTATTGTTCATTCGGAAACAATCAATTTACTTTGTCTTTAAATTCAAATGTTATTGGAACTGGTTATTTAAATACTTATGACAACCTTTATTTGCTAGAAACAGTTGCATCTTATAATGAAACCTTGCATGTGGTATTAAACGCAAATTAAATAAGGAAAATTTAGCATAACTATGGCATAAGCGCTTAGGTCATATCTCAAAAGTTAGAATTGAACGCCTTGTGTCTGATGGTATTTTAGAGTCCCTTGACTTCATAGACTTTGATGTCTGTGTCGATTGCATTAAGGGAAAACAGACCAAAACCAAGAGATTGGGTGCCAACAGATCTTTAGACGTCTTAGAATTAATTCATACAGATATTTGTGGGCCATTCCCTATGGTATCTTGGAATGGTCAACAATATTTCATAACATTCATAGACGATTACTCACGGTATGGGTACCTATATCTTATTCATGAAAAATCTCAGTCTTTGGACGTGTTCAAAGCTTATAAAGCTGAAGTTGAGAATCAACTCAACAAAAAGATTAAAAACATCAGATCTAACCGTGGTGGTGAGTACTACGGTAGATATGATGGCTCAGGTGAACAATGTCCAAGACCATTTGTGAGATTCCTAGAGGAATGCGGTATTGTCCCACAGTACACCATGCTAGGATCACCTAGTATGAATGGTGTAGTTGAAAGACGAAATAGAACTCTTAAGAATATGGTAAGGAGCATGATTGCTCATTCTACCTTACTTGAGTCCCTCTGGGGAGAAGCATTAAAGACATCAGCTTACATTCTAAACAGAGTACCCAATACAGGTCAAAAGCCTAGTCTAAAGCACTTTCACATTTGGGGATGTCCAGCTGAGGCAAGGCCTTATAGGCCACATGAAAAGAAATTGGACTCTAAAACAGTAAGGAGCTACTTTATTGGCTATTCTGAGCGATCTAGGGGCTATAAATTTTATGATCCCATAATAAGGAATATTTTTGAGACAGTAACTGCAATATTTTTTGAAAATGTTGAGTTTGTAGAGAGAAATAAGGTTAGAGACATTATTTTTGAGGAGGAATTGGATTCTAACTCAGTTCCTACTATCACTTTTGACGATGTCCAGGTTCTTATACCTATCATTGATCAAGAAGTGAATCCAGAAACTCTACAAGATAATGTTGAACAACTTCCCATTCAAAATGAGGTAATTGTTCCAGAAGAACAAACTCAACAACCTCAAGAACAAGTGCCATTAAGGAGGTCCACAAGAAAAAGGAGAAATGTTATTCCAGATGATTATATTGTATTTCTCCAAGAACATGAGGATGATAATGGAATGATGGAAGATGATTCAATCAACTTTCATCAGGCCATGAAAAGTTCTAATTCTCAAAAGTGGATTGATGCCATGAAAGATGAGTATAAATCTATGCAAGACAATAAAGTTTGAGAACTTGTCCCATTACTTGAAGGTGCAAAACCAATTGGTTGTAAATGGATATTTAAAACCAAGAGGGATGCAAATGGTAATGTGGAGAGGTATAAAGCGCGTCTTGTAGCTAAAGGATATACTCAAAAAGAAGGTATTGATTTTATAGAGACTTTCTCTCCAGTTTCATCGAAAGACTCATTTAGGATAATCATGGCGCTTGTTGCTCATTTTGATCTTGAGTTACATCAAATGGATGTTAAAATTGAGTTTCTTAATGGCGACATTGAATAAACAATTTATATGGTGCAACCAGAAAATTTTGAGTCAAAAGACTCAAAGAATATGGTTTGCAAATTGACAAAATCCATCTATGGACTCAAACAAGCTTCTCGTCAATGGTACCATAAGTTTCATCAAATAATTGTCTCGTTTGGTTTTGAGATAAATATTGTTGATGATTGTGTGTATCACAAATTCAATGGGAGTAAGTACATATTTTCGGTTCTATATGTTGATGACATTTTGCTTGCCGCTAATGATATAGGCTTATTGCACGAAACCAAGAGGTTTTTATCTAAGCATTTTGAGATGAAAGATCTTGGGGACGCCTCTTTTGTTTTAGGAATTTAGATACATCGAGATCGATCTCGAGGTATTCTTGGATTATCACAAAAGAACTATATCGATAAAGTACTCAAAAGGTTTGGCATGCAGAGTTGTAGACCAGGTGACACCCCTGTCGCTAAAGGAGACAAATTTAGTCTTACTCAATGCCCTAAAAGTAACCTTGAAATTCAGGAAATGCAAAAGATTTCCTATGCATCAGCTGTTGGGAGTTTAATGTATGCTCAAGTTTGTACGCGTCCGGACATTGCGTACATTGTTGGGATGTTAGGCAGATATTTAGGCAACCCTGGTATAGACCATTGGATAGCAGCCAAAAGGGTTATGAGATATCTTTAGAGAACAAAAAATTACATGCTTACTTATAAGAGATCAGATCTTTTGGAGGTCATTGGGTATTCTGATTCTGATTTTGCTGGATGCCAAGATAGTAGGAAATCTACATCAAGTTATGTTTACCTGTTAGCTGGAGGAGCTATATCTTAGAAAAGTGTCAAACAGACACTTGTAGCTTCATCCACTATGGCAGCAGAGTTTGTAGCATGCTGTGAGGCATCAAACCATGGAATATGGTTGCGGAACTTTGTCACAGGGCTGCGTATTTTGGAGAATGTAGAAAGACCACTCAAATTATTTTGTGACAATAAGTCAGCAGTACTGTATTCCAATAGCAACAAGAGTTCATCTAAGTCAAAGCATATTGACATAAAGTTCCTAGTTGTAAAAGAAAGAGTGCAAAATGGTCAAATATCCATAGAGCACATCGGGACAAACTCCATGATAGCGGATCCGCTCACAAAAGGTCTATCACCCAAGGTCTTTCATGAGCACACTGCTCACATGGGTGTTACATTGTTTGATGATATCATGATTTAGTGGGAGTTTATATTTTATTTGTTTTCAGACATTTATGTATTTGGTTACTTTCAGATCAAAAATGAAGTATTCAGTTTATTCACTTAGTTTATTGTTTCGAAGCTGACCTCACTTTAGTTTAAAGAGGACCAGTTGGAAATTGACATGTTTAGATCATATTGCATGTAATTTCCATGCTACACATCCATACTTGACCTATGTCATTTGGTTGTGTTAATATACGTGATCATGGATGGATTTAGTTACGATATATGTAACGAAAGTCACCTTGGTTCTATGTTAACATAATTAATGGACGAGATTGTTCGGAATACCTTTTGGATATGATAGTAAAATTTTGAGCTCATAAGGTTATACAATGACATGTAATTATAAAATAATTAGTATATATATGTGGTCCAAGTGGGATATTGTTGGAAAATTTGGACATCACATATATAATAAGGATAATTACATGTTATTATTTACTATCATGATAGGTTAGCCCAAATTAAAAGTGATCTAATTTGGTTAGAATTTTATTGGGCTTTTAATTATTAAATAAAGTATGGGATAAATATGTGTAGATACTCTTCTAATCAAATTCTAATTAATGATGGGCTAATTAGAATTTTATTAGAACTAATATGCTAAGGTTATAAATATTAGGGTTATGGCCCCCAAATTACACACAAGATATCTTTTCTAATATCCCATCATTAGGAAAGAGAGAGCATGCATTCTCTGAATTTCTTGTGTGCTAATTTAGAAGATCAAATCCCCAAAATTCGGTAAAACTTCAAGGAATTCATGGATTCAGGTACGCTTCCGCATTTAGTTTTGTTCTTGATTTATTCTTGATGATTTGACATGATAGATCCTGGTTTATTAATTTTATTTTAGATTTATTTTACAACTCTAACATGTTTTGTTTTAGATTTATTCTTGATGATTTTAGATTTATTAGAAGGAAATAATAAAAAAAATGCATGATTAACTATTAATAATCCTTGTCAACTATAGATTTGTAAATTGTCTTGGTAGTCCATGATAATCTTGTTGATGAATACTTGTTTATCTTCGTCTATCAAAGTTAAAAATATTATTACGAATATGATATCAATTTTGTGTTATTACTCGAATTGAATTTAAATAAAATATGTTTAATCTATTTATTTCATGAAAAATATTTATAAATATGGAGGGATTCACTTATATCGATATAAAACTAAACTACTCTTTTGTATATTTTTACACGATTAATATTTCATAATCTATTCATATAAATCATGTCAAATTCAGATTAGTTAAATCTATGGATGATGGATATTATTTTATTTGATATTTAAAAATTAAATTCATATAAATAAAATATAATTTTAATTTTATTAATATATGAAACAAATACAATTGCTTTCAAAATCGAATGCCAGAGTTGAAAGTTGCAATTTAAATCTAGAAATGTCTTGACTTAAACAGAACGATAGTTAAAATTTTAGTTATTCTATCTCCCACCCCTAATATTTTTTATGTAAAAGAAAGTTAATTTAGAAATAATTTTGGGCTGTGATATCCTAAAAGACCTGGGAAAAGAAAAATAGAAATATATTGGGCTTTAAGTTCATGCACCGGCCTGTTTATCTAACCTGTTGAGTTTTTCATAAAAAAAATTAGATGTGTTATTTATTTTAGGTAGATTAAATTTTAAATCTAAGACTTAGATTTATTCATTTTGATCTGAGAATTAAAAATAATTTAATTCTAATTTTAAGAATTCTCACTATAATTGTCACATTTTAATAACACCATTAATTTTTATTAAATGTTTTATTAGATATATTATATTCTTAAGAAAAATTCGAATTCAAATATTTAAAATCACGTTATTGAAAAAATTGAGCACAAACCTTAAAAAATTAATCCACTATAAATAAATATTCTTTTATTCCAATCCGTTATTTTCTTTTGGTCAATTGTTAGGCCGAAAGTCAGGGGAGATCCCACTAGATGCTTAAAAAAAAGTATATATATCATTTGGTTATTAGTATAATAATAGGAGGAAAAAAAAGTTATTTAATATATGTTTTAAAATAGTTAGAAATAAAATAAAAAGTAATTAGTATATATTTATATATACAATTAAAAAGATGAGTAAAAATTCTTATAAAAAATAACTTTATTCAATATAAATAAAAAGTTTTCACGCTCTTTTTCATAAAAATAAGTCGTGTGAGTGACTAAAAATATACGGTTGTGATTACATTATAGTCTAATAATAATATCAAATGTTGTGTTAAATATTGGAAGTACTTTCTAACCAAAAAAAGAATTTTTTTAAATAATTATTATTTAATTATAAATGATAATTTGTTTGTGTATTCCCTTTTTTTTATTTATATAAAATTTGAAATATTTGTATATTATTATATTATTTTTATCGTGTTTTTCCTAATGTATGATAAGTAACAATTAAATTTACAATCATATCATGTCCTACATTAAATAAAAACCAAAATTTTTCTATATTATTTTTTTAACATTAATCTCATTATAGGTTCTTATTGTATCTGTTATTTGATACAATACTTAAAATTATACATAGCCTCTCTCCAACCCTTAAATAGGAGGGTAATGCGCTTGAGCACACTCGAACCAACATCCTCCTATACTAATAACAATACTAATACCAATCGAGTTAAGAATCAATTAACCTCTTTCATATTACTTTAACCATTACCAAAATTCAAAACCTAAAATTATGAAGTTGTCATTGTCTTAAAACCAAATATTGGAAATGGTGAGAATAAAGCAAAAAAGAAAGAAAGCTACAAATCAATCAATCTAAGCCTACATTAGAGGTACATTGATCCTAGCCACAATAACAAAAATGCTTCTTCTTTTCAAGACAGAGAAATAACATTGTACTAGGCTAAAAAGGGAAAGGACAAGCAAAACAAAATTCTTACTGGTGCCATGTTTAGAATGTGAACTCAATAGGATTGAACGAAAATTAAAGCTTGGGAGTCCAATGAGATCGTGACATTAAATTATTATTGTTATTAACATAAGTTGAACATGATGAGATTAATTGAAAATGTTTCTTTAATTTGTTGTTTTAAAGTAGATTCATGTACCGATGGAAAGTAATTTGATTCCTTTTTTTAACCTCTATATTTCCAATCCACCAATTTGTCCTTTGCTATTTTAAATTGTTTTTACTATAAAGGGATTGCATCATAAATATTAAATTTTGATTCATATTGGTGTGTTATAGTGATTATTGTTTAATTCTATAGTAAAGAGAAATTTAGTTTTAATGTTTCTACATTTTTATTAATTTGATGTTTTTTTTAATTACTTTAGTTATTAATTTTTAAATTTTAATAAAACGAAAAAATTGTTTGAACTATTAAAATTTTAATAATATTAATGTGGTAGTCGTGTGGTAGCTTAAGTGTACTTCATTATTGATATTGATAATTTCAATGTCACACTACCACATTTCATTCCAATAATTAAGTAACTAAAAATAATCTTGAAGTAGTTATGTAAACTTCTTTTATGATGTGAAAAATCAAACGATGGTACAACCACAAAGCATACTATAAAAATTTCACTCCTTCAACCAAGATTTGATACCAATTGTAGAACATCCATCCCCACAACATTACAAAACCAATATTTAGCAACACCTCCCAACACTCCAAAATAAGAAAACTCCAAAATAAGAAAAAGAAAAAGGGAGAAATTTAAACAAACAAAATAGAAACATATATGTCTTCCAAGGACTAATGTGGGAAGCGACTGAGATCATTAAAGCCTCTATCACTTGGGCAAAACAATTTTGGAGCACCCATAATAAAGTTCTGGATCGAAGACATGACATTGCTCCAAGGAACTCTTCTTCGGTAAATTGGATTTATATGCATACTAATGGAGCTGTTAATTTGAGTACAAATTATGCATCTACAAGGGGGTGATTCGGAATCATCAAGGGAATTGAATTTTGGGCTTTGACCATTCTATGGGGATGTGTTCAATTTTTGACGTTGAGCTGTGGGGTATTTTCGATGGGCCGAATTTTCTATAAAATCGAGATTTGAATAGGATTTTGATCACACTGATAGCCTTGAGGTAGTCTAAGCTTTGCAAAAACAGATTTTTGCAACTAGTTCAAGCTCGGCAATGGTAAGACAGATCCAAATGAAGCTATGAAGTGTCAAGTATTGAGAGATCAGACATATTCCAAGAGAAGCCAATTTAGCAGCTGATCGGATTGCCAAGATAGCGCCTGCAGTAATGGAAGGAGTTAATGTTATGGCATCTGCTCCTACTGATATTCTAGTAATTCTTGAAAGTGACAAAATTAGTACTGCCTTTGATTGTATTAGTGCACTATAATCATATAAGTTTTGTTTTATAAAACTATTTATAAATTATTACAAATATAATAATATCCATATTAAATATTTATATTATTTATTTTAAATATAATTATTCTCATCTTATTATTATTTTATAATTTGTTCCTAAATCACTTGCTTATCTAAAGAAAATAATTATAAATCTTAATATTAATGAATTTTAAAATTTTAATATTCTTTATCCAATTTTGATTTTTTGGTCAATAAAACTTGAATCCAAACTTATATAAATTATATAATACGGTGAAATTGTCATAACCTTCCGTAAATGGTTGAGAGTAAAAAAAAAATAATGACAATAAAGATACAAATCCATCAATCTAAAGCCTACATTGGGGACTAACCACAAGAACAAAAATGCTTCTTCTGTTCAAGACATAAAATAACGTTGTTTTAGGCCTAAAGGGAAAGAACAAATAATTAAAAGCAAAACAAAACCCTTACTAGTACCATGTTTAAAATGTGAACTCAACAGGATTTAACGAAGATTAAAGCTTGAGAGTCCCATGAAGTGATCATGACAAACTTGATAAAATCAGTGATGTGTGACATTAAATCATTATTCTTTCATAACTTGATTATGATGAGATAAATTGAAAATGTTTTTATTATTTATTTTGAAGTAGATTCATGTACCAAATACATCTTCGGAATAGGGGAATGTAATTTGATTCCTTTTTAAATATGTATATTTTCAATCACTACCATACCTTTGAATTTGTTCGTTGCTCTTTTAATTTGTTTTTACTATAAAGGGGATTGCATCATAAATGTAGAATTCGATTCCCGTTGATTTGTAATAGTGAAAATTTGTTTGAATTCAATATTGCTTTTTACTTTTTCTATAGAATATTAGGGAGAGATGAAAATTACACGGTTTGAATCTATATTAAACAGGTGTCTAATAAAAGTATTAATCATCGTTTTATACAAGTCAGAATTTAATATTACTTTTATTGTTGATTATATAACTAATTTAATAGATCAATAAGTTCTTTACTAGCTAGGATAGCAAGTACGAGATGGAGTACAGAGAAAGAGAGAAGTACTCTCTTGAAGGTTTTATAATGGAATAGTGTTGTTCCTTTCTACGGTGCTTTGTACTTTTTAGAGTTCAATCGACTTATTGACATTTTTTTTCTCTTAAGTATAGATTATCCTATTAAGATAAAAAGTAAATGCAATGAACAAATGATAGGTGCGTAGTCCCTATCAAGACAGTGGGCCTTATGGTATATGCTTGCATTGTAGTGATTTTGTGAGGTTGAGGTCCTAGGGTGCTCGTTGATAAGGTCTAGTTTTTCGTTATTTATTTTATCTCATGATACATTTCGTGAGAACAAAAATCTCTAAATGAACTTACTAGATAAAAACTATTTCAACATAATCAATCTTTGTTATAATAAATTGTTTAAGCCACTCGGGTTAATTTATTGTGAGAATGTGGTATAGGATTCGAATAACAACAACCTTTTCACATTACCAAACTATGTACCCTCTTTTGTAATAAAAAAAGACAAACTGAACTCTTTTTTTATAAATTCTTTTTAGTGCAAATGAACTTTTTGGAGCGTGTTCATCATTTTCATTCACACATTCATGCATATATCTATATATATGGATATACAGATAATGCAAAAGTCTAGTTGCCAATCATTTTTCCTTAGGTAAACAGTTAGGAATTAGAAGCAATTGACACCCAATGATTAGGTTTGAAATTTTCAGAAGTTTTAGGATATCCACCATTGACATTATTATAATATATGGTGTATATATATCTATTTTAAAAATGTTATAGATTATAAGTGGAAATTAATTTAACCATATTTTTGTTTTGATATCTATTATATTACACACTATATATAAAAATGTAGCCTTTTATTTGACACGTGTAAGTCAGATATTTTGTCATTTTATGACGGTCAAATTACAATTATGCTTCTTTTATTATGATCATATTTGTAATTTAACCATTTACTTGTCCAATGAGATTAGTTAGTCTAAAGATATTTTATCCTTATAATTTAGTTTCTAACATAATTTGGTCTCTATATTTTTATAATGCTATTAATTAGTCAAAATAGTTAATATAGTTAAATTTCGATAAAAATATTAGATGATTATATATAATTTAAATGCCCTAAGAACTCTTAGAAACAGACACATGGCTTCCCATTTCTTTTGAGTTTCTCTTGCATTTTTTCTTAACATTATAAGACAATGGTTTAAATTTTATTTTCTCCCATATACTATGCTAAAATTTGAGATTTAGTATATATACTTTGACATAATTTGATTTCTCTTCTTTTATAATGTTATCAGTTAGTCTAAATAGTTAATGTTATTAACTATTTTAATCAAAATGTTGATGCCAATTTTTTTTATGAACATTATCCGAATAACAAAAAAGAAATTATCATGACGAGTTTGAATGGATGTCTGTAAGAAAAAAATCACATCAATATTTTCAACGTTATTTTTATTATTACATGACTATGAAGTGATTTTTTTTTTAATTTCTAAATGTCTCATAAATGAATTTACTAAAAGAATTTTAACGATAGTAACAGTTGGACCGAATTTAAATTCAAAAAGTAGAAGAATTAAATTCTTCAAAATGGAAGTGTTGCGACTCAATTCCAAATGTACGAAGTATATAGATAATTAAATTAAACGTATTTTAACCTTTAAATTTTTACTTATAATTTGACACAAATTGTAACACCCCAAAAATTAGGGGGTTAGAATTTATAAAACAATTATGAATTGAGTTTTAGTATTAGTGGTTAAGAGTATTTTTAATAAAACCCTTAGAGAGCTAAGGTTCAAACATCATTTTTTGCATTTTTCCTCTTTATTTTTTAGCAATTAAGGATAAAAAACAAGTTAGTATAAGAAATAAATGTGGTGAAAAATGATTAAGAAATGGGTAATAAGCTAATGGCCAGGCATCATTCCATCTTTTCTAGACTCCTCAGTTCTATCCACGTTAATTTCCTTCCATTTGTTTTAACTTTCGGCAGGAAATTTTATTTACCAAAACAGCCCTCTAAATTTTACTTAATCTTATCATTTGGTCCCTCTCCTAATAATAATAGGATTTTGATTATCTTTTACAACCCCATGTATAATTTCTTTTCTCTCTTATTTAAATAGTATTTTTCTTTTATTTTCTTACTTTTCTTTTTCATAAATCATCTTCTTTTATTGTAAAGTTTATATTTGAATCCCGAACTCGGAATCAACCCCGTTCAATCCATTTTTCGTGTCGATATAGCAAAACGCTATCAAATCCATGTCTAAACGAGCCAAGATTGGTAAGCAATCTTGTTTCTAATTCCGTAGAACCCTAGGATTCTAGAATAACATTGTTCTTGACAATCTTTCAAATCAATTTCGAATCTTTTTTGAGTTTTCCCGAAAAATCTTGCTAAAATTCGGTAAATCTTGAAAATCAATAAGTAATTCTTGCATTTTTGTCGATCGAAAGACCCATTGTAGGTGACCCGAATCAAATTTGGACGTGAGGATCATCGTACGAGACCTCGAAAATCAAGTGTGTGTTCTTTAACGAGATAATTGAGGCAAAATTGAACCTAACCTATACCACACAACCATGTGACCCACATGGCCTCAGCCATCCCACATGGCGTGGCCACACAACCATGTGCCTTATTTCTTAAAATTCTTACAGTTTTACCCAAAATTTTATGTTTTGATTAATTTAGTCCCTAGATAGGTTTCAAACTATTTTTAGTAAATTAAGTTATGCAATTAGGTCTTTGATGATTTGAGACATGCTAGAATCCATTAATGATCGAATTAATATGATATTTATCTGTGATTTTGAATGTGTACATGAATTTTGAAAAAGTATATATAAATTATTGTATATATATCTATTTGTTGTGACCATATGAATGATATGTCTAAAATATTATTAAATCGAATGTATGGAAAGCATGACTTTGCTACTTGATTGTCATGTGTTAGAACCTTAGATGTTTCAATAAATGATTAAATGTTTCAATAAATGTTCGTTGTGTACCCACAGCCATAACAGATTCCAACTGCGATGTTTTACTGTGCATTCACAACCCTCTAACATCTTTCATTTGCGAGTAGTTTGTGTTTCCACAGACATTTGCAATTAAACTATAAACTGTTAGTGGTTAATCTACAAATTGGAGTGATGGTGGTGGGCGTTTTGGGGAACTCCCAAATATGGAGTGTAGGCAGTAAGGGTGGGATAAATTCAGTTAAAACTGAAATTGTATGGCATCTTCAACATCATGTGCATACACGTCTAAAAGTTATGTTATGAGATTTTTGTGCTTATGAATGATTCCATACTTATAAATGTGTATATTTCCTGTATGATTAATATGGGCAATTTTGAATATTTGATTATCTTGAAATTTGAGATTGTGAGTTCTAATGTTTAAATAAGTGGTAGCATCAAAATACCATATTTGAACTGATTTGAAAACTATGTGCAATATTATTTAAATTATTCCTAACAACTGTTTGTGTTAGATTGAGTTTAAATCATTACATGTACAATGCAATTCAATAGTATAATTCTTCTCCGAGTGAAGCCTTGTAGGCGTAGGTTAAGCCTGACTTGCATTAACAACTTCCTGTGTTCAGAATTTCATTTGTTCTGGGATTGTATTAATGTACCCACATCTTGGGCACACCTTTCTTCTCGTTGCATATTTTTAAGTATCACCTAAACTGACACTCAGTTGAGAAAAATAATTTTATTTAAATCATTAAAAAAATGGATATCTATATCTTCAAAAAAAGACTCAATACTTTTAAAAATATTTTTTTATATAAATTTAATATTGTAACTTTAACATGAAATAAAATCCCCAAAAAATTAACACTAAAAAAGACAGAATTTTAAAAATTTATAAATATAATCACAAAAAATACATATATAAATTTTAAAACAAAATATATCTAAATCTAAATTAGAATAAACACTTATATATGTTAGTATTTAAATTCAAATAAAATTTAAACTAAAAACATATATATTAATTATATAAAATAAAATTAAAAACTCAAAAGTTCTGGGAATTTGATGCGGTGAATTTACTTTTGTATGGCCAAACAGTGACCGGACGACACGTGTGGCGGCTTGAAATTAGACATTGGATGTATTGGGGAAAACTGAAAAGTGGGTCCTCAATTGGCTGACAATTATTACAAAGTTAAATGTTGGAAATTCTATAATTCCGACCATGTACCATGAATCTGTTGGCATCACTGCTTGCCTAACAAGTCAGTCAAATTAATTAAATAAATTAAGGATAAAAATGGACCTTACACTTTATTTTCCCTTTGCCTTCACTTATCATCTCCCATTTATTATTATTAAATTAATAAAATTATTTAGCTATCATATCATACACCTGCAAATTAAACAAATTATTACTTGTTATTATTAAGTGAGATAAGTTATCAAGATGGTAATTTTTGGTTGTCTCATATTATATTTTAATTATTTATATTTGACATATTATGAT
This sequence comes from Gossypium australe, assembly GCA_005393395.2. NCBI lineage: Eukaryota > Viridiplantae > Streptophyta > Magnoliopsida > Malvales > Malvaceae > Gossypium > Gossypium australe. The sequence continues at coordinate 146,736,670 of CM016616.1, read as the reverse complement.
TTAGTCACTGAGCTAGTAATTGCCATTAACAATGTAACGGTAAGTTGACGTGACACGTTAAATTATCATTTCAAACGAAAATTTTAGGTTAAATTCTATAATTGGTCCCTATATTTTTTTCATTTTGAGCAATTTAATTTTTTTTCTTTTATATTCTTTTAACTTACCTTTTTTTTTTATTCTCTTCTACTTCTCCCTTTGTTTTCCTCATTTCTTCATTTCTTTTAACGTAGTTTTTCTATGTTTTCCATTTGTTAAAACTAATCCACAAGCTTGCCTCACTAAAAAAAAATTAAATTATTCAAAAAAATAAAAGTATAGGGACTAGTTTTAACAAATGAAAAACATAGAAAACTACGTTAAAAGAAATGGAGAAGGGAGGAAAACATATGGAGAATCATAAGATAATGGAAAATAAAGAAAAAAAAAGAAAGTTAAAAGAACATAAAAGAAAATTATTAAATTGCTCAAAACGAAAAAATATGGGGACTGATTGTATAAATTAACCTAAAATTGTTTGAAATGATGATTTAACATGCCACGTCAGCTTATCTTTACACCGTAAATGGCAATTAATGGCTCAGTGACTAAAATGTTACAACGCGGTAACGTAAGTGATTAAAACATAGCATTTCAAATATAAGTGACTAAAATATAACCTGAGGCGAACAAAAGTGACTATTTAGTAGTTTTGTTAAGTGAATGTCCATAAAAATCAAGATAAGTTCGATATACTTTAGAACTCTAATAATTATTAAAAATAAAGTTTTATATCATGTATACTTCTTATGTCTATAAATATAGACTTCAGAGAAGTATTATAAATCATTCTAGTTGATCAATAAAAATACGTTTTGCTTAGCTCTATTTTTTTATTTCATAACATTAGTGAGTTTTACGCATGTCTTCAAATGTAGAGGAAAGTTTTGTTATTCTAACATCATTATCTAAAGCCAAAATAAATATTATTGTCCATTAAACTTGCAAGTTTAATTAGGGTTGGGAAAAGAATAGATAAAAAAATGAAGTGGAAAAGTGGGGTGAGATTTTTTAATAAAAAATTAGTATAATAATAATTTTAATCTTTAACATTTATACATTATGTCAATTTGATATAATAAATTCAATGTATACATTGAAGTGAAAAAGCGTTATAAAAAAATGCAATGAGAAGTGAGAAGTGAGAAATGAGAAGATAAATTATTGAAAATGATATTATCATATTATTTATAATGATAATTGAATAAATTAATAGTATTAAAAATATATACAAATATGTTAAAATGTTTTACATAAAAATGATTTTTAAAGTTTTTCAATAATTCATAACAATAGTTTTAGAATTTATAAAAAGTATAATAAGTGAATAATGTTTAAAATTTAAATGTCTAAAAGTATAATAAAAATATGTAAATACTGTATATAAAGATAATTAAACACTCAAAAGCAGGGCGAAGCTAGGACAATTTTTTAGGAGGGGTCGGATGAAATTTTAATTTTTTATAGTTTATATCTTTCTAATTTGTAAAGGATTAAATCAAATTTTTATAATTTTAGGGGGGTCAAAGTGTAATTTTACTTTTACTAATTTAAAATTTTTAAAATATTTTAAGGGCCTAAATAGAAATTTTATCTTTTAGGGGGCCGGGTCCGGGCCCATGCCAGCCCCCAGCTTCGCCACTGCTCAAAAGTGATTTTATTCATGTCAAAAACAACTTAAATCATCTATTACCTTTGGTAAAATGAATTTTTCTAAAAGTCATGGCAAAAGCAAGCAATGCTGATTATATATAGATATATCATAGAGTTACTTATATTTCTTTTTTCTCAACTAAAATAATAGTTTTATTAAACCCCCAGGCGGGGTCGGGGGCTAGTAGGGTATGGACTCCTTAAAATGAAAAATTTTTTATTTATATTTTTTATAATTTATAAAATTTTAAATTAATAATGATAAAATTATTTCTGACTCTTTAAAAAATAATAAAATTTTAATTTAATCTTTTAAAAATATAAAAATATAAATTATTAAAAGATAAAATTATATTTTTACTATCATATAAATATATAATTTAATTTCGAGGTTGAAGACTTTATCCTTCAACTCGTAAAACTAAGACTGCTGACACTTTTAGCAACGAAAACTACTAGCAACAAGTAAGATAAATAATAAAATGTGGACATCATAAAATTCCTTAAAAGAGAATGGAATCTAATTCAAAATTCTGCTCGGAACATCAGCCTCATCTGCTTTGAAGCACCTAAGAAAATTGTGATCATATCTCCCAAGAGCAGCCATCTCAAGAAAACACCATCTCATAAATGGCTTCAATCAAGTTACAAAGGGAGCATTCAAATAAAATACCAAAACCAACAATTTATATTAGTTATTTGATTGTATTTTGTCTTTTTCACTCAAAAAATAAGTAAATTAATCTTTATAATTTAGATCGAAGAGCAAACCAATTATTTTTATTAAAAATTTTATCTATTTTCTATTGTTAAAAACTAACAAGACTAACAGAGTAACCAGACAGTGACACATAGCATACTTCATGTACCTTATGTTGATGTATAGAGACAATTTTTAACCATAGAAATCGGCGAATTTTTTTTAACAAAATGACCAATTTACTATTTAATCTAACATACAAGAACTAATCTACCCATTTTCTGAATAGAGGAGGCAAAATGCAATCTAATGTACAAAGGTCTCCATGATATTTTTACTTATACAGGCACCATTAAACGTTACAATATTTATAATTAAATTTAAATTTTAAAACCTAAAATATAAATATTTTAAAAATAAAAATAGAGATATAATTTCACTGTAAAAATCTTACGGACTTAAATCCACATTTTAAGTAAAGATTAATCAATTCACCCACTAAAAAGAAGTAATGACCTTTGAAAAAGCATGCAGTAGACATGCCTACAAACTCGTTTACCCAACCCAGAGCATAAGTTAACATAGGAAATTCAAATTAAAAAAAAAAAAAATTATCATAGAAGGAAATCATTCACTAAGAGTTTGAAGAATAAATTTGATAAGAGAGTGATGAAACAATAATAGTGTGAAGCTGAGATGCATAAGACATTTACAATGAGCAACTTACAATTAATAAAAAAACATTGAAGAGATTGAAATGAGCAACAACATTATGAAGATTTATCAAAAAAATGTTATTAATCGAATCAATTGATGGGTTGAACAATATATAATATTTTATACTGTATTTACTATTTAGATTATATTATTTTATATTATTTGTGAAAATATATAAATTTTAAAATTTTTAAAAATAAATTTAATATATTTTAATTAATACATATGAATAACCCATGCATGATATGTCTTAAATTTTCAATTACTGCACTTTAATTTTGAAGTAAATGGACGAACCAAAAGCAAATTGATTTTTCTAATTTGGATGAAAGATCTAGTTCTTGTCTTATTCTAAGCAAAGAGAAAGAAGTGGGAATATTTATTACACCAGTTTTTAAATTCTACAAATAAAATAAAAAATTTGATAATTTTTTTATAAAAATATAATAAAATATTAATAAAATAAATATTTAAAAATTGATAGCAAGATAAATTCGTATTTTTAATGTATTTATTTTTAGCTAATTATCAGATAAAAAGTTATTAAATTTAGATTTTTCTTATCAGGAATAAAATTTGTGTGCTGAATTCAAAAGCTTACAAAAGAAAGGGCTAAATTAGAACAAAAAGCAAAGAGGAGGGCTTAATTAAAAAATTGAAAGATTGAAGATACAAAGATGACTGGATAAAAATTGAATGGTTAAAGATTTTTTTTTAAAGTGGTTGATAAAGATTGAAGGATTTTTGATGTTGTTATAACTCTGTAATTAATTTAAATTTAATCTCTAGTTTAAATTTAATTTTTAAATTTTAAATTATTTAGTGATATTTAGAATTACTTAATTATAATATTTAAGAAAAATCTAGCTAAATTTTAACACTAAAAATATGTATAAATATCTAATAGTTACAGCGGAGTAAATACACCTTTACCTTTAGCATTTAATAAAATTCTTTATTTTTTTTCCCATTCCTACGTCATACTCAATCTCTGTTTCATTGTTTTTTTTCCTTTGTTTTCAACCTTTTGGTTTAATTGCTTTCCAAGGCCTTTTCCCTTTCAACTTTACAAAATTTCGTTTAAACTATTTATTTTCAAGCATGATTCTTTCCATAATTAATTAAACCCTATTTAGCTTTAGCCCAGAAATTGCCCCAACAAAACAATCGTGAGATACGAATAACCCGCTCAAAAAAATTGTTCAATTCGGTATTCGCTCTCTCTGGTATATGGGATAGTACAAATTCGTCCTTCAAAGTTGATTCAATTTCAATTCAAAAAACGCGCGTTGGGTTGGAATCGTTTAGCGTACAGTTGAGAAGTTGAGTCGGTGATGCTATATTCAAAATCCTGTGAACAAATTGACATGTTCAATTGGAAAAAGCTAGTTGGATTGCGTAAAGGGAGATAGTGATCGGATTTAAATGACTCACATGGTTGAAGCCGTTAATTCGAGTTGGGCTTTTCAGATCACAAGGTTGTCGAAGTCCTAAATTACGGGTACATGCCACGTGGTTGGAAATTCGGCAAGGGTCGATTTGCAAGTGACACCAGGATTGACTAAGAGAGGAAGAGTTGGCAGTTTGAGGGATCATCGATTGCTATAACCAGCTTATCGATTGGAAAGGAAAATATATTTCAAGAATCAATTCAAAACTAGAGTATATTGAGGCTAAGGCTAAGCTTAAAAAAATATTTTATTTATCTATTTATTTTATTTTGTAATATGATTTTATTTTATTTATTTTTCGTATTTCCTTATTTTATTATCTTAATTAATTTAACCCCCCTCCCTTTTCATTTTCCAACATTGCAATGCACTAGTCGTGGGCACGACTATTAGCGATTTTGGTCACGAGAAAAAGTGAAATTAGATAACCAGTCCCTGTGAATTCGACCCTACTACTCTATATTTCAATTTACTATTATTTTGTCGTAAGAATTTATATTTAGTAGTTTCGAAGCCTATAAAAAACGCATGATAATTTTATAAAATTGCTTATAAAATAAAAAATAAAAAATACTAACCCTAAATATATCTACGTCTTAAAATGTTCCACCATTTCAAGAAGTTTCATATGAAGATGTTGAATTATAGCAAAGATACATTGGGGACTTTCAACAAGACGAGTCTCGTCATTTTCAAGCAAACTAGGTTATTTTATTATTATTTTTTATGACTTTTTGCACATCATCTATTCCCTTCTTCCAATTTTTTGTGACTTCACAAATATTTTTGATGATTTAAATTTTCAGGGGTCATGTATCTAGACCCAATATTTTTTAGGAAAAAAAAAGGAATTCAAAAGTGGGACATAAAAAATTCAAATAACGATAACGATAATGATTTTAATTTTGATTTTGATTTTACAATTAAATGATTTTTGGCTAATATGTAATCTGGGAAGAATGCAAAATAAATGTCGTTTTCAATATTTTGAAAAGGAGATTATCAGTGTTGATGTCGAATTGGGTTTTGGCTTCAATGCAGCAATGTCTGATTAGTTGATTATTTTATGTAAATCATTTCACATGAATCTCGTTTTTATTAAATATGTTTTGGTTGAAAATTCATTCTAAAGCCAAACTTTTCTAGAAAATTTTTCATTTAAAATAGTCAAAAAATTCTCATTCATTCGTTCGATCATTCTTTCCTTCTTCCTTTTTCTCTTATTAGGTGAAATTATGCCACTACGTCATGTATTGAATCATGTAAATTTATTTTAATTAAATTAATTTTATTTCGTGTACTGTATAAATTTTTAGTCTTCTCCATATTATAATAATTAAATTTGTTTGATATTCTGCTATTCAGGGCGAAGCCAGGATAATTTTTTAGGGGAGGCCGGATGAAATTTTAATTTTTTATAGTTTATATCTTTCTAATTTGTAAAGGATTATTTTTATAATTTTAGGGGGGCCAAAGTGCAATTTTACCTTTATTAATTTAAAATTTTTAAAAAATTTGAAGGGTCTAAATGGAAATTTTACCTTTTAGGGGGGCCGGGGCCCATGCCAGCCCCCCTGGATTCGCCACTGCTGCTATTAGTTATATACTATATACGAAGTTATAGATTTAATTTGTGTTATACAATTTGATCATTCCTAATTCATATACTATTGGAATTTTAAAATTTCAATCTTGATGAAAACGATATCCCCACCAAACCCAATAATTAGCTTTTGTTTTGTCAATAACATGTGAACATAACAAGTTGGCATTGTATTAAATATACATGATAATATATAGGTCATATGAGATTTTGGAAATAGCTTATTACTTATATGATTTACTGCCGACACTTGATTAGAATTGAAATTTCAAAACCTGAAGACTACAAGCACTAAAAAAGACTAAATTAAAGTATAGAGATTAAACCCATAATTTACGCATAATACAATGATTGATTGTAACGACCCGAATTTGGGCCTATTGGGCCTTGGGCATGGGAGCGTTTAAATTTTTTGAGAATAAGAGAACGGCACTAATGCAAGTTGGACCTATTAGGTGAGTGATTTTGGAAGGTTAGGGGGCTTCTATGAAGTCCCGGGATCAAACCTGGGCTTTAGGAAAATTTTGGTTTTAGGTGAGTAAAACTCTGGGGGTCAGTAAGTAGGCTTTAAGAATAAAATGTAAAGAAAAATGACATAAAAAGAGTTGTGGTCTAGTGGCAAATGGTGCCACATAGGAAACAAGGGAATGACGCCACACAAAGAAGCAAAGGGTCCAAGGTTTAAGTCCTGGCGCTTGCATTTTATTTTGATTTCTTTTTTTTAAAGGAACTTAGACTTTGGCCATAGACTTATATTTAGTTGCGCATGTTTTAAGACAACAAGGAGCTAGTTGGTAAAATGGCTAACGGCGTGGATTATGCTAGAAGGGAGCCTGAGTTCGAATCCCATTGCAAGCAACTCCAGAATCCTATCAGGTGTGTATTTCGCACTACTCTAGCTGTAGAGCGGCAAATGCCGAAATGCCAATCACACGGCGTTGGTAGCCACACAAGCGTGCGAGCGTACCCTCGGTTTGCAAAATTATTGAAATACCCCTGTATGGTAGAATTACTGAAATACCCTTGATTTGCGAAATTACCGAAATACCCCCGTTTACAAAATTACCGAAATACCCCCGATTTACAAAATTACCGAAATACTCTTAGTCTACAAAATTACTGAAATACCCCCAGTTTTTGAAATTACCGAAATACCCTCGATTTACGAAATTATTGAAATACCCCTAGTTTGTAAAACTACTGAAATACCCCTAGTTTATGAAATTACCGAAATACCCCCGATTTACGAAATTATCGAAATACCCATAGTTTGCAAAATTATGAAATACCCCCAGTTTACGAAATTACCGAAATACCGAAATATCCCTGACTTGTGAAATTACCGAAATACCCTCGGCTTGCAAAATTATCGAAATACCCCTGTAGGGTAGAATTACCGAAATACCCCTGTAGGGTAGAATTACTGAAATACCCCTAAAGGGTAGGATTACCGAAATACCTTTATAGGCTAAATGGCTGTTTTGCCCTTGTGAGTAAATGACTGACTTGTGCTATGATTTGACTGATTTGACTGTGATCGTATGATTGTGTTTTAACTTACTTGACTGTGGGCATGTGACTGATATGCTGTTAATATGTGTTGAAATGACTGTTACTGAGCATGGCCATTTTGCATACACGTGTAATGATTGAGCATGACATACACGACATATTGCATGGGGTTGGGACATTGATACGGAGGAAGTTCTGATAGGGTCGCACGGGTCGCATGACGACCGTGGATCTAGTATTTATTTGTTAAGGGTAGCACGGGTCGCACGACGACTGTGGACCAATGGACAGCTTAAAGCCGCGTAATCTGAATATGACTCTGTGCCAACCTAAATATGGCTCTGTGTCATCTTGATTATGGCTTTGTGCCAATTGTAATACCGCTGCTGAAGGGTTAGAGCAGTATATATATGCTTAGCAACCTTGCTGCGACGTTTGAGTAGTGCCGCTGTTGGTACTACCTTTGGAGTATAGGGATGGGTGGGTTGATATTTATATCCCCACAGGAGTGTAGGGTTGGAAGGGAAATGGAGTGCAGGGTTAGATTTGGGATGGGATGCATCCTCATACTATTGCATATCTATTATGAGATCTGCTATTGGTTTGGGCTAGGCCCAATTGATTCTGTTATGGGTTGTGACCCAAATGATATTGTACTGGGCTTGGTCCACGTATGCTCTGATCTGTACTGTACTGTTACTGTTAAAGGGCTTTGGCCCAGACTACTTCGGGTTCTGTTTCTGTATACTGACTGTTACTCTAGAAAGGGGATTACACACTGAGTTTTCATAAACTCACCCCGTTTTTAACTGTGCAGGTAATCTCCAGCCTTAGACGGTTCGGAGCTGCGAGGGACTCGGAGAAGACCACACACTGCTTATGTTTTTCGTTTTGATTATCTACTTTGAAATATTTTGATTTGGGTTGTAATAAGGCCTTTTAAAGTTTTCGCACTTTAAATTTTAGATTGGTTTTATTTTAATTTATATATGTTAGAAGTAAATCGCAGTTTTCTGAAATATTAACTGTTTTAAAACAACACTACGTTTTCGCATCATTTTTTTAAATGGTTTTACGACTTAATCTTTTCGTAAATCAATTACTTTCAAAATTGGCTTCCGCAACTGAAAAAAATGTTTTGGGAATAAAACTAACATAACTGGGATTTTACTTAAGCTTTTAAACAAGAAGGGTTTTTAATGAAAACATGGTTTTCGGAAAACACTTCAATGTGACACACCAGATTTGGGACTAACTTTTAGGCCAGGTTTGGGGTGTTACATTGATATCAAAATTTATGCAACACCCCATACACGACTCGGTCTTCGGGTCCAAGCTATAGTGTGCCACATTCATTACCGGAGCAACTACAATTAGAAGAAATATGATTTTAGTTATTTAACAATCAAATACGAACATTAGAAGCAATTATTATGATAAGTAAACATTTTCGAGTCTTGTACAAGTATACGAAAGCTGTATGTAACACCCCAAACCCGGCCTAGATATTATGGTCAAATCTAGAGATGTCACAAAGGAGGGTTTTGAAAGCGAAGTCAATACAATAAAATCATTACGGCTTTTCAACTCATAATCGCTCATATTTATTTGTCAAAAACGTTATTTAGTTAATTAATTTGCCAAAACATGATTTACAGCGAAAGTTTATTAAAACCGTTATATTTCAAAAATCCAGTTCGTATTTTCAAAAAAAATTTTTGTAAAATCGCGATTTTAGTCAATTGTCGTAATTAAGGTTAAAAACACCTCGAAAACCAGAATAAAATCCAACAGTCTAAAAAGTCCAAAAAAATTACAAACTCCCAAAAATAATTTTCAAATGAGTAAAACCTTAATTAAAAGTACGTTCATAATCTAGTGGTCACTGTGAGACTCTGCTGCACCAATCCGCCTAAGTCTGTGAATTACCTAAACAGAACAGACAAACAGAAGTGAGTTTACGTAAACTCAGTGTGTAACCCATCAGAAATAGACATGCATTACAAACAGAAATCACATCTACGGTCAGATTCAAATTCAAACTCGGACTAAAGTCCTTTACAGATACAGATAGTAGATAAACAGAATAGATACAGTAAGTCCTACCCGCATCCTCTACACACCATCTCCGACCATTCTATCACACTATGTGGGGTTAAAAACACCCACCCATCCCTACACACCATATAGTGTCGATATGACACATGATAGATAATATGCAGTCAAGCTGTAACACCCCCTACCCGTATCCATTGCTGGAATAAAGTATGAGGCATTACCGAGGAGTACGGAATATTCACAGACAATTTAAGCTATTTATCGCTCAAATACCGAAATTGACTATAAAAGTTTCTTTACACATATAGTGCACTTGAGGTGCACCATTCCATAATTATGAATGAACACATTTATCAAACATATGTCATGTTTTTATATATATCATAGTCTCATATTTCCATGTATCAATTACCATCATTTCCTCGTATTTCGACAAATACGTGTAACAATTCATAAACATGCAATTCACTAACCCTTCCTGCCAATCACAATTTAAATTGACAAATCACTTATTGAGCCCAATTTCAATGTTCACTACAATCTATCATATAAATTTGGATGTACGTATCCACCAATAAATTCCATGTACAGGTATCATCATCTCATATTTCCACATACATTACTTTGCACATTATGAACTCAAATAACATATACAAGACATACCAATGTATTTCAAATACGTTTTCATAATATTTCATTTAGAATTAAGATTATTTCATATTAGAACTCTTCTCATTAACTCATTTGGAATACCAATTCATGAGGATGTACAAATATATAATCACAAATGAACTCATTCGTCAACCAAGTTCTACGTTCATGTCTCATCAACTCGTATTTCCTTATATCATATAATATATACCATGATTTCCATTCCCTTGATATTTTCCATATTTATCCCGTTGAATTTCTTGGAATTTTCGATGGATTTTCAGAGGTACACTTTAGTGTACAATCCAGGTCCGTCAATTCATGTTCATGTACACACATTTCCATTTCAGAGAGCACACCCCCGCGAACCTCATCCTTACAGCGGGATTACCAGTCCAGGCTAAATCCCCTGTAAGAGAGCACACTCCCGCGAACCTCATCCTTACAGCGGGATTACCAGTCCAGGCTAAATCCCCTGTAATATAAACTCATAGAGTATTGTCGGGATTACCAGTCCAGGCTAAATCCCCTGCAACGACAATTACTCTAATGAGCTTGGATCTGAATTACCAGTCCAGGCTAAATTCAGACCCTAATTCGGATTACCCGTCCGGGCTAAATCCATTTTCCACATATTCTTTGGGAGGGCTATATCAGGATCACCCGTCCGGGCTAGATCCTTTTCACACATATTCTTCGGGGGGGCTATATCGGGATAGGGTCACCCATCCGGGCTAGATCCTTTTTACCGTCAATTCCTTTTCAGAGATCCATCGAATTTTCCTTTCATTCAACCGGGATTTCTTCCCCTTTTTATCAAATATATCAATGTTTCATCAATTTTCATACAATGAACATTCAAATTATATTCATATCAATAACATACATTTCAAGCATTTAAGAATATAATTCAAGTTACATGAACTTACAATTCGATTTTTATACCATAACGATAATCTTAGTTTCATAATAAATATTTGAAATAAAACATTATATCATTTCTACCTCAACGTTTATCAATTATAATCGAGCATGTGATCAATTTATACACAAGTCATTCATTTATTATTTTTCCTCCTCCTCCTCTCCATCCACATCCTTAGTATAAACAACACACTTGTAAGTAACATTATCTATAATTTTCACTATTTACTTATGTGAATATTCAAGCTGTCCATACGTGTCATAGTCACTAAATTATTTTTATCTTGAGCTACAGAACTTCAAATTAAGATCCGTTAATTTTATTTGAAACTAGACTCAAATATCTTCTTACCATAATATTTCCAGAATTTTTGGTGTGGCTAATTAGTACAGTTTATTAGTTAAGTTCTCCCCTGTTACACAGTCCTACTGCTCTGACCTCTCTTCACTAAAAATCAATAATCTCATAGTACAATTTTCATATAGTGTTTCTGATTATTTCTAATGAAAATAGGCTCACTAAGGAATACAGACATATAAATTGTCGAAACCATTTTTGAAAACAGGAATCGAACTTGGGTTTTGAAAATAAGAACGGGAGTCGCCACCGATCTTTATTAGGTGTGATCGGATCACCTTTGTTTTAATAAAGTGTTTTGATTTACTAAAACAGTGTTTTTTGGTCCACGAATTTTGAGAAAACGGGTTCGGGAGTCGGTTACGTGCGAGGAAGGATTAGCGCCCTCGTCACGCCCAAAATTGGTACCAAATTGATCAATTAATGTCCTTATGTCAAAAGTTGAAAATCGTGAAAATGGATTTTACAGATATGATCCCTTTTAAAAACACTGGAACTTCCTGGGATTGAATATGAAAACTTTCTCATTCTGAAGAGGTAAAATATGGCATCCAATACTTTGGGACACGATGATTCAAATCCTCGAATCCAAGATGAATATTGCCTCGTTTAGAAAATCTTATCTCGAAATAACGAAATGCCACGTCCAGTAAGTTAGGACACAACATATCGAATTCTCGAAGATAAATTTTTATTCAAAAATTATTATTTTAAAAGATATTTCGCTATTTAGATTAAACGAGAAAAATTGAAACCTAGTAAGTTAAGGCACGATTTTCTCGAATTTCTAAATATGAAATGTTGCCTTGTTTTGAAAAGAAATCGATTTTTGCCTTGGATAAAACGGAGCACGAATTGGTAACAAAATGTAGGAAATGAGGTACAATGCTAGCAAGCATACAGAACACATATGTTAAACACAACGATAATAATAAGACGAAAATAGGAATACGATGAGTAAAACTGATACACTAAAAGGGATAATGAACAGATAATAGTAGTATGTATATACAAGCAATAGTACTATAATAGTAATATAGGAAGAATAATAACATAATAGTATAATAAAAATAATAATATAGTAGTAATAATAATAGTAAGTATATACGTGCAGCTAATAATAATAATAATAATAATAATAATAATAATAATAATAATAATAATACAAAATAATAATAATAATAGTAGTAGTAGTATAGTAACAATGACAGAACAAAACGCACATTCACTAAAATGGATTGAATCGAAATTAAAACAGAATTCTGGGTTTAAATTTAAAAATAAAAGAGAGGATGAGGACCAAGTTGTAACGCGCGCGGATTCATGGGGACTAAATGTATAAATTACCCAGCCCTTAATCGTGTGACGTTTCAAATGACCATGTGTGGACTAAATTAAAAATGAAGCAAAATAATGGGGCAAAATAAAAAAAAGGGAAAGGTGAAAGGGGGATTTAATTGAGCGGCACCGCAAGAGTGAGGGATTCATCGTGCAAATACCCCTTCTAAAAGGTATGAACGGTCTCCTGGTACCCCAAACGACACAGTCTTAATTACCCTAACCTCCAGACTTTATTCCTCTAATTCCCTAGGCAAAAACAAATCTGAAACAAATCCCTAAAGCCCCTTTTCATTTCAACAAAAATGGAGGCAGAGAGAGTTTCCTCTTCTCCTTGCTCATGCCCGACAGTCGGGTTCCTTGACCATTCGTCGATGCCCATCGTACCACCAAAAGCCCGACGGCCACCAGCGCGCGAACATGGACCTTAACGCCCCATTCGAAGCCACCCTTTTGAAGGCCTGGCATCGATGTGCCGAAGCGACGAAAAACGGCCCTCGACGCCCCTCCTAAAGCCGAGCTCCAACGACGGAGAGGACTCCGACGCCACAGCCGCGGAGGTTCGTTTCCTTTTTTTATTCGACCGTTCGTTTTTAAAAAAAATAAATCAAAGTAACAACAATGAAGCAGCAGATAAAAAGAAAACAGAGAGATCCACCTTTGAATGCCCCTTTTTTGCTTTTTTATTCTTCGTTTTTTAGTTGAAAACGAGGAAAAAAGAAAATGAATAAACAACAGTAGACAACAGTGAGTAACAAAATGAAAAGTGAAATCGACCTTGAGAATTTCTGTTTTTTCTCTTTGATTTATGCGTGTCTGTAAAAAACCCTCCTCCACAATGGGGTTTTGTTTCGGTTTTTATAACCGAAGTACGAATTTCTCTCTATCTCGTTCTCTGCTATTTTTCTGCGCGCCGATGTGGAGGACAGTGGCGTGGTGACTGTGGGTGTTGACCGAGGTTCGTGCGCGTGGAGAGATGAGCGTGGTGCACTGGTGGAGCCGTGGTTGTCAGAAGGCATGGGTGTGGATTGATGCGTGTGGGATGCTGAGCAGTAATCGAGGGAGCGGTGCATTAGGGTAGAAACCCTAGGGTTCTGCCTTTTTAAGATTTTGGGCCAATTGGGCCTCTGTTAATTAGGTTAAGGTTTGGTTATTTGGGCTTGGTGGGCCTGACGGGTTTTTGGGTTGTATTCTATTGTAATTGGACATTGGGTACTTTAAAAGGACTTTTGGACTTTGTTTTTGGCCTTTTTATATTCTTTTCCCTTTTTTTGTTTTATTGTTTGATGGGCCCTGTCTGTATGGGGCCGGGCAAAATTTGGTGATTACAGCTGCCCCACTTTGCTCTTTGTCGTGAAACGAGAATAGAGCAAAGACTAAAGAAGAACCAATTTTGCCCGGTCTTGGCCAAGCCCTGATTCTTCATATGGCTTTATTTTTTGCCCTTTGCCTTTTGTTGCTTTGGTCCACTTTGCTGCAACTTGGACTGACTTCGATTTGCTTCTCCGTAACTTCGGGAATGACTCCAATCTTTAGTCCGCTCCACTATCATCTCTAGGGAACAAAATCTGAACTTTTCAGAATTGCTTCCTTACCATCTTCAGGAAGACTTCAATCTTCAGTTTGCTCCACTATCATCACTAGGGAACAAAATCTGAACTTTTCCACTTGTTTCCTTCGATCTTCATTCTGCTCCTGCGTGCCAGGAATGCCAGACTTGTTATCTTCGATCTGCTCCTGCGTGCCAGGAATGCCAGACTTGTTATCTTCTATCTACCCCTGCGTGCCAGGGATGCCAGGCTTGTTATCTTTGATCTGCTCCTGTGTGCCGGGAATGCCAGACCTGCTATCTTTAATCTGCTCCTGCGTGCCAGGTATGCCAGACCTACTATCTTCAATCTGCTCCTGCGTGCCAGGAATGCCAGACTTGTTATCTTCAATCTGCTCCTGCGTGCCAGGAATGCCAGACTTGTTATCTTCAATCTGCTCCTGCGTGCCAGGAATGCCAGACTTGTTATCTTCAATCTGCTCCTGCGTGCCAGGAATGCTAGACTTGTTATCTTCAATCTGCTCCTGCGTGCCAGGAATGCCAGACTTGTTATCTTCCATCTGCCCCACCGCTGTTTAGTGGCAACAGGATGGTCTTCAATCTTCGGTTTGTTCTACTATCCTTTCTAGGGAACCCAACCTGAACCTTTTTTTGCTTCCTTACTATTTCCAGGAAGACTTCAATCTTCAGTCTGCTTCCCTATCATCTCCAGGGAACAAGATCTGAGCTTTTCAGTTTGCTACACCGTTCTCCGGGGAACCTGTCCTGTAGAATCAATTTTATGTGCTCATGCTCATGCGAAATGATTAGGATGTCATGCTCAAAGTGAATCAGATGCTCCTATCTAGACATGCTATGATGCAAGTATGTTATGAGTTTGATTTCTTTTCAAGGCGTTATCGTTTATTTGGACACTTGGCCCTTTATGGTAATTTTAGGGCTCGCGAGCTGTAAGTCATATGACAGATTGTCACCCCTTTACAACCTTTTTTGTTCATCGCTCGATTCACAGTTGGCTTGCCATACCATCCCCTAAATGACCCCAAAGATATATTTCAATCCCAATTGCTGAACTGCTCCGAGAATTCAGTCCTGTCACGTGCTTGGGGAATTTTGAACAACTGTCCTATTTGGTTTCCTGTTTTATTTAGAAATTTCTAAAGTAATATATGGAACTTCTTTTGTGAAGTTATTAGTTCAGCACTCATTATTTTAATGCAACATGTGGCAAGGAATTGAAAAGAAAGTTGAATTAATTGTCCGAAATACAAAAACTGTCAGAGAACATGTCTCGAAAAAAAAAAGGTAACAAGGGTCAGGTGCCCTGGATATCATTGATTGGGCTTCTATATACAAACTTTACGAAGACTATTTGGGCTCTAGCATATGTTTAGATGACTCAAAGCATTTTGCTGATGCCTCCAACTTCACTTCTTGTCTATTCCGCGGCGCCTTTTGTGAGTTTTCATCTTGGCTTCCCCCTTTTTTTTTTTGAGACCCCTAAGCACCCTTTGCGGGTTTTCACCTTGGTTTCTAAGCATAGTATTTCTTGACCGAATCCGAGTTTACGGGATTGGGCAGGCTTTTTCCATCCATTTCAGTCAGGATCAATGCCCCTCCAGAGAAAGCTTCTTTTACCACATATGGTCCTTCCCAGTTCGGCATCCATTTTCCCCTGAAGTCCTTTTGTATGGGAAGGATCTTTTTTAGCACAAGATCTCCTTCTTTAAACTCTCTTGGGCGAATCTTTTTATCATAGGCTCGCATCATTCGTTTTTGGTACATTTGGCCATGACGGATAGCCCTCAGCCTCTTCTCTTCGATTAAGTTAAGCTGATCGTATCGAGCCTGGATCCATTCAGCTTCATCCAGTTTTATTTCTGACAAAACCCGAAGAGAGGGTATTTCCACTTCAATAGGTAGGACTGCCTCCATCCCATAGACTAATGAGAAAGGAGTTGCCCCAGTCAAGGTCCTGACAGACGTTCTATAAGCATATAGTGCAAATGGTAATTTCTCGTGCCAATCCTTATAAGTCTCGGTCATCTTCCCTATTATCTTCTTGATATTTTTGTTGGCTGCTTCCACTGCACCATTCATTTTCGGACGGTAGGGAGACGAGTTGTGGTGCTTGATACCGAATTGGCTGCAAACATCTGCTATGGTGCTGTTATTCAGGTTCAAAGCATTGTCAGATATAATTCTCTCAGGCATTCCGTAGCAACATATGATCTCCTTTTTTAAGAATTTGCTGACTGCCGATTTTGTGACATTGGCATACGAGGCAGCTTCTACCCACTTGGTGAAATAATCAATGACTACGAAGATGAATCATGCCCGTTAGAAGCCTTCGGTGAGATCGGTCCAATAACATCCATGCCCCACATAGAAAAGGGCCACGGGGAAGTCATCACGTGTAAAGGTGACGGAGGCACATGAATTTTATCACCATAAATCTGACATTTATGGCACCTATTAGCGTAGTTAACGCAATCTCCTTCCATGGTGGACCAATAATATCCAAACCTCATGATCTGCCTGGCCATTGTAAAACCATTGGCATGTGTTCCACAAACGCCTTCATGAACTTCCTCTAGAATTTTCCTAGCCCCTATAGCATCAACGCATCTCAGTAACACCTGATCTTTTCTCTTTTTGTAAAGGATGTCCCCATCTAAGACATAGTCAGAGGCCAATCTCCTGAGCGTCCTTTTCTCATTCTCCGTCGCATGCTCCGGATACTCGCGGTTTTTTATATATTGCAACACATTTTGATACCAAGGGTGATCATCTCTTTCCTCATCCTCCAGATTACAACAATAGGCTGGGACTTCGAGAATACTCATCTGGATGGGTCTCATATCTTCTGGTCTGTTTACCTTGATCATAGAAGCCAGAGTTGCTAAGGCATCTGCCATCTGGTTTTCATCACGTGGGAGATAATTAAAGGTGATGACATCAAATCCCTCAATCAATCCCAAAACTATTTTTCGATATTCGATTAGTTTAGGATCTCGGGTCTCCCATTCACCTTTGAGTTGATAGACCACTAGTGCAGAGTCTCCGTACACTTCTAACACTCTGATCTTCCGCTCCATGGCCGCCCGAATTCCCATGATACAAGCTTCATATTCTGCCATGTTATTCGTGCAATCGAAATCCAATCTACACGTGAACGGATGATGATCACCACTAGGAGACACCAAGATTGCCCCAATTCCATTTCCCACAGCATTAGACGCTCCATTAAAGTTCAACTTCCATGGTATTTCTTCAGCATTTGCCACGCACATCAGCTCTTCATTGGGGAATTCAAAACTCAAAGGTTCGTAATCTTCTGAGGCTCTGCTAGCCAGGAATTCCGCTATGGCACTCCCTTTTATGGCCTTTTGATTCACGTAGACTATGTCAAATTCTGATAGCAAAATCTGCCACCTTGCCATCCTCCCGTTCAGAGCAGTTGACTCCATCATATATTTCAACGGGTCAAGCTTCGAAATTAACCAGGTTGTATGGTATAACATATACTGCCTTAGCCTTCGGGTTGCCCAAATCAAAGCGCAACATAGTTTTTCGAACGACGAATATCTCATCTCACACTCGGTGAACTTTTTGCTGAGATAGTATATTGCCTTTTCTTTCCTCCCTGACTCATCATGTTGACCAAGTACACATCCCATGGAGTTGTCGAACACCGATAGATACAGTATCAATGGTCTATCTGGATTCGGTGGAGATAGTACTGGGGCAGTCGACAGATACCGTTTTACCTTGTTAAAAGCTCTCTGGCATTCTTCGTCCCATACCCCTTGGTTGTGTTTCTTGAGAAGACGGAATATAGGATCGCATTTTTCGGTTAACTGTGAAATGAACAGAGCAATGTAATTTAGTCTTCCAAGAAAGCCCCGAACTTCTTTTTGAGTACGAGGTAGAGGCAAATCTTGTATGGCTTTGACTTTGTCCGAGTCAACTTCAATCCCTTTCTCGCTGACCACGAAACCCAGTAGTTTCCCTGACCTAGCTCCAAAAGTACACTTGGTTGGGTTGAGCTTTAATTGGAACTTCCTTAACCTTAGGAACAATTTCTTCAGAACTTCGACGTGTTCCTTTTCCGTTCGGGATTTGGCGATCATATCGTCAACGTATACTTCGATCTCTTTGTGCATCATGTCGTGGAACAAGGCTACCATGGCCCTTTGGTATGTTGCCCCTGCATTCTTCAGCCCGAATGGCATCACTTTATAACAGAAGGTGCCCCATAACGTTATGAAGGTGGTCTTTGCCTTGTCCTCAGGGTGCATTTTGATCTGATTATACCCGGAGAATCCATCCATAAAAGAAAACCATGAGTACCCAGCCGTGTTATCTACCAACGTGTCAATATGGGGCAAAGGGAAATTTTCTTTTGGGCTAGCTTTATTTAGGTCTCTATAATCTACACACATCCGAACCTTTCCATCCTTTTTTGGGACAGGAACGATGTTGGCCACCCACTCTGAGTATTTGACCACCTGTAGAAAACCAGCATCACACTGTTTCTTCACTTCCTCTTTTATCTTCAATACCACATCAGGCCTCATCCTCCGTAGCTTTTGCTGTACTGGCTTACATTCTTCCTTTATGGGGAGGCGATGCACTACAATATCAGTACTTAGACCCGGCATGTCTCGATATGACCACGCGAAGACATCTTTGAATTCCCGCAGTAATTCCACCAGGTCTTGTTTCGTTTCCTCGGTTATGCGTGCTCCAATTCTCACCATCTTTCCTTCTCCTAAGGATATGTTCTCTACCTCTTCCTCAAGGGGTAAGATTTGCTTCTCCTCCTGATGTACCATTCTTAACAAATCCGGAGACAAGTCACCATTTCTATCACCTTCAAAACCTTGAGGTTCTTCTAAACACATGTCATGCTCAAAATGGGCCTCTAGGTCTGTAGTATCATCGCTTACATTGTTGATATCTAGGGATCTGTAATGGGTGCCAAAATGTATGAATTTGTGGACAATTATTCTTGTAATGCATGAGAGAAGAAGAAGAACAAAAGGAAATTCGCTAGAGGAAAACACAAAAATACTTTCGATAATGAATCAAAATGCATTTCATTCAAATAAAGATTTCTGAACATTAGCCCGTTTCACAAAAGAGATTTTATTACTCTTAGGCTTTAAAACAACAAACGCGTTCTCGAACATTACTCTGTTGGATTTCTAAAAACTACAGGCAATTCCTCCGCAGTCCAATTGTTCAAAATGCTCCCGAGTTCATAAGGACGAATGCCCGATAGGTTCCTTGGTCCAGTTTCTCCTTCATCTATAACGTTGACGTGAGGACCTTCATTCGGCAACCCTCTCTCGAAGTGAATTATTCCTCCAGATATGAAGGTTTGGGATATATGAGGGAACGTCATGGGTTCCCACATGGCCTCTCCCCCATTCAGTCGTGCTCTTCTCCTCTCCTGTTTCTTCTCCATTTCTCTTCTCATCTCGCTGGCGTTTGGCTTAAAACCCAGGCCAAAACGGTCTCTCTTTTCTTTCAGTGATGGCACTCGTACTTCACCCTGAAGACATCTGCCTAGCCCTCTTCCCGGCGAGGCCCCCTTATTGATCATCATTTGTAGGCCCATCCTCGTGGTCTTGGATATCTTGGGTACCGAAATTTTAGCCCCCTCACGAACGAATGTCGCATTGACGAACTCTAAAGACCGAAAAGAGCATTCAACGGCCTCCTCGTTTGCCTCCACATATGGTGCGTCATTGGTAACTGTTGCTATGATGTCTTCTTCCGCGTTGATAGTGACCAATCGACCATCTGCCACCAACTTTAGTTTTTGATGGAGGGACGAAGGTACTGCCCCTGCCGAATGAATCCAGGGTCTTCCCAATAAGCAAGTGTATGAGGGATTGATATCCATCACCAGAAAATCGACTTCATATGTATTCGGCCCGATTTGTAATGGTATGTCTATCCTTCCCATCACTCTTCTTTCAGTGCCATCAAATGCTCTCACTATGTTTTGGCACGTCTTCATGTGAGAACTGTCTATTGGCAACCTTTTCAAGGTCGTCAGTGGTAAGACATTCAAAGCCGACCCATTGTCAATTAACACGCTAGGTAGGATGGATCCCTTACAATGAGTAGTTATGTGCAGGGCCTTGGTTGATCCCATGCCTCCAGATGGAATCTCATCGTCGCTGAAGGAGATAAAGTTATCAGCGCTTATGTTACCAATTAATCGGTCAAGTTTACTGACGGATATATCTTTGGTAACGTAAGTCTCGTTCAGTACTTTCATCAATGCTTTGCGATGTACTTCCGAGCTCAATAGTAAAGCTAGCACCGAGATGCGGGCCGGTTGCTTATACAGTTGCTCCACCACGCTGTACTCACTGTGCTTTAAGAACTTCAAGAATTCTTTCGCCTCTTCCTCTCTTACAGGTACATTGATGAGGGTGCTAGGTTCTTCCTCCGGCTCGACTGTCATAATTTTTGATTTTGCCAGGTTTATTCTGACGCCTGTTGGGTCATAACGTCTTCCGCTTCGTGTGTGGAACCCTTCCTTTTGGTTTTCATTTTCCGTGCTGGTTGAACCTCCTACCCCGGGCGTTGCCACGTTACAATTATAGCTCCATGGTACCTTCTTGTCCTCCTCATAAGGGAAAGATGCGGGTTTCTTGATTATAATCTTAGGTATCGCTTGAGCTTTGCTTCCTGAGTTGCTCGGGCGGGAAATGATGATCTTTGGAAGCTTGGCCTTTTGGCGGGTCAGTTCTCCTTCTGTCGCATGTATGTCCCCCTCCTCCGAGTTTTCTTCATAGAATTCTAATTCTTTATTGTCCATGAAGCCTTGCACCAATAGTCTAAATTCTGTGCAGTCTTGGATCTTATGCCCTTCCGCTCCGTGGAACGCGCAGTAATTTCCCGGCTTTTCGCTTCTTCTTTCGAGACTTGACTTTACCAGCCCTCTTTTGACCATTTCCCCCCATACGATTATTAGTGGGGTCCTCACATCCGAGATGTCTTCCTTGGTCTTTCTTACTCTATCCTTCCCGATCATGTTTACCGCTCCATCCCCATGATTGGGTAATGGGTTCCCTGAACCAGGCAGATCGTCGAGCTCTATAATCCCCATCTTAATGAATTTTTCAACTACCTTTTTGAAGGCAGTGCAATTTTCGATCGAATGGCCTGTTATTCCTGCATGGTACTCGCATTCGGCGTTCGGGTTGTACCATTTGGGGAACGGGGGTTGTAATGGTTTTAGATAATACGGGGCTACTATGTGTGCATTGAATAGGCGTTGATACATCTCTCCGTATGTTATCGGGATTGGCGTAAACTGGGGCCTCTCAAAATTCGGTCTTGGGCCTGGCTCTTGCCCCGTCGTCCCTTGCTGCTTAACAGCCATGACTTTTGGTGAATTGACAGTGACTGCTTTCGGGTATCCTTTACTGTACGTACTCATGTTGTTCACTTCATTATCCTTTTTTCTAGGGACGGATCTCCTTGTAGCCTCACCTGTTTCGATCCTTCCACCTCTTATAGCATTTTCAATCATCTCCCCCGCCAGGACTATATCTGTGAAGCTTTGAGTTGTGCTCCCCATCATGTGGGTGATAAACGGGGCCCTCAAAGTACTGATAAATAGCTTAACGGTTTCTTTCTCTGATAGGGGTGGTTGTGTAACACCCCCTACCTGTATTCGTTGTCAGAATAAGGTACGAGGCATTACCAGAGTTTACAATTTTTTTTTTTTTAAAAAAAAACCGAGACCAGTCTAATTCAACATATTTTCAAGATAATTCATGCATATCTATAAGATAACTTAAATACATAAGCCATACCAATGGCTGACCTTACATTCATTTCATATTAACATCTATTTTATTAGCTTATACATGCCATTCATTTCCAAACTAAAGTTTCTTTAAATACCGAAATATTGGGGTTGATAGTGTGATGAATCTCCCACCGATCCGACCTCCGAGCTCTTAACACTACAAAACAGGGAAAAAGGAAATAGGGTAAGCACTTTGTGCTTAGTAAGCCCATGTAACAAGAATTATACTTACCTAGTAATTTCAATACAAGCGATAAACATTCATATACTCATTCAATGCATTATTACCCTAACATTTACAAACTCAACATTCAAGTCAGTCCAATAATTTCCATATATCAATAATATATATTATGATTGATGAGCTCATCAATACCATGATTTCCATTTCTTTAATATTTTCTTTTTATATTTATCCCGTTGAATTACTCGGAATTTCGATGGATTTTCAAAGGTACACTTTAGTGTACAAATTCGGGTCCGTCAATTCATATTCATGTGCGCACATTTTCATTTCAGAGAGCACACTCCCGCGAACCTCATCCTTACAGCGGGATTACCAGTCCAGGCTAAATCCCCTGTAATATAAACTCACAGAGTATTGTCGGGATTACCAGTCCAGGCTAAATCCCCTGCAACGACAATTACTCTAATGAGCTTGGATCTGAATTACCAGTCCAGGCTAAATTCAGACCCTAATTCGGATTACCCGTCCGGGCTAAATCCATTTTCCACATATTCTTCGGGAGGGCTATATCAGGATAGGATCACCCGTCCGGGCTAGATCCTTTTTCACCGTCAATTCCTTTTTAGAGATCCATCGAATTTTCCTTTCATTCAACCGGGATTTCTTTCCCTTTTTATCAAAAATATCAATATTGCATAAATTTTCATACAATGAACATTCAAACTATATTCACATCAATAACATACATTTCAAGCATTTAAGAATATAATTCAAGTTACATGAACTTACCTCGATATTAGTTCGTTTATAAAATCTACTAATCCGTGACTTTTTCCTTTCCTCGATCTAGCTTCGTATTTGAGTTTTCCGGATCAAATTAAACTTCAAGCTTTAAAAACTATATTATCCCTTTTTTTCTTTCTTTTCTCTTCTTCTTTCTCCCTTCACGTTTGCTCTCTGTTTCTTCCTTTGTTTTATCCTTTTGTTTCTTTTCTCTTTTCTTTATATATATAATAATAGAATAATATAATAATATAATAATATAATATTAAACTAAAAATCTCAGATTTTTCTTCACTTAACCGCCTCAATCTAGACAAAATGGCTTAATTGCCATTTTGGTCCTTTATACTTTCTTTTAATCTATAATTAAACTTTTACTTTCATTTCAATTTAGTCCTTTTCATTTAATTACCTACCCAAACGTTAAAATTTTCTAACGAAAGTTTAATACCACATTACTAACATTTAATAAATATTTATAAAAATATTTCCTATCATATAAAGACTCATGCAAACATATTGAAATAAATTTCTATTTAAATCGGATTTATGGTTACGAAACCATTGTTCCGATAACCTTGAATTTAGGCCATTACAACTCTCCCCCCTTTTTTAAGGATTTTCGTCCTCGAAAATCTTACCAGTAAAGAGGTTTGGATATTGTTTCCTCATTGCCTCCTCCGGTTCCCATGTCGCTTCTTCAATCCCGTGCTTTTGCCACAATACTTTCACCAAATTTATTTTTTTATTTCTAAGCTCCTTGGTTTCCCGTGTCAATATCTTGACCGGTTCTTCACTGTAAGTCATATCCGGCTGAATCTCCACTTCTGTCGGAGAAATAACATGTGAAGGATCTGACCGATATCGTCGTAGCATAGACACATGAAAAACATTATGGATTCTATCAAGTTCTGGTGGCAATGCCAACCGATAAGCGACCGGTCCAATTCTTTCTATGATCTCATATGGCCCGATAAATCTTGGACTCAATTTACCCTTTCGATCGAACCGGAGAACTTTCTTCCAAGGAGACACTTTCAGAAATACCTTGTCACCGACTTGAAATTCAATCTCTCTTCGTTTAAGATCGGCATATGATTTTTGGCGATCGGAAGCTGCTTTTAAACTATCCCGAATAATCTTCACTTTTTCTTCTGTTTCCCGAATTAAATCAACCCCATGTATCTTCTTTTCACTGAGCTCTGTCCAATACAATGGTGTTCTACATTTTCTACCATACAAAGCTTCATATGGAGCCATTTTAATACTGGACTGATAACTATTATTGTAAGCAAATTCAATCAAAGGTAGATACCTCTCCCAATTACCTTCAAACTCTAGTATACAACATCGGAGCATATCTTCCAATACTTGAATTACACGCTCTGATTGGCCATCTGTCTGAGGATGAAATGCAGTACTGAAATACAACTGAGTACCCAAGGCTTCTTGCAATTTATCCCATAAACGAGACGTAAACCGAGGATCTCTATCCGATATAATGGAGATAGGCACTCCATGTAGCCTGACAATCTCAGATATGTACAATTTAGCCAGTTTATCTAAAGAATAATCCATACGTACCGGAATAAAGTGTGCTGACTTTGTCAATCGGTCAACAATTACCCAAATAGCATCTTTTTTCCTCGGAGACAACGGTAACCCCGATACAAGATCCATAGTGATTCTTTCCCATTTCCATTCCGGTATAGTAATTGGCTGAAGTAACCCTGAAGGTACCTGATGTTCTGCTTTAACCTGTTGACATATCAAACATCTTGATACAAACTCAGAAATATTACGTTTCATACCTGGCCACCAGTACATCTTCTTCAAATCATTATACATTTTATTACTTCCCGGATGTACAGACATAGTACCACTGTGAGCCTCGTGTAAAATTTTCTGTATGAGCTCAGAATTCTTGGGTACACATACCCTACCTCTGAATAATAAACAATCATCAACCCCAACTTGAAATTCAGAATTAGTATCTGATTCACATTGTGCCCGTTTAACCTGTAACTTCTCATCATTCTTCTGAGCTTCACATATTTGCTGTAGAAATGTCGGTTTAGCTCTCAATTCAGCTATGATTGAACCATCATCAGTCAGTGACAATCGGGTATTCATAACTCGTAAAGCAAACAGAGATTTTCGACTCAAAGCATCAGCCACAACATTAGCCTTACCCGGATGATAATCAATAATCAAATCATAGTCCTTTATCAGTTCAAGCCACCTGCGCTGTCTCAAATTCAAATCTTTCTGTGTCATCAAATATTTCAAGCTTTTATGATCAGTATAAATATGACATTTCTCACCGTACAAATAATGCCGCCATATCTTCAATGCAAAAACAATAGCAGCTAACTCAAGATCATGTACCGGATAATTTCTTTCATGTGGTTTAAGTTGTCTTGAAGCATAGGCTATTACTTTACCTTCTTGCATCAAGACACAACCTAAACCATTAAATGAGGCATCACTGTAAATAACAAATTCCTTACCCGGTTCAGGCTGCACTAATACTGGTGCTTTCGTCAATAAATCTTTCAATCGGTCAAAACTCTGCTGGCATTCATCAGTCCACTCGAATTTAACATCTTTCTGCAACAAACGGGTCATCGGAGAAGCTATCATAGAAAACCCCTGTACAAATCTCCGATAATAACCAGCTAAACCCAAGAAACTTCTAACTTCAGATATATTCTTCGGTGGACTCCAATTAATAATAGCTGAAATTTTATTCGGGTCTACCCTGATGCCTTCAGCTGATACAACATGTCCAAGGAAACCCACTTCTCGGAGCCAAAATTCACATTTACTGAATTTAGCATAAAGCTTTTTCTCACGCAGGATTTGCAACACTATTCTCAAATGTTCTGCATGCTCATTTTCATCTCGAGAATAGACTAGAATATCATCAATGAAAACTACAACAAACCTATCTAAGTACGGTCTGAATATCCGATTCATCAGATCCATAAATACTGCAGGTGCATTAGTCAACCCAAATGGCATAACCAGAAACTCATAATGCCCGTACCTGGTTCTGAAAGCTGTTTTTGGCACATCTGACTCCTTTACTCGTAACTGATAGTAGCCCGATCGGAGATCAATCTTTGAAAATACAGTAGCACCTTTCAGCTGATCAAATAAATCATCAATCCGAGGCAACGGATACTTATTCTTTATAGTTACCTTATTGAGCTGTCGATAGTCAATACACAATCTCAAAGACCCATCTTTCTTTTTCACAAACAGAACTGGAGCACCCCAAGGTGAATGACTCGGTCGGACAAAACCTCTATCAACAAGTTCCTGTAACTGTGTCTTTAATTCCTTTAATTCTGTAGGAGCCATTCGGTACGGAGCTATAGAAATCGGAGTAGTTCCTGGAATCAAATCTATAGAAAATTCCACTTCTCTTTCTGGTGGCAACCCTGGTAACTCCTCTGGAAACACATCAGAAAATTCGCATACCACTGGCACTGCCTGTATCTTTGACTCAGATACCTTGGTATCAAGTACATAAGCAAGAAAAGCATCATACCCCTTTTTGACATACCTCTGAGCAGTAATAACTGAAATCACATTAGATAATCCCTCTATCTGATCAGATTTAACCCGGAGTAATTCGCCATTCTGACACTTCAACACAATATATTTCTGTCTACAGTTTACTACTGCATCATGCTGAGTTAACCAATCCATGCCCAATATCACATCAAACTCATCAAATGGTAGTAACATCAAATCAGCCAGGAAACAATAACCTCTTACCATCAGTGGACAATTTTTACAAATTTTATCCACCAAAATAGATTGGCCAAAGGGGTTCGAGACTTTAACCGCAAATTCAGTAGGTTCAACAGATAAATCTTTAACGCATGCAAGTTTTACACATATATATGAATGCGTAGAACCGGGATCAATTAATGCAGTAATATTAGTATCAAGTAAAGAAAATGTACCAGTAATAACATCGGGTGCTGAGGCATCTTCTCTGGTACGCATGACATATGTTTTAGGAGGCGCTCGTGTCTCAGGCCTACTTGCAGTATCTTTTGTAGCTCCTCGGCTACCACTGACATTACTGGATGGTCGAGATGGTCTACCCCTCAAAGATGGATTACTTGGCTTCGATATATATTCAGCTTCTTTTTCACTTCTTTCTGGACAATCTCTGAGGAAATGGTCAAAAGAACCACATCGGTAACAAGCCCCGCTCTTAAATCGACATTCACCAAAATGAGCTTTATTACAATACTGGCATCTCGGCTTAGGGGTACCTACACTGCCAACACTGGTCACCGATTGAGTGGAAGGTCTTGAATTAGTGCGCTGTGAAGCTCGCACTCTATCTGAATACCCAGTGGTTGAGGTAGAACGATCCTGGTACTTCTTCAATTTCTTTGGAGCAGAAAACTGAGATTTTTCCATTGGTCTTTTACTAAAAATTCGAGCTTCCCTCTCAGCCTGTTTCTTTTCTTTGCTCCATTCTTCTGCTTTATAAGCTCGTTCTGCTAGTGTAGCAAATTCTCGAATTTCAAGAATTCCAACAAGGAGCTTAATTTCTTCATTCAACCCTTCTTCGAATCGTTTGCACATTTCAGCTTCCGACTGTACCCATTCTCGAGCATATTTACTCAACCGAACAAATTCTCTTTCATACTCAGATACTGATCTATTGCCCTGTTTCAGCTCAAGAAATTCTTTTCTTTTCTGATCGAGGAATCTTTGACTGATATATTTCTTTTTGAACTCGGTCTGGAAGAATTCCCATGTAATTTCTTCTTTCGGAACAACTGAAGCTTTAGTATTCCACCAATGATAAGCTGTGTCTTTTAGCAGTGAAACGGCACATTTCAAACATTCTTCTGGCGTGCAAGATAATTCCTCCAAAACCCGAGTAGTATTTTCTAACCAGAATTCAGCCCGCTCAGGATCATCATCAACTGCTGCTCGAAATTCTTCGGCCCCATATTTTCGAATTTTATCAACCGGAGCTTTCCCTTTTCTAACAGATTCAGTACCTGTAGTCTGTGGAATCTCGGGAACCGGTGGAGGAGCAGGAGGGGGAGCTTGAGTTTGCTGCACTACAGGGTTAGTTCTTATGTATTGAGAAAACCATTCATTCATCATTTGAAAGAAGGCTATCTTTGCCTCCTCCCCTTGACCCTCTGTACCGGGCCTTCTACTGTTAGTTTCTTCTCTTTGTACTGAAGCCGGAGCATGACTCTCAGCTTCCTCAGATTGAGCTCGGTCAGAGGACATTACTATAAGGAAAACACAATTTAAATGGTCAGGAGATATCACACTATCAAAAATAATTTAAATGGCATGTATAGCTAATCCGTATTTACTATATCGGTCCTAGAATCGGCTAAACCGTAGCTCTGATACCAACAAATGTAACACCCCCTACCTGTATTCGTTGTCAGAATAAGGTACGAGGCATTACCAGAGTTTACAATTTTTTTTTTTTTAAAAAAAAACCGAGACCAGTCTAATTCAACATATTTTCAAGATAATTCATGCATATCTATAAGATAACTTAAATACATAAGCCATACCAATGGCTGACCTTACATTCATTTCATATTAACATCTATTTTATTAGCTTATACATGCCATTCATTTCCAAACTAAAGTTTCTTTAAATACCGAAATATTGGGGTTGATAGTGTGATGAATCTCCCACCGATCCGACCTCCGAGCTCTTAACACTACAAAACAGGGAAAAAGGAAATAGGGTAAGCACTTTGTGCTTAGTAAGCCCATGTAACAAGAATTATACTTACCTAGTAATTTCAATACAAGCGATAAACATTCATATACTCATTCAATGCATTATTACCCTAACATTTACAAACTCAACATTCAAGTCAGTCCAATAATTTCCATATATCAATAATATATATTATGATTGATGAGCTCATCAATACCATGATTTCCATTTCTTTAATATTTTCTTTTTATATTTATCCCGTTGAATTACTCGGAATTTCGATGGATTTTCAAAGGTACACTTTAGTGTACAAATTCGGGTCCGTCAATTCATATTCATGTGCGCACATTTTCATTTCAGAGAGCACACTCCCGCGAACCTCATCCTTACAGCGGGATTACCAGTCCAGGCTAAATCCCCTGTAATATAAACTCACAGAGTATTGTCGGGATTACCAGTCCAGGCTAAATCCCCTGCAACGACAATTACTCTAATGAGCTTGGATCTGAATTACCAGTCCAGGCTAAATTCAGACCCTAATTCGGATTACCCGTCCGGGCTAAATCCATTTTCCACATATTCTTCGGGAGGGCTATATCAGGATAGGATCACCCGTCCGGGCTAGATCCTTTTTCACCGTCAATTCCTTTTTAGAGATCCATCGAATTTTCCTTTCATTCAACCGGGATTTCTTTCCCTTTTTATCAAAAATATCAATATTGCATAAATTTTCATACAATGAACATTCAAACTATATTCACATCAATAACATACATTTCAAGCATTTAAGAATATAATTCAAGTTACATGAACTTACCTCGATATTAGTTCGTTTATAAAATCTACTAATCCGTGACTTTTTCCTTTCCTCGATCTAGCTTCGTATTTGAGTTTTCCGGATCAAATTAAACTTCAAGCTTTAAAAACTATATTATCCCTTTTTTTCTTTCTTTTCTCTTCTTCTTTCTCCCTTCACGTTTGCTCTCTGTTTCTTCCTTTGTTTTATCCTTTTGTTTCTTTTCTCTTTTCTTTATATATATAATAATAGAATAATATAATAATATAATAATATAATATTAAACTAAAATCTCAGATTTTTCTTCACTTAACCGCCTCAATCTAGACAAAATGGCTTAATTGCCATTTTGGTCCTTTATACTTTCTTTTAATCTATAATTAAACTTTTACTTTCATTTCAATTTAGTCCTTTTCATTTAATTACCTACCCAAACGTTAAAATTTTCTAACGAAAGTTTAATACCACATTACTAACATTTAATAAATATTTATAAAAATATTTCCTATCATATAAAGACTCATGCAAACATATTGAAATAAATTTCTATTTAAATCGGATTTATGGTTACGAAACCATTGTTCCGATAACCTTGAATTTAGGCCATTACAGGTTGGACTTGTGTAGCTACTTCTCTCCACCTCTGGGCGTACTGCCTGAAGTCCTCATTTGGCTTCTTTTCTATGTTTTGCAATGTTATTCTATCTGGCGCTATGTCTGTCACGTGACCATATTGCTTTGTAAAAGCTTGTGCCAAATCTTCCCATGAGTTCATTTGAGCGCGGGTTAGCTGGTTATACCATTTGGCCACCGATCCGACTAGACTGTCTTGAAAGCAGTGAATCAGCAATTGATCATTCTCAGCATACCCTGCCATCCTCCGACAGAACATCGTTATGTGAGCTTCTGGGCAACTAGTCCCGTTATATTTTTCGAACTCTGGGGTCTTGAACTTTGGCGGGAGGATTAGACCTGGGACTAAACTCAACTCTTTTGCCTTAACGCCCGGGCGATGGCTGGCGTTTTTCAAAGCCTTGACTTCCTCCTCCAATCGTTTACAACGATCCTCTAATTGTCTCGAGGATTCAGCTCTTGTCTCTTCCTTCTCTATCATATCGAAATCAAGGACAACCAAGTTAACAAGGTTATCTCCTGGGTTGGATTCGGAACCTGCTTGGAGATTCGCGGGTGGTCTGATATTGTTTTGACCTTGTTGGGGTCTAATCGTGACAAGCGGCCTCGGAAGATATTCTTCAGGCAATACAGGTGCGTGTGGTGGGGTAAAACCCGAATGAGTGCCTTCATTTTCCCCCCGGTAATAACCATAGGGCCTTTTCCTTTCTCCGCGAGCCCGTTCAGTAGTTGGGTCATTTGGGTCATTTGAGCCATCAGGTTTTTCTCGGACTCTATCATTCTGTTCGTCATGTCCTGCTTGATCTGGGTCAACTGTTCTTGTGTCTGTGCCATTTCATGTTGGAGTTGCTCATATCTTTGATCCATTTTCTTAGACTTAGCTCGCGTGCCGTACGGGTGTTCAGCTTCCAGGTTTCACTTTTCTCTTTATTGACTGTTAAGTTTAACCAATTAGGTTCTTTTTATAAACTTAAACGCATGTAATATGATGCGATGCAAATGCATGAATGCAAAAAGAAGGCATCGATTCTGATCAACTTCATTTTAGAAGACTTTATTAGAAGGCAAGATCCTTTACATAAAGCGGATTACAAATACGCTTTGGCCCTTAAACCCAAAGCTTTGATTTTTCTAAGTAAAGAAGTCAGCTCCTGGTTGCGATCCGCCTGTAGCTCGTATTTCATGCTTATGATCTCAGCTTGAGACGCCAGAGCCTGCAGGTGATCAACCACCTCCCGAATCTGAACTATCGCTTCGCCCATGAGGTAGTCTCGATCTTTAACCTGCTTGTGGGAATGATGAAGTTCCTCTTTCCATTGCCCTTCCCTCGCTTCTAAAAGTTCAATTCGGAGCTCGCATCCATGTAATGTTGTCTCTAATCCTTCAATCTTTCCCTTCATTTCTTCGATTTTGCTTAGACTCGACTTCAGTTCGTTTTCCGAATCACGCCTTTGGTAGTAATGTAGGGACCGTCCAAGCTCAGCCACCTTAGCTCTTAACCCTTTCTTCTCTTTGTGGCTTTCGGCCATGTCTTTCCTCAGAATCTCGTTTTGTGTTTGCATTTCCTGGAACTTTTTCTCCCAACTGCTAGCTTTGGCTTTCTCCTCCTGGATCTCGCGTTGCCATTGCTCCGGAGTTTTTCCTAATCCAGCGTTTCTTATGGTCAAACGCATCTTCTTATATTCCTTCTTCAGGTCATCTCGGTCTTCCTCTACTTTCTCTTTTTCTTTTCTTAACTTCTCAGTCTCTGACTTTTGCCCATCTACGTCTAATTTGAGGAGCATCTTCTCTTCTTCCAACCTCTCTATTTTCCTTTCGAGTTCCGCACTCATCTTTTCAAAATCTCGTTTCACAATCTCCAGTTCTGATGGGACTACTCGCAAATATTCCTCTCTTGACCGGACACCCTCAGGCTTCAGTTCAGGGATGTTGTCATTGATCCTCCTAGTCCTCCATTCTCTATACTCCGGGGTCGTCATTGGGCCTACGGATAGTCTTTTCATTCTATGAATCTGATTCCAGGCACTAGAGATCTCTTTAACCTTTTTCTTATAGCTCCCCCCTTCGTATGAGAACTCACATTGAGCCAACCCATATGTCGTTGGCACGAACTGTCTTGAATTATATTGTCTCAGGACCAGCAGAGGGGCATATGCAGCGGCACCCCAAATTCCTAGTAGAGGAACCCAATCGAAGCTTCCGCAACGATAAAGGATTTGGTCAGTAATCAACCACGGAACTTTCCACCCGATGTCACCTTCCTGAAGGTTTTGGAAGAGCGCGATCCAACTTTCTTCGGACACATCCTCTCTTCTAGGTGTAGCTGCTATTTCTTCTAGTGGGGAGTAATTCTCCGTCATAAACCGATAGGACCACTTCTCCACTTTCCAGAAGTGACTATGGAACCAAGCCAATAACAGCTGCTCCTACATGCCTTCACCCATTCTCCTACATGCATTCAGGGATCTGAACATTTCGGCTAAGATGGCGGGAACAGGCGTGACTCCTTTGTCTAATCGGCTGAATAGATCAACAACTGCTTCGTCGATGTGCCTCAAAGCTTTTGGGAAAATTATCAGACCGTAGACACACAGGGCAAAGACGTCAATCCTTTTCTTTGCGTCGGGATGCGCCAAGATCAAGTCTCTCAAACATGTCCATGGTATGCATTTACCTTCACCTTTCTTTTGCATTCTAGCTGAGACCCACTGTTCGCTCATTCCGGTGATGTTCATTAATTTCTTCACGACGGTTGGGCCGTTTACTGCTTTGGAATAGGCTTTGTCGACTTGGATTCTCGGGCAACGTAACAAAGTAGTATATTCTTCTACCGTGGGGACTAGATCCACCTTCCCAAAGGAGAAACAGCTATAAGCAACATTCCAAAACTGGGTCATTGCTCGGAATAGATGCTTATCTATTTTGACGTCAAGCAGGTAAGGTAGGTCACCGTAAGTACCATAGAACAGCTGCTTCGTCTCGTTATCCCACTGAGTCCAGATTTCTTTCAACTCTTGGAGCTCATTTTGTGTGACACTGATATTGGTGAAACCCCGTAGTTCCGACACATACCCCTCAACTAAGCTATCCCCTTTTTCTATTTGGCATTGTTCTGACCACGTGCGGACGGCCGCGTTGTCTTCCACTTTATCAAGGAATTTGCTTTCCATAACCAGCTTTCTAACTCAGAAACTGACCGTGAATCGATGCCTCTTCGAATACGAAATGATATGCACAAAGGGAATAAAACACAAAGAGTTAGTACCATGGAATACAAAACGAGTGAAATAAACAAACACCTATATGGGTAACTACTAAGGTTTGACATAGTTTAGTTCGAGGTGGGTTCTTGGGCTCTTTACATGTGGTTGAGTTCTAAAGTTCGAGGTACCCGAATCAGCAGATTCCTCGATCCTCACCCATTATAGGCTCATATAGATCGAGTTCGATTCAGGGGAATACATTTCCCTATGGCCATGCGGAAGTGAAAACTTCACAAAGACATAGGTACGGATGTATTCCGAAAGCAGTCCACTAGCCCATGCGGAGGTGAAAACCTCACGAAAGCATAGCTTCTCGCTCCCACTTAAAGGTGAGACCGCAATGGTCATGCAAATATGAATGTAGAAATATCGACATTATTGAAACCTTAGCACCCACAGAATTGAAAATGGAGAAAAACGATCATTTTTATTGATTTTAAAAAACTCAAGTGAATTGATATAAAAATCCTTCCCACCTCGAAGTATCGCGATGCCATATCCAGTAAGTTAGGACACGGCACGCCAAATTCTTGAGAGTAAGATAGGATACGATTCGGATCATTGCTATTTTGAAAATTCTTACCTCGAAGTAACGAGATGTCACACCCAGTAAGTTAGGGCGCAACACCTTGTACTCTCGAGGATAAGTTTTTTTTCTCTTTTTTTTTTAAGTTAAGAGAAGAATGATTTTTTGAAAACGATTTTCCAAATTTTTGACAAAAGGACAAAAAGTAATCAATTTTATGGCCTGACTCTCTAGGGTCCCCAGTGGAGTCGCCAAGCTGTCGAAACCATTTTTGAAAACGGGAATCGAACTTGGGTTTTGAAAATAAGAACGGGAGTCGCCACCGATCTTTATTAGGTGTGATCGGATCACCTTTGTTTTAATAAAGTGTTTTGATTTACTAAAACAGTGTTTTTTGGTCCACGAATTTTGAGAAAACGGGTTCGGGAGTCGGTTACGTGCGAGGAAGGATTAGCGCCCTCGTCACGCCCAAAATTGGTACCAAATTGATCAATTAATGTCCTTATGTCAAAAGTTGAAAATCGTGAAAATGGATTTTACAGATATGATCCCTTTTAAAAACACTGGAACTTCCTGGGATTGAATATGAAAACTTTCTCATTCTGAAGAGGTAAAATATCGCATCCAATACTTTGGGACACGATGATTCAAATCCTCGAATCCAAGATGAATATTGCCTCGTTTAGAAAATCTTATCTCGAAATAACGAAATGCCACGTCCAGTAAGTTAGGACACAACATATCGAATTCTCGAAGATAAATTTTTATTCAAAAATTATTATTTTAAAAGATATTTCGCTATTTAGATTAAACGAGAAAAATCGAAACCTAGTAAGTTAAGGCACGATTTTCTCGAATTTCTAAATACGAAATGTTGCCTTGTTTTGAAAAGAAATCGATTTTTGCCTTGGATAAAACGGAGCACGAATTGGTAACAAAATGTAGGAAATGAGGTACAATGCTAGCAAGCATACAGAACACATATGTTAAACACAACGATAATAATAAGACGAAAATAGGAATACGATGAGTAAAATTGATACACTAAAAGGGATAATGAACAGATAATAGTAGTATGTATATACAAGCAATAGTACTATAATAGTAATATAGGAAGAATAATAACATAATAGTATAATAATAAAATAATAATATAGTAGTAATAATAATAGTAAGTATATACGTGCAGCTAATAATAATAATAATAATAATAATAATAATAATAATAATAATAATAATAATAATAATAATAGTAGTAGTAGTAGTAACAATGACAGAACAAAACGCACATTCACTAAAATGGATTGAATCGAAATTAAAACAGAATTCTGGGTTTAAATTTAAAAATAAAAGAGAGGATGAGGACCAAGTTGTAACGCGCGCGGATTCATGGGGACTAAATGTATAAATTACCCAGCCCTTAATCGTGTGACGTTTCAAATGACCATGTGTGGACTAAATTAAAAACGAAGCAAAATAATGGGGCAAAATAAAAAAAAGGGAAAGGTGAAAGGGGGATTTAATTGAGCGGCACCGCAAGAGTGAGGGATTCATCGTGCAAATACCCCTTCTAAAAGGTATGAACGGTCTCCTGGTACCCCAAACGACACAGTCTTAATTACCCTAACCTCCAGACTTTATTCCTCTAATTCCCTAGGCAAAAACAAATCTGAAACAAATCCCTAAAGCCCCTTTTCATTTCAACAAAAATGGAGGCAGAGAGAGTTTCCTCTTCTCCTTGCTCATGCCTGACAGTCGGGTTCCTTGACCATTCGTCGATGCCCATCGTACCACCAAAAGCCCGACGGCCACCAGCGCGCGAACATGGACCTTAACGCCCCATTCGAAGCCACCCTTTTGAAGGCCTGGCATCGATGTGCCGAAGCGACGAGAAACGGCCCTCGACGCCCCTCCTAAAGCCGATCTCCAACGACGGAGAGGACTCCGACGCCACAGGCGCGGAGGTTCGTTTCCTTTCCTCTCTTTGCTTTTCTTCCCCCTTTTTTTTATTCGACCGTTCGGTTTTTAAAAAAATAAATCAAAGTAACAACAATGAAGCAGCAGATAAAAAGAAAACAGAGAGATCCACCTTTGAATGCCCCTTTTTTGCTTTTTTATTCTTCGTTTTTTAGTTGAAAACGAGGAAAAAAGAAAATGAATAAACAACAGTAGACAACAGTAAGTAACGAAATGAAAAGTGAAATCGACCTTGAGAATTTCTGTTTTTTCTCTTTGATTTATGCGTGTCTGTAAAAAACCCTCCTCTACAATGGGGTTTTGTTTCGGTTTTTATAACCGAAGTACGAATTTCTCTCTATCTCGTTCTCTGCTGTTTTTCTGCTTTTTTCTTCTCTCTTTGGTTCTTTGCAGGTTATGGGCGTTGCGCGCGCCGATGTGGAGGACAGTGGCATGGTGACTGTGGGTGTTGACCGAGGTTCGTGCGCGTGGAGAGATGAGCGTGGTGCGCTGGTGGAGCCGTGGTTGTCAGAAGGCATGGGTGTGGATTGATGCGTGTGGGATGCTGAGCAGTAATCGAGGGAGCGGCGCATTAGGGTAGAAACCCTAGGGTTCTGCCTTTTTAAGATTTTGGGCCAATTGGGCCTCTGTTAATTAGGTTAAGGTTTGGTTATTTGGGCTTGGTGGGTCTGACGGGTTTTTGGGTTGTATTCTATTGTAATTGGACATTGGGTACTTTAAAAGGACTTTTGGACTTTGTTTTTGGCCTTTTTATATTCTTTTCCCTTTTTTTGTTTTATTGTTTGACGGGCCCTGTCTGTATGGGGCCGGGCAAAATTTGGTGATTACATAAATTATAACTCATAATTCTTTTTTTACAATTTTTAGTGAATTTCTAAAGTAAGAATAGGGGCTCGCGAAGTTATTCTAAACCAGTCTTACCAAAATTTAAATATCTCAAAATGTAGACTTCCTTTGCTTTCTCTGTTTCTTTTATATGAAAACAGACTCAACAAGCTTTAATTCTATATCTCACTCAACTTCTAATTCAATTTATACCATTTTTTATGATTTTTCAAAGTTAGACAACTGCTGCTGTCCAAAACTGCTTTAGTATGACATGTTGATTTCTATTTTGTCTCAAATTCCACATTTCATACAATTCAATCCTTGCTCAATTAACCCCTCACTTGAGCTAATTTTCTCATTTAATACTTTTCTCTATCATTTTAAACTACTTCATAACCTTTGAAAATCAGAATTTTAACACTAGGCCTTAATTTCAACTCTTTCATAATTAGGTCCTAAAACCAATTTCCATCAATTTACTTGATAAAATCATCATATAACAAAATTAAAGCTTCAATTCAATATTTATTCATCATATTCTTCCAGCACTAATCCACGTAAACTTTAAAAATTGGCCATAGAATCAAAAACTAATGACATAGTAAGGTAAGTTGGACCCAATTGTAAAAGTCTAAAAACATAGAAATTTCAAGGAGAAAGCAAGAATTAAACTTACATGAAGCTTGAGTATAAAAACCAGCTTGAAACTCTCTCCCATGGCTGTTTTTCAGCTGAAGAAAATGAAGAGAAATGAAGAGAATTCTAGATATTCCAATTTGGTCCCATTTTTATTTAACTAATTTTGGCAATTTTCCAATTTTGCCCTTATTTCACCCATTTCCTGATTTTTCTCAGCTATTGCCGCCCAAAATATCTCCTTTGGCTTATTTTCACTTTAGGTCCTTCCTCATTTGACAATTAATCTATTTAATCCTTCTAGCAACTTTTACACCTTTTTCAATTTAGTCCTTTTTATTTAATTAACCACCCAAACGTCAAAATTTTCTAACGAAATTTTAATACTAACTTATTGACATTCCGTAAATATTTATAAAAATACTTATGACTCGGTTTATAACACTGAGATCTCGATACCTCTTTTTCTCGATTTCTTGACCAAATAAATCTTTATAAAACATAATTTACTATTTTAAAAATATTTTAAAAGCTACATTTGACTTGTAAATATTAAATAATATGGTATGCGAGTTCATTTGTCAGATTTGGTGGTCTCGAACCACTATTTCTGACACCACTGAAATTTGGGCTATTACACAAGCAGCCAAAATATAGGCAAAATGTCGCCACACAGATCACTTCCTCTACATATACAAACCCCACCCCAAGTACAGTTGCAAAATACAGAAAAATATACATATACAAAAATATCATGCTTGACATGCTCGTATGTAGATATAAGATATATATATATATATATATAAGTAGCAGAATAACCAAACATGCATAATCTAGGGTTTGATTAGCCCTTACCGACCATACGGTAGGCCCACAGTCCATTGAAACAACCCATGCGACCCTAGGGAAAATTTCAGAAATATGGGCCCACATGCCCGTGTGAGCCTAGCCCGCGCAGCTTGGCCTAAAACCCATACACCCGTGTGGCATGCTCGTGTGGGCCCACACGGCCACATTCACAACATCACACGTCTGTGTGGCGCCGACAGTAAGCATTTTCGGCTTTCGTCGAAACTTGATTTTTCACTTTTTGGGGACACACCTGGTTCATTTTCGTAGAAAAAGTAATCCCAAAACCACCCGAACCTATAATTTGATTAAGGATACCAAGTCAAAATCGAAACAATCGAAGAATTAAAACCCCCTAAAACCGAAGTGCTCACCTTAAAATAAAAGATGCCTCTCAACACCTAACTCGCTGAAGAATTAAATGCCTCTTGTGATCCCCCTAAATTGATCAACAACACTAACAATCAATACCACATTCAGATTACAAAAATGCACTTTTCGCAACGGAAAATTATGAAACAACAACGAGATTAACAGAGTAACGCTACTTACAAAATACCCAATAGCAGATCAACTTACCCCCTACACACTTCAATTGAACAACGCAAGTAAAAGAAACCTCAACCAAAAGAAAAAGAAATAGCAAAAACCAATGAAGAAGAAAAGAGCTTGAGAGTTTGGAAACACGTAAAAAAAAGACAGGAAATTCGGTAGGAGAGAGAAAAATAAAAAATAAATTTTAATATTTTGACCATTATTCCACTAAATCTCAACTCCCACTATCCCACTAAATCTCAACCACTTCAGAATTCTATCTCTACCCAAACACTCTCAGACAACCGAAGCAAAAATAAACTCCCTCGCTCATGTAGAGATTCAAAAGCAGGACCCTCGGCATAACAATCCCCTTACCATTCAAACCAACAGGCTCATTTTGATATGAATTAACAGACAATTTTATGTAAGCCCACTCCACAAGGGTAAGGCTTGAATAAAAAATAACAAAATGTGGCAAGGGTGAGAATTGAACCCAACACCTTGTACACACACCCAGAACACTTAACCATTAAAGTAGATAAATAAATTTATCAGGAGGTTACACTTTAATACTAACCCTGTAACAT
Organism: Gossypium australe; assembly: GCA_005393395.2. NCBI lineage: Eukaryota > Viridiplantae > Streptophyta > Magnoliopsida > Malvales > Malvaceae > Gossypium > Gossypium australe. The sequence continues at coordinate 146,696,941 of CM016616.1, read as the reverse complement.
CCCAAACTCGACCTAGAAGTAATGACCAGATATTGAGGAGTTACATTAACTTGTTTGAAAGCCTTTGTTTCGATCAAACTAAAAACGTGTTTCAAAAACATAAAACTTACAGAACTTTCACAGACATTTTGAAAAACTTAAGTTCGCAAACACTTATTTCAAATGCCAAAATCAATTTCAAATTTGTATGCTTCAAAAATATCGATTTTGAACAAATCTTTTTTTGTTGATGTATATTCACGTGACTAAATAAAAATACGACAAAGGCAAGAGCACTGTAACGGCCTAATTTTCAGTGGTGTCGGAAATGGTGATATGAGTTCACTAAATCCGACAGGTAAGATTGAGTAAGATAGTAATTTAATATTTATGAGTCAAGTGAGAATTTAGAAGAATTTGTGGATTGGTGAATTTGGTGAATTAAAAGAATTTATTAGGTCAAATGGGTCAAAAACGAGGTATCGAGACCTCGAATTTGAAAACGATCCATAAATATTTTTAGAAATATTTATGGAGTGTTATTAAGTTAGTATTAAAGTTTGGTTGAGAAATTTAAATGTTTGAGTAGTCAATTAAATAAAAAGGACTAAATTGTAACAAATGCAAAATTGCTAGAAGAACTAAATAGCTCAAGTGTTAAAATAAAAAGGATTTAAAGAGCAATTAAACCTAAAAGTGAGAAGGTTGGACGGCAAAGGCAAGGAAATCAACAGAAGATAAGGGAAATAAGGGCAAAATTGGAATTTTTATAATTTTGACATGTTTATTAAAGATAAGATTGAAAAGAATTTAGATATATCTTCACACTATCTCAGCCAAAACATCAGAGGAGTTCTGGAGAAAGCTTATTTTCATACTATTACATCCTGTGAGTTTAATTCATGCTTTTTCTTGATAATTTTTATGTTTTTATGACTTTTACAATTAGATCCACTTATAGAATTCATTAGTTTTTGATTTGGTGGGTAAAATTAGAAGTTACCCTGGCTGAATAATGGAAGCTTATGATGAATTATTATGAAAATTAAATTATAATTTCATATTAAGGTGGTTTTATTAAGTGATTTTGATAGGAAATGGTATTTAGGACCTAATTGTGAAAAAGTTGTGAATTAGAGATTGGTGTTGAAATTCAGAATATTAAAGGTTGTAAAATAGTTTGTTATGATATAATAAAGTGTTGATTGAGAAAAATTAGTTCAATTGATGGCTGAATTGAGCAGGGACTAAATTGTAAAAACTGTAAATTTTAGGGTAAAAGTGCAATTTCGAAAATTGAAGAGCATAATTTATGAAGTGAAATAGAAATGAAATATATGCTAATGAGTGAAAATATTTTACATTATAGATCAAGAAACCAAAGAAGAAAGAGGAAAAGAAAAAGTTGCAGAGTAGTCCCTAAATTTCAAAATCTTCTACAAATCAGCCGGGTAAGTTCATATGGTTGAATTTATATGTTTATTTGTGAAGGATTGAATGATATAATGTGCTGTTAAATATGAATTGGCTGTGGAATTATGAAAATTATGATAAAATGAAAGAATAAATGCGGTAATTCAAATTAGGAAAAACGCAGAATTGAGTACGTTCGTATCGTGACATGTGATGAGTTGACGGATAAGACCATGGTTAATCCATGGCAAAGTATGAAATGTAGGTATGGTAATTCCCATACCGAGTTGTGAAATGTAGGTATGGTATCATCCATATCGAGTTGTGAAATGTAGGTATGGTATCATCCATACCGAGTTGTGAAATGTAGGTATGGTATTAACCATACTGAGTTAAGAAATGTAGGTATGGTATCATCCATACTGAGTTGTGAAACGTGGCACTGAACAACGACGTACTCAAATTCGTAAGACGTTTCCTAATTTGATAAAAAGTAAAATAAAATGAGTGAATCAAATGGAAGAGATTGAGTAGTTGTTAATGTTGAGCTCAACTATGTGAAGTATTTTAACAATGGTTGTGAATGGCAGGGAACTTTAGTAAATGTTTTGTTATTGTTTTGGAAATATTATGTGTGGTAAGCTACTTTTAAACCTATGAACTTATTAAGTTTCATTAAGCTTACTTGTGTGTGCTTGATATTTTTATGTAGATTGAATTAAAGAGAAGTTGGTAGATCGGATCATCACAGCAACGCTCACTATCCAAATCAATTCCGATAGCTTTTGTTTTATGTTTAAATATTTATATGGCATGTATAGAGTTTAAATGAGATGGAGTAAAGATGTTATAAACTAGTTAACAATATTTTGCAATGAAACAGTTTTTGAATTACAGCAGTGATGTGATTTTGAAAAATCACCAAAACTAGAAGAAATGGAATTAGAAAGTGAATAATATATATAATTGAAGCTTATCGAGTCTATTTTCACATAAAAGAAACATAACAAACAAATTATTCTTATGGTTTGAGATATTTGAATTTTTGTGAGACTAGTTCAGAATGATTACGTGATCCCCTGTTCTGTCTTTGAAAAATCATTAGAAATTGTAAAAAAATAATTGTGCGATATAGTTTATATGTATGGAATCCTGAATGAGTCTATTTTCAAATTAACTAAATAAAAAGGTCATATGAATTCTGTACGAAGAGTAATTTGATTCGTAGTGAAGAGAGGTCAGAACAGTCAAACAGTAAAACAGGGGAAACTTTAATGAATAAAATGTACTAAATGGCCACATGAAAAATTCTGGAAAAATTATAGTAAAAAGATATATGAGTCTAGTTTCAGGTAAAATTAATGGATCTTAATTTGGAGTTCTGTAGCTCTAGATATAAATAATTTAGTGACTATGACGCAGATGGACAGTTTTAAATTTTATGCCGAATTAGTAGTTAAGTCTAATAATGCCTCGTGCTCGACTCCGACAACGGTCTCGGGTAAGGGGTGTTACAAGCACCTATCGATAAATAGTATAGCTATGGTGAGTAGAGATATCATATCCACGAGGACTAAAAGTATTAGTAATTATCGTTTTCCTATTATTCAGCTGACAGATTGGAATGATTAGTTTTAAACTAAGATTACTAAATTAATTTAACTAAGAACTCAATAGAAAATAAATCAGGAAAATAATCGAAAGATAACCAATTAGAGAGAAAATACCCAGGAAAGAAGCCACCTAGACTTCATCTATTATTATGAATCTGAATTAAACGATTTATTCACTTGGTATCTTGATCCGTAGAAATCCCTAAATTACACTTAGACTTCATCTATTATTATGAATCTGAATTAAACGATTTATTCACTTGGTATCTTGATCCGTAGAAATCCCTAAATTATGCTAATATCTCTTTTGGGAGTAAGAGCAACTGGCTCTAGGATGATTAATTGAAATCTCTTTCCAATTAAAACCCCTAGTATTGCATTAATTCGATCTATAGATTCCCTTATTAGATTTGACTCTAATATGGTAGATTTATGTCGTCCTATTTCTAGGATTGCATGCAACTCCACTCAATTATGCTAGGTCTACTCTTAAACATGGACTTTTTCGCATTTTATTTAAATACATTAAACATGAATTAATATCCAAAAAATATTAAAATAAGAGATAAGCACACATAATTGAGAACAAGAATCAATTATTTATTATGTAAAATAGAAATCAAATAATAGAATTCATCATAGGGTTCATCTTCCCTAGGTATCTAGCGAATTAGTTCATAATTGTAAATAAAAACATCTCAAAGTCAGAGTTTGCTCCAATGGTGTTCTTCGAGTTGTTTTCTTCAATATTCTCTGATGGATCCCATCTTTCTTCTTCTGTTTGGTATTTATAGACTTTAAAATGCTCAGAAAGCTTAAAAATTGTGTTTTTCCGCGTGTTTGGGATGCAAGTCGCGAAACCGACACGGCCTGGCACATGGCCTTGTGTCCAGCCAGTGTGGGAAGGCCCAGTAGGTATGGCTCTTGAAATCTACTCTTTTTGTTTGATTTTCACTTGTTTTTCACTCATTTTGCTCCCAAATGCTCACCTAAGTATAGAAACATGAATTCAAAGGATTAGGAGCATAAAATTCACCAATTTGTATAATTAATCATCCAAATATGCATTAAGAACGGGATTAAAATATGTTACTTTTATGACTTATCACCTGTTAATGCTAAAATTAGTTTAAAATATTTATTTAGAGAAAAACACTCAATGGTTTACTTAATTCACAGTGGAAAATTTTCAAAGTTTGTTTTCGTTTGGAAAATTGAAATCTAACTTGTTAGCTCGTGTGATTTGTAGTTTAATGCTCAAAAATAATAAAGGTCGACAAATATAAGAAAAACCAAAACCAAACACAAAAACATATTACAATCCAAAAATAATTAACACATAAATCCACACATATTTTATCGGGTAACCAATCCGAGCTCCCGCACACCATCCGATTCTAAGTTAGAAGTACACCATAAACGAATTAAATAGAAAAATAAGCTAGGAGCTCAATGTATGTCTCAACCGACAAGCATAATTTTACTTAACAAGCACATACATAAATGTGATCACAAAATTTTACTTTAATGTACCAATAACATATTAGAACGTTGTGTTACCAGAAACATATATATATCTTTCAGATCATAATATCATATAACTGAAACATATTTTGATTCAGAATATCTTATTCATATACAAATATATCAGACCAAAATGTCACGTTTTCAGAAGCACCTATGTCATGCCAAACCAGAACAAATGCAAACATAGATCCTACCACCATCTGCTACAAACCAACTCCGTCCAACCAATCACACCAATTAGGACTTCAAGAGTCCATCCATCCAATCACACCGGGTCGTGGTGGTATGCCACTCATAATAGTGCAGTTGAGCTGCCTAACATATATTGCGGTTTAACTGTTGAAAATACAATAATATTTTTGAAAAACACTTCATTTAACAAATTAGAACCCACCCCAATGCATATACAAAATCACATTAACATACATACATATCACATAGTTTGTACACACTCATACATAAATAGATATTATACAGAGCGTAACTTGCACATAACTTATACAGATCATAACATATCATATTACATGGTTGAATCGGATAGCTTATCAAAACAGATGTCAGAATATGTATAACACACATTGTTTACTAAATAGTCGTGCTTAACTCACATACCTACTTATAGTAGATCATATCTCATTATTATACTTTTCGGAACTTATTTAACATACTTCCTACACTTTCACGTATTTGTTTACTAAAATTTATGCTTTTCTGGCCCTACATAATGCCCATGGACCCAATTTATGAATCCCCTAATTGGGCCTAAAATTTGGCCCCAAAGGCCCACACGACCCAAAAACCTAGCCCGTGTGGTCCACACGATCTACCCATACGGTCTGCATTATTTCACACGGCCATGTGACCCACACGGTCTGCATGATTTCACACGGTTGTGTGGTTCACACGGTCTACCCACAAAGTCTGCATGATTTCACACTGGTGCTGAATAGTTTTGAAGAACAACCGAGTTTCACGATTTTATCAAGTTTATAAAGCGTTTTTGGGTCGATTTCACACATCTGATGTTATTTCTGAACAACCACATGAAAAAGAACTCCCGAAAACCTATATTCAACATCCATGACACCCCGATTAGAAATCAAATAACTAAACTGAATTGAACATTCACACTAATAACAATTAACAAAACAACCCCAAATCACCATTAAATCACCTACCATCATACAAACAGCAACCTAACCGTACTTAGTTCGCTGGTAAATTGCCCCTCCACAATAATAGTTCGCTGGTAAATTGCCCCTCCACAATAATCGCCTAGTAGAATAACAAAAATTTATCAAAACCAATTTAATCCAAAACAATCAACTCACCCACTTATTTCTTCATGAACAGATAACATCACCGAGTCTTAGTTAAATGAATACTAACACTTACCCGAATCAGAACAGCAAATTGATGATTAACTAACCATACGAATGAACAGAGAACCGTAACAAAGGCAAAAATTAATAGAAAAGTGATAGCAAAAATTAGATGTGACCAAAATAAACATGAGAAAAAGCTAAGACCAAGCAAAAGAAACATTTGGAAGAGAAAAGAAACCAACGACAAAACTTCTAGCACAAAGAAAAGGAAAACAAAAATGAAGGAAACGTGCAGAAAGTGGGGGTGCTGGACAGTTGGAGTAGGAAGAAAACTTAGGGATATTTCAATATATTATTTTTAAAATAAAAAGAACAAAATTAGGATATTTTAAACATATCCTAACTCACCAGATTTTTTTTAAAGAAATTCAAATTCAGCTTTAAAAAAATAGCAAATAGAAAAATATTTTAAATTTGTACACAATGAGAATTAAACACAAGACCTAGGATATGTTGACACTTTACCACTAAACTAGCAAGCTCATTCTAACATAACTTACACAGAAATAAGATTTAAGCCAAAAGACTAGGGATACAAATTGAACTAAAAATTAGCAAAATTTCAAGGGAAAGGCTCAAACCCAAAACCTCACACACACAAGCAACACACTCAACCACTAAACCAAATAAATTCACTTATCATAATTTTCACAATCAAAACTAAATATCTAGATGTGACCACTCTTGATTTTACAAACTCAATTTCTCTAACCCGCTTTTTGGGATGTGACAACACTCCCCCTTAAAAGAATTTCGTCCTCAAAATTCTTGTTGCTACAACAATCACTTAACCACAAAATTTGGAATTCCTTATTCCAAACTGATCACCACGCTAACGCTATACAACTCTAATTTTTAATGCAAACCCAGGCAATTCACCACTAACGATACGATCCCAAAGCCTTAGAAACTCTAATAACGATCAGTCACTTAATTAATGCAGGGTATAGCTCTAGATGTATCTTTATTGCTGCCAGATGCGTATCAATCCTCACAACGCTAAGTTGCACAAACTAGTCTTTGTTCCCCTCTTTAAGCCAACATTTGCTTCTGATTAAAGGTATGTTGTGATCAAATCCTAACATGACACTCAACATATCCACATCTAAAATATGCCCCCATTTTCCTCTAACACTCGCCCGGATGGCGTCTACCACAAAAAACACATATTGAAACATTACATACGCTCACAACTGCCTCAACTCGTTGAAGCCTAACGATCCTAGCCCGTTTCCTAGGTTGCAGATTCAAGTCCACATGACCAGAGCTCTTCTTATACCATTCTTATTCATTTCCTTTTCCTCACTTTCTAAACGATTAATCTCTTCCGCTAACATAGTCTCGTCCGACTAAAGTCGCTCAGTCATATACCTTTGACTCATAGATACGGATTGGGCTGCAACAACCTTTTGCAATTATTTTGAATACAATTATTTTGAATTTTTAAAACAAATTGGAGAAAAGAAAACAAAAACTAAAATAGTTTTCAAATTATGATTATTCTCCCACTTAATGGCAAGGAAGCTTAGCAATTTTGATTAGTGATGGTAAAACTCAAATTCTCTAGTGAATTTCATATCAATCCACTTTGAATTGAGTAGATTTTTTTGTTTAAAAAGTGGAAGTGGGTGAGATGAGATAGATTTTATTTATTTTTTAGCAGTTATGGTAATTGATTGTCCAGCCTGCCCTACTATATGAAATTACTATCTTATCCTTATACATATGTAACTATTAAAAGGGTAAAAATGTAATAATGTGTTATAAAAAATTCATATATTTTATGTTTAAATGTTTTTCTAAGGATTATGTTTGAATAATTACTTACCTTTAAAATAATTGAAAATATTAAAAAAAAGTAATAAAATTAATTGAAGCAGAATAAGGTGAGGCAGAGATTAATGCATCCAATATTCATGATAATGGTAATAATTTTTAAGATTATACATTTATAGTGAACGGGATGAGTGATAAAGTAGAATGTACCAACTATGGAATGATGATGAATTTAATAATATCTGTCCACACTGTCGTTCCATTGTATTTTTAATTTGTTGTTCCAATTTCAAGTCTAAATATATTTTGTTTTTATTTATTTCAATTTATTAATGAATCTATCCAGATATATTATAATTGTACTATAAAAATAATGATTCTCCCAAGTCAAGCAAAAGAAAATTTTCAAACAATTTATCAAATCATAATTTACTAATTTTTTTTTTTCATATATTTTGTCATCATCACTAGACCCATTGAGAAACACATGCATGAAATTTGAGCTTGACTGGTCCTAATTAACACAAAGAAAGTTCCATTCACAAATGTCAGAACGTTTGTCTTAATTTCTATTTTCTATTAAACCAATTTATCAACAATTCATCATGCATGTATATTTTTCAAATTGCAATAATGATCATCTTCCTTTGTCTAAATTTAAATTAAATTAATTAATTAAATTTTAGTTTAATTGATATTATTATTATTATTATTATTATTATTATTATTATTTACTTAACTATTCTATTTAAAAACAATAGAACATTAGTTCTAGTTAAATAATACAATAGTCACAAAAGCTATTATTATGTGAAAATCAAGTATTCCAATTACCAATCTAACATTCACTACCACGCCTTGAACATAACCCTGCAATTAATACTTGTTGTCGCCAATGTTTCTACTATTTCATTGCCATGCTACTCTGCTTTTAAAAATGTTACCTCACTCACACATGCTAGTCTCCTTTCCATATTTGTGAATGTAATTTACTACGACCAAGGTCTCAACATTATTATTAGTATAAAAGATTAAAAATTTAAGTGTTTTAATGCATTGCGACCAAGGTCTCAAAATTATTATTAATATAAAAGATTGAAGATTTAAGTGTTTTAATGCATTTTATCTTTTTATTTAAGGATTAAAAAAGAAATTATTAATAATTTTAAAATTTGTATTTAAAAAGAAATTTACACTTAAATTAAATAAGAAGATAATCAAAGAATAATTTTCCTTCTTTTTTCCCCCATTTCCCTGTTACATGTCTGTCTATTATATGTCACGAATGACGTAAATTGTGAGAAAAATGCTTGCAATTTATGATTAAAAAAATACATTTCGTTGCGTAATTCAGGATTGGATGTGTGTTTTTCCCTTAATAAATTTAGTTTACAATATTAACTTATTTTATCACTTTTTCTTTTTGATATTATATATGTCTATTTTACTGTCTATATTTGGGATTCATGGTTGCCTCTCTCAATAATGTTGTCTCTAAGGTTTAAACCTACATTTTCTTCTTGGAAGTAGGGGTGTTCAAACGGTTAACCAAACCGAATTAGTATTAACCAAATTAACCGAACTTTTTAATCCTTTAACTGCTAATTGAACCAAAATTTATATATATATATATATATATATTTAAAACAAGTATAAAACAAATAAAACAAATAAATTAATAATGTTCATTTGACCAAATTAGCTGAATTAGTAATAGCCTAATACATATAATATATAATATTATTTATTAAGTTCGGTTAATTCGGTTAATTACTCGATTTCGAACCAAAGTAACCGTTAACCGAAATTCCAAAAAACCTTTAACCGACCTCCAACAGAACTAGATTGGTTAACCAACCGATTAACCGAATTAGTTCGATTCAGTCGGTTAATTTGATTTTAACCTATGTTTGAACACCCCTACTTAGGAGTGCAATGTGCCTTAACATTGCACCCAACCACTTGTTGGTATTAACACTTTATCTCTATTTTTTATTACTTTGACTCTTTAACTTTCAAGATTTTAACGACACTAACATGACAATTAGTAACCTATATGTAGGGTATTATAAACATTTAAATTTTTAAAAAGAAATTATGAACCTTTTTTTTGTATTTTCAAATACTTTTTATTAATTTTTTTTTTGAATTTTTATGAAGCACACATGAATTGGCATGTGAATTATTACATCAAATTTTATTAAAAGTTTAACAATTTAATCCGTTTTTATATTCAATAGAAAACAGTTTAATTAAAATTTGAAGGGTAAGGCCAAAATGATCTAAAAAATGAAAGAATCAAAACAACAAAATGAGTAGGGGATGTATTTATTGTTATGCCTTAATAATATACAAGATGCTTCAATTTTTTGTTGGTATATAAATCTATATACAAGAATTTTAATTATATAGATTTCTTCAACACTTGCTAATATAGAGAAGATCTATAACTTATTAACTAGTAGAATACAATATAATAATAATAAGACATAAGGTAAACAAGAACTCTCGATACCTAAAATATCAACGATTTAATCCAATCCGACTTCTTTGATTCAAGGGATTATATAAGAGTGATCTGATCCGATCCTCTGAACTTATTCCCTTAACTGATATGATCTTATCATCTAGATAATCAGCACAACTCATAAATATCTTTCAATAAATTTTTAACATTTCAAATATAGAAATTGTCTCCACACACTTTCAATAGCTAAAGAATGAACACTCCATTAACACTCAATTACGACATAATATTTAATTTTACTTCCATCAACAATAATATATTATTATTATTATTGAAAAGATTAATTCGATGTTTTTAAAATTGAAAATGTCTTGTCGTTCGAAAATACAGTTTAGCTTTTACATATTAACTATTGAATTATTTTAAGTTTACTTAAAATTTAATGCGTATAATCTAAATTAATAAAATACAAATATAATAATTGAATTAAATAAATATAAATAATATAAAATGTAAGTTTTATAACAATTTAATATATGAATTTAGGATGTGAAATTACGGTAGTCAATATTATATTGATGGATGTACCATTTTTCTACTAGTATCTGTCTATTTCAAATTTACCATTATTTTTTAAAATGGAACCTAAAATTTATTGTTCAAAATAAAGTGTTTTTGTTATAATAAACATTTATTATGGCGGTAGAACAATCGCAAAGTAATAAGAAAAAGAAAAAGAAAAAGAAAATAAAAACACAGATTTTACGTAGAAAACCCTTTCGGGAAAAACTATAGGCAGAGGAGAAGAAATTCACTAATGTTGAAAAACGAATGATACGAGAGAAGTTTCGACTGCATCTATTTAAGGGTTGAAAAACCCTTTTCTAATCAAAGTCAAACAGAAGAAGAATAATTCTATTCAGATTCAACTTGTGCTATTTAGCCCGTAGCGTAGGGGCTCTGCCCACGCACCCCCAATCTCAACCCCTGTCCAGTTTTATGCTTAATAGGAATCTGTAGCAAGCTACGGCGTTTGTTAATAAAATATGGTTGTTAATAAAATCGGATGGTTTTCCTTATTTCTAGGCAAATAGTTGATGCACATTAAAGATTTAGTTGTTGAAAATTATGGATTTATTTTGTTTAGATTTTTTCTCTAGTTGTTAGTGCCTATTTTTAGTTTTTCTGTTATGTAAAAGCCTATATAAATAAGCTCTTGGATTATGAATCAGTGTACTCATCATCTTAGTTTTCTCTTTCCTTATTATCTTCATCTTGCTATTATCTCTTTTAGTAAGTTAACAGTGGTAACAGAGTTGGGTTAAAAGAAAAGTGTTTTCGGTGAGAGGAAAAAGTTCTTATGGCTTCTGAAAATTTTGTGCAACCAGCTATTCCACGTTTTGATGGTCACTATGATCATTGGAGCATGTTGATAGAGAACTTCTTGCGGTCTAAGGAATATTAGCAGGTTATTGAGCATGGTGTAGCAGTATCAACAGATGGAGAAAGGCTTACAGAAGCATAGCAAAAGGACATGGAAGGGCTGAAGCTGAAGGATTTGAAAGCAAAAAATTACTTATTTCAAGCTATTGATCGTTCAATCCTGGAAACCATTCTTTGCAAAGAAACTTCTAAGGATGTTTGGGACTCCATGAAGACAAAATATCAAGGTTCTTCTAGAATGAAGTGTGCATAGTTTCAGGCCCTATGGAGGGGCTTTGAGGTTTTTCAGATGAAGCATGGTTAGTCTATTATAGACTATTGTGCATGAACCATAGGAATCACAAATAATATGCAATTTCATGGTGAGAAGATGAATGACACAACCATTGTTGAGAAGATATTGCGGTCTTTACCACCAAAGGATGATTATGTTGCCTGCTCGATTGAAGAATCTAGAGATATTGATGCACTCACTCTTGATGAACTTCAAAGCTTATTGTTAGTCCATGAGGAGAAGATGAACATAACTTAATAAAGCAGGCTTTGAAAGCTTCAACTCATTCATTCAAAGGAAGAGGTAGAGGTCGAGGAAAGGGAAGAAGTAGATGAGACAGCTGGAATAAAGATGGTGGTAGACATGCCAGACCAAATGATAAAGGCGAACAATGGGATCAACAATTTGACAAATCAAGGGTAGAATGTTTTAGATGTCATAGATTTGGTCATTATCGTTCTGAATGTTGTACTAATCTGTCTAATGACAAGGAAAAGGGAGAAAATTTGAATTTTGCAGAAAAAGAAGAAGTTGAAACCTTTTTTATGGTAGTTTATAACAAGTAAGAGGAGTCGCAAAACTCATGTTTATGGTATGTGGATACAGGCTGTAACAACCACATGTGCGGTAATAAGTCTTCTTTCTCTTATCTAAATGAAAACTTTTACACTATTGTGTAACACCCCTAACCCGTATCTGTCACCAGGCTAGGGTTACGAGGCATTTCCAAACAAATCGCAACTTGGAACAGACATTCATTTGAATTCAAGCACAACGCAATATGATCTTTTCAAAAAAAAAAATTTTTATCCATCCACTTATTCCTTACAAATCAAACTCATATATATATATATATATATATATATGGATCACATAATCAACCAAAATCACTTCATATTTTTTCTAGCCATATCACATGTACAAATCATGCTTCAATATTTAACCATATTAATATCATCTAAATAATCACATATTCAATTTAACAATATGCAACAAGTCATATTACAAGTACTTAATACATAAAATGTCCAAATCACATGACTTAAACATTAATGGCATTTATAAACTTAAAACTTATCTCAGCACATATATATCATTATAACATATATCGAACATAAATCAAAACAAATATAACATAAGTTGATTATTAATCATATTAATTCAATATATACACATATTAAACCAACCGAACTATATTATACCATTTAATATTCAATTGTATATACAAGCATAGTAACATTTCATCATGGCCGAACATACTACTAATTAATAGCAACATGATGCGCCTTTAAATTCAATCAATATGAACCATATCACATACTTAAATACCACTAATTTAAACGACAATGCAAACTTTTAAAATAGCACAATTTAAAACTGGACATATTCATTTACCAATCATAAAACCATGCGCATATAACCTTGTTATCATAAACCAATTTGAACACAAATAACAACTAAAATCACATATTATTCACATATCAATTTATATGCATTAGATTGTACCAAAAATGTCATTCATACCACAAACTAAGCTAATCTACAATCGGACAATTAATATAATATATAATACATAATATATTTATTTAGGTGTGTTATAAACCAAAATGACATGCTTATCATTTATTATCATATCCTTAACCTCATTTGCATAATCACTTTACTTATCAACCAAAACAATCATATGGCATATTCATTATTTATCTATTACCAACCGCACCTATTTAGTCAATCATTCAAGCATAATATATATGCATACATTGCCAATTCAAACCTAATCAATATAACCTCTACACGTTCGGACTTATAATCATCCAACTCATACACATTCGGACATATAAATATCTTTTAACCTTTATATACATAGTTCATTTTATAAGACCTAACCGAACTCACTTAAATACCAAATCCAAACATACCATACATATTATATATATATATCAAAACCTTTACCGTAATATTAACTAATCATAGCAACCATATACCGCATATAAATAAGCCATGGTTGAAATGATAAAACCAAACACATTAAACACTTAAACATGAACTCATATAACCGAATCTAAACAAAATGATTAATCCATTTTCGCATGGCTATATATATATATATATATATATATACATGACCAAAAATCAAACTTAAAGATTCCATCTATGCTATACATGCCATAAGCCCAGATTCAACTTAGTAAAATACCGAAAAACTGTCGATAGTGTGAGTAGTCTTGCTGACAATCCCCGAGCTCGTAACATATATCCAAATCTATAAACAGAAGTAAACAAGAATACACACAGAGTAAGCTATTTAAGCTTAGTAAGTCATAAGCAATTATATATTTACCAACTATTATATATTAACACTAAGTTAGCAAAACCGAATATACATGTTCTCAAATACAAGGTTATCATTTAAATCTTCCATACACATATCGTATGGCTAATTGTACAAATACACATGAACTTATACAAATCTCACTATTAAAATCACATATACCCCATTTGGCCGAATATACACAATCACATATACATTCACATTTTTCACATTTGTAACTTTAACATCTACATAATCAATTCAATAACTGACTTACCTTATTTTCACATACACAAGCGCATTTTGTCAATTTACTTGCTCAATAAACATCACATATGCACTTACCAATTTGGCCGAATATAAAAGACACATCTATGCTCATATCTAAAATCAATTCCATAATGTCATACTATTCACTTATAGGGCCGAATACACTTACTAAAATTTACATATATTCCTCAAGTGTATCACATATAACTAGTATCAAATAACAATTTACTAATTTACCTTATCTTTTACAACCATTAGATTTACACATACCTGAACATTGAGCTCATTTGCCGTATTTAAATTCCACATCGTAAAAAAAATATATTGAAGCATATAATTATAATAAATCACCGGCAATAAGCCTGCTAGGCATAAAGCCTGATATTATCCACCGGCACAAAGCCTGCTAAACCCACGGTCTGATATTTATTCACCGGCAATAAGCCTGCTAGGCACGAAGCCCGATTAATTTCACCAGCTCAAAGCTTGCTAGGCCCAAAGCCCGAATAACGATACTATAAAGCTGTCACCCACACATTTCATATATCGAAACTTTTATACACTTCATAATCTTTGTATGAATTTTCTAACATCAAATCTCAATTGAATCAAACTCAAGTATATTAAAGTCTATTTTTACTCACATTCGGCTAATTCAAATTAATGCTACTAAATTTCCAAATCGGTATATACTAAGTCATATACAAAACAAAATTTACAATGCTTTATTGCTTAAAGACTTACCTCGGACGTCAACGGTCAGTAAAATCGACTAATCAACTACTTTCGTTTTTCCCCGGTCCAGATCTGATTTATCTGGTTCTTGATCTAAACATATTCAAATTAAGCTTGTTTAAACACCATTCCATTCAATTTAGTCTAAAAACACATAAATGGGTAAATTACTATTTTACTCCTAACATTTACAATTTTTTACAATTTAGTCCCTATTGCACAAAACACAAAATACATCAAATTTCTTCATACCCAAGCTATGCCGAATTTTACCCATGACTATACAAGCCCATATAATTCATTAATTTCACATTTTAGTCCCTCAAACTATTATTTTTGCAATTAAGTCCTAATTACTCAAAATCATCAAAAACTCCAATACAACATATGTTAATCTAACACATATTTATCATAATTCATCCTCAAACAACATAAACAACAAACTATCATCAATGGCTCAACTCAAAATATTCATCAAACTCAAAAATTAAAACATGGGTCTTGAAGATTTCTAAGCAACGATCTCAAAAACGTAGAAATGATCAAAAACCGAACAAAAACGAACCTTGATTGAGCTTGAATAAGAGCCGAAACCTAGCTTGGTTTCTTTCTTTTTCTTTTCTTTGTTATTCGGCCATGGAATAAAAAAAAGAAATGAAACTATGGCTTTCTTATTTTATTTTTATGTCATTATATTATAATATGACATTATTATACACTAATATATATTTAATATAACAAATAATATATAAAACATATAATGATGGCATGTTGCCGTCCACTACATTTGAAAATGGACTTTTTTCCCTTTAAGGGCTCAATATTAAAAAGCCACTATCAACTAAGCACTTTACACTATAGTTTGTAACTTTTATATTTTACGCGATTAAGTCCTTTTATTTAATCGGACACCTAAACGACAAAATTAAGTCACGAAAATTTAACATAAACAAATTCGCACATAATAAATACGGAAAATAATTTTAAAATATTTTTCGAACTCAGATTTGTGGTCCCGAAACTACTTTTCCGATTAGGGTCAAAATTGGACCGTTACATACTGTGTGTTTTGGAGATAAATCTATTGTTGATGTAGTGGGAAAGGGTGATATTAGTATAAGAACCAAGAATGGTTTTGTAGAGACAATTTTCAATGTTTTCTTTGTGCCTGCGTTAAAAAGTAACTTGTTAAGTGATGGTCAATTACAAGAAAAAGGATATGTGATTACGATATCAAAAGGTGTTTGTGAATTTATGATCTATCCGGAGGTGCTATTGCAGTGGTGCCTATGAGTTCCAACAGGTTGTTTCTATTGGTGATTGATTGTGTTCAACCTTGCTTGATGGTTAAATTGAAGAGTGACGCATGGCTTTGGCGTTTCCACTATGGTCATCTTAATTTTGGGGGTTTGAAAACTCTTAGACAGAAAGAGATGGTCAGCGGTCTTTCTCAAATTATCATTCTATCTCAGGTGTGTGAAGATTGTGTTTTTAGCAAACAATATCATGAACAATTTCCCAAAGGAAAGTCTTGGAGAGCAAAACGTGTGTTGGAATTGGTTCATTCAAATATTTGTAGGCCAATAAAACCATCATCTAATGGTGGTAGAACTTATTTCCTTACTTTCAGTGATGATTATTCTCGGAAAGCGTGGGTTTACTTCTTGTAGAAGAAATCAAAAGCATTTAATGTATTTACTAGCTTCAAAGCACTTGTTTAGAATGAAACCGAGAAAACCATTCAAGCTCTTCGTACTGACTGTGGTGGAGAATATTGCTCCAAGGAATTTGAAGCATTTTGTAAAAGTCATGACGTTCGAAAAGAGCTTACCGCTGCATATACCCCCAACAAAATGGCGTATCAGAGAGGAAAAATAGAACCATACTGAATATGGTGAGGAGCATGCTTGCCAGTGGAAGGGTCCCAAAACAGTTTTGGCCAGACACAGTAAATTGGAGCATCCACGTCTTGAATAAAAGTCCAACTTTTTTTGTTCAAAACATGACACCTAAATAAGCTTGGAGTGGAAGGAGACCAACGGTATATCACTTCAGAATTTTTGGTTGCATAGCTTATGCACATGTTACAGATGCAAAGAGAAAGAAACTTGATGATAAAAGAGAGAAGTGTGCCTTTCTAGATGTAAGTGAAACATCTAAAGCATATAAATTTTTTAATCCTTTAACAAAGAAAATTGTGATTAGTAGGGATGTAATTTTTGATGAGGAGAACACTTGGAATTGGAATGACCAACAACCTTCTCAAACCTTTGTTGACACTGAAATTGAATTTGAAAGGCAGCAGCCTTTAGATCAGCAGACTCAAGCAACACTTGAGCTTGAGAGTTCACCAAACGATGCTCCAACAACCACCGAAGTAGAAGTAATTGAACCTTGTCCTAGTTGAATTCGACGGAGACCAGATTGGATAGAATATTTTGAGGTGATTAGTATTGGTCAAACTGAAGATCCAATCATCCACTTTGCCTTATTTACAAATTGTGACCCAACAACATTTGAAAATGCTGTAAAGGAGTTGAAATGGCAAAAAGCAATGGATGAAGAGATTGAATCTATGGAAATGAATGATACATGGGAGTTGACTGAGCTTCCAGAAGGGCACAAGACAATTGGTGTCAAATGGGTATACAAGACAAAGTTGAAGGAGAATGGAGAAGTTGACAAGTATAAGGCGCGCTTAATGGCCAAAAGTTATAAGAAAGAGTTTGGGGTGGATTACAAAGAAGTTTTTGCTCCTGTTGCAAATGATACAATCAGATTGGTGATTTCGCTTGTAGCCCAGTACTTTCGGCCTATATTCTAGTTAGATGTGAAGTCAACATTTTTACATGGTGAGCTCCAAGAGCAGGTATTTATTGAACAACCTACTGGTTATGTTAAACATGAAAGTGAAAATAAGGTTTATAAACTTAAAAAAAAGGCTTTATATGGATTGAAACAAGCCCCACGTGCCTGGTATAGTTGAATTGAGGCTTATTTCTTGAAAGTTGGTTTTACCAAGTGTCCTTATGAGTTTACTCTTTTTATTAAAACTGGCGATGAAAAGAAAATGCTTATTGTGAGTTTATATGTTGATGATCTTATTTTCACTGAAAACTGTAGTTCCATTTTTAATGAATTCAAGAAGTCTATGCTGATTGAGTTTGAAATGTCAGATCTTGGTATGATGCATTATTTTTTAGGCATAGAAGCAGTGCAATCAGTTGATGGAATATTTATTTCTCAAAGGAAATATGTTGAAGATATTCTGAACAGGTTTGATATGAAGGATTGCAATCCAGCAAGCACCCCCATTGGGTTTGGTTTGAAGTTGAGAAAAGAGGGAATGAAAGTGAACAACACTCTTTATAAGCAAATCGTTGGCAGCTTAATGTACTTGCCTGATACAAGACATGACATAATGTATACTATGAGTTTGATTAGTAGGTTTATGGAGAATCCTACAGAGATGCATTTATTGGCTGTCAAGAGAATCCTTTGTTACTTGCAAGAAACCAAGGATTTTGGGTTTTTTTTTTTTTATAGAAAAGGTGAAATTTCATATTTATTTGGGTTCACTAACAGTGACATCGTAGGAGATTTGGATGATAGAAAAAGCACTCCAGGATATGTTTTCATGATGGGAACCGGAGCTGTTTCATTGTCATCCAAGAGACAATCCATTGTTACTTTGTCAATGACTGAAGCTAAATTTGTTGCTGCAACAGCTTGTGCTTGTCAAGCTATTTGGTTGAGGAAAATCTTGGAGGAGCTGAAGTTCAAGAGAATGAGAGCTACAACAATTTTCTGTGAACAACAATACAGCTATCAAACTCTCAAAAAATCCAGTATTACATGGTAGAAGCAAACATATTGATGTAAAGTACTATTTTTTGAAAGATCTTAACAATGATGGGGTAATTGATCTCAAGTACTGCAAGAGCGAAGATCAACTAGTTGACATATTTACCAAACCTCTCAAATTGTTTTCCTTCCAAAATTTGAGGAGGTTAATGGGAATTTGCACTTTGGAAGATCCTGTTTGAAGAATGGCACCAGTAAACTGAAGTTTAAGGATTTTTTCAATTTAAAGGAGAGATTGTTAATAAAATCGGATTGTTTTCCTTATTTTTAGGCAAATAGTTGATGCACATCAAAGATTTAATGGTTGAAAATTATGGATTTATTTTGTTTAGATTTTTTCTCTAGTTGCTAGTGCCTATTTTTAGTTTTTTCTGTTATGTAAAAGCCTATATAAATAGGCTCTTGGATTATGAATCAGTGTACTCATCATCTTAGTTTTCCCTTTCCTTATTATCTTCATCTTGCTGTTATCTCTTTCAGTAAGTTAACAGCGTCAGCCCTTCACCCCCACAAATCTACTTACTTTGCCACTATAGTTATTTCTTCAACAAGTGACAAGATTCAAGTCACACAATCTCTAACTGTTTCGATAGAATGAAACAAAATTAACTTGCTTGCATGATTGGAACAAAAAGTATTTCAATACATGAAACCGGATTGTACCAGCAATCAAACATAATTCCTTTTTTTCAAGTGATTTGCGTGATTGGATTATAGCTAATCTTCATAATTATCTTAGGTTGCAACTCGATGGGGTTGATTGCCAATATTTCTTTGGTATGGTAACTTGGTGTATTTGGAAAAACCAGAACTTATATATTTTCCAAAGAATAATGTAGTGTACTGAGGAATTGATTAAAGTCACATATAGTTGGGCTAAACAATATACCTCTGTAAGGTTCCAATTGGCAAGTTCCAGTATCAGTTTAGCCCAAGTTCGGGAATTGGATTCAATAAAACTCTGACAGAGTTGTAAAAGAGGATTTCGATTTTGCTACGATGGGGAATTCTTCATGACAGATACAGCAGATAGATTCTTGGGTATAACCGGTTTGTGGGCATTTGTTCAGTTTTAAATGTTGAATTGTGAGACATTTTAGAAGGCTTGGCGATTGTTATAGGGGATTGGATAAAGTATTTATCTTATCAGACAGTTAAGAGGCGGTACAAATTGTTCAAGAGAGTGCTACAAAAGTGTTAAATTTTGCATGTTTTCAGATATTATAATAAAGAGGCTGTAATCTAACTAAAATATCTGTTAGCAATAATGATGGTACTCAATTTTTTTAAAACGCCTCCATAGGAGATTGAATATATCTCTAAATAATTTTTTATAATGTTGTTTGATTCACCGAAAAAACAATTAACTAGCTTGCCTGAAACCCACTTTTGGTTTCCCATTTTCCAAGACTTATAAAGTTTTGTTCCAAATTAGGAGTGGTGTTCATTGTCATTTTTTATTTCAAATCATGGAGCCACTATTCTTTGGATGTTTGTCCCAATTCATTGAACAATCTTTAAATAAAATGTACACTCAAATCTTATCTATGTAATTTCAACATCGCATATTCCTTTCTTTCTTTCTTTCTTTTTCCATTTATGCAAACGATTAAGATTTCATTTGAAATTTCAATCACGGCCATTTTATACTCCAATGTTATTTTATGATTCAATCTTAATTGAGTTTTCTAATGAAATCTAAATTTATTAAATGAAATTTCATAATTGTAAAAAATATTTTAAATACAAATATTACAATAGATAAGGATAGGAGTAATATAAATACACGCATTGTCTAAGTACAAGTATTTATGGATCGAATTCAATTAAATATATCAATATCATATAATTTCTTAATTTACTTGAAATATAAGTCTAAAATTTTATCAAAGTCTTATCTATTTTTTGTAAATAGCTAACTTAAATCGGTTTCAACACATCCATATTTTTAAAATTTTAATATAATTATTTTTATTTAATATATGATATTTATCGTTTACTACTATTGTATATATTTACTAAATTTTTGAACATAAAAAAATTAAAATATTTTTAATATTTACATTATTTTATATCATATTTAATTTTCATATGATATATATAAATTATGTAAAAATTAAAATAAAATCATAACTTTGGAAAAAGTCAAGCTAGGCTAGATTTTAACTTTTAATATTGGGTAATCAGCTTGAATCATATTTTAAACGAATCTAATTTTTTATAGATAAATTACATCTCAAGTCATTAAATTATTAATAATTTACTTTTAGTCACTCAACTTTAAAAAGTTACAAAATGTCACTAAATTAGGTCATCGGACTATTAAAACTGTTGTTGTGTGCCTTCTTATTTGCATTACTTGCACCAATCAAAATTTCTCATTTCTCTATTCTTCTATATTTTTTTTTTCATGAAATAACTTTTAACGTCATGAATCTACGAATAAAAATCCAAATAGCTTTCTTCTTCAACTTTCGACACTAACGACTGTCATATCTAAGATATGTTCTTTTACTTGTCGATGGGTGTTGATCCATCGTATTAATCGTCAAATCGTCACTTGGAGCTTACTTACTGAACCTTTTTCTTTAAAAACAATTAATAACCCGATGACTTAAATAAAAATTTTCGAATAGTTTAATGATTTAAATGAAAATTTTTAAAATAATTTAATGACATTTTTAAACTTTTTAAATTAGGTGATGAAAATATAGACTATTATTAATTTAGGGTGAGTTTGGATGGACAATGTGTTTATTTGCGGTTAGTGTAAAAATATTGGTGGCGGTGAGATTAGATATTGTAATGATACTATAGCGTGAGACAAAAAGTAAACTAAACACACTACATCTCACTATTTATCCAAATCCACCTTAATGATATTAAACGTAACTTCCCTTTATTTTATCCAATACTTTTTCGAGTTTATTATTTTTATTCAAATCTTCCGTAATTTGAGTGGAGCTTTCGAATAAATAAACCGTCACTAGGAAAGGTCTATGTTCCCAACTACCAATCTAATTTGTCTCTATCATCCACGTGGGATGACAAGTGGACATAGTCCCCACCCTAGCTTCGTAACCAAACAGGGAGTGACGTCATTTGTCCACGTCACTTATTCTGTCTTGGGCGTCACTCCCGAATTGACCCTCGTGTTCAATTAAACTTTCCTAGTGGGACCCAAAAACATAACCAGCAAACAATTATGCCATGTCATCTTTTTGCCACTTGTCAAAAAAATTTCTATTTGCATTTAAATCCCCCTTTATCCTTCCCTTTAAAAGGGGAGCCTCAGCCTCGAGTGTTTTTTGCTCTCCACTTCCATAGTTTCATCACAAAAAAAAAAAAAAAACAGAGTGAAAAACAGAGGATTTACAGGGGAAATCTTATAAATCCTTAAAAAAATCCAATGGAATCTTTCCATTTTCACTCACCGAATTCGAACTGCTCATCGGAATCTTCGTTCGGGTCACTGGAATTTTTCCCTTTAGATCACAACTCGCTTCCCTTCAACGAAAACGACTCAGAGGAAATGCTTTTGTATGGTCTATTAGCAGAGGCTAAACAGGAAACATCATCAGAGCTAACATACCCGAATCAAGTGAAAGAAGAAGAGGTTACCTCGATGGACATCGAAAGCCCGACGAAAGAAAAGGCTTACCGAGGGGTAAGACGGCGGCCATGGGGAAAGTTCGCGGCGGAGATAAGGGATTCAACGAGGAATGGGGTAAGGGTATGGCTCGGAACATTCGACAGCGCGGAAGCGGCAGCTATGGCTTACGATCAAGCCGCTTTCGCGATGAGAGGCTCCACCGCTATCCTGAATTTCCCATTGGAAAAAGTGCGGGAATCGCTGAGGGAAATGAAGTGCAATCAGGAGGACGGAGGTTCGCCAGTGGTGGCTTTAAAGAGGAAACACTCGATGAGGAGGAAAATGGTGAGCAGAAACAAGAAGGAAAGAGATAGCGGCAGTGTGAGGATAAACAATGAGGTGGTGTTTGAGGATTTAGGGCCTGATTTCTTGGAACAGCTTCTCACTACTTGTGATCAAGCTGCTACACCTTGGTGAATGAATATTGCATTAAATACAATATATATTATTCACCAAAAAAAATTACAATATATATTTATATTAATCTATTTCTAGTTATAGTCATTTATTTTTCTTTTTATTTTTGCCATGAATTTTGGTTTGTTTTTTAGAATCTTCATTTGTAACTTTAAAGTGTAAAAATGGTTTAGCATTTTGATTTTTTTTTCTCTAAATAGATAGTTATTTGTAAATAGTAGAAATTTCTGAAGATGATATATTAATATTTAAATCCCAGACTTTTTGAATTTATACATGAAATTTTGTATTATGCAAATATAATTGTATTTTATTGTCACTGTAGGAGGATGTAATTTCAAGTATACTGAAACGCATTTATTCTTCTATTTAAAAGTTAAAGAGATATAAAAAAAGCACATACTATTTATTTAACTCCAAATAATCCGTACTTCCTATTGATAAGAGATAAAATAATGTGTACGAAAATTTTTAATTTCTTAAGGAAGTTTCGAATATCTTATAAAAAGTAAATGATGAATTAATTTGTTTATAATCTATGGTCCAATGATTTTTTTCATAATTACTATTTCAGTCTAAGATCAAACAGAAAGGAAGCTTCCTGCTGAACGGTGCTTTGAGGTTATAATAAAATTCATGGATTGCTATCAATTGCATAATTAGACTAATCTTTGTTTAGTGAAATTAGTAACATATCCTTAATTGACTTTGTCTCTAATTGGGTTTAAGTGTATAAAAATAAAAATAAAAATATGGTCACTTCATCATTACTTTTTCTTTGCCAAGTATGACCAGTTTTCCTTTTTTCTGAGGATAGAAACAATGGCCTAATCCAATTGTTTGCGTAAAAGATATAAAAAGTTATTTGGATATATACGTTGAGGGGCATAGTAGATTTTGACCATGACAATGTCATTTGATTTTTCTTTTGGGTTTAGGGTTGTAAGATGTGAAGCGAGGGAGAAAAAGAAAAGAAAAAAAAGTGGTAAACTACACTCAAGGTCACTAAATTATTAGTAAGTTTATGTTCTGGCCACACAATATCAAAAAATCATTGGACTTTCAAATAGTTCAATGACTATTTTGTAACTTTTTTATGTTATGTGAACAAAATTTAAATTTACTAATAGTTTAGTGACCTTGGGTATAGTTTACCCAAGAAGAAAAAAGAGAGGAAGAGGAAAAATTTTTAAAAAATTGTGATTTTTATTTTTATTTTCACGTGTTTTATACGATTCTTAAATTATTTATAAACCTTCAAACTCATAAATAACAGAGAATACATGTTTAAGTACAAACCCATGTCTTCATAATTACTGCAACAGTAACAATATTACTAAAACTCCATTGGCCACCAGCAGTTTTTCAGAATAATAAATGATTTTACGAGTTTATTTGGATCTATGTTGTCTTAAGTTTTATATGTTTTTTTTTTTTGTTTTTTCATTTTTTTAATAAGTTTTTAATTTTAGAAGTTTTTGTCTGCTCTTGTAGCACGTTTATTAGTCTTGCTTTATGTAACCTTAATTTTACAAGTGATTTTAGGGATAGTTTTGTTGTCGTCCTCTCTAGTTTGGTGAATGCTCGATTCTTTTGTCAATTTTTGCTCATCATTTTGGACCATTCGGGGTTAATTTCCTTGTCGTATTAAGTGTTTGCAATCACTCCAAATATGTCGTGCTTGAGTTGTGATAAAATTAATCGTCAACGTGTCATGATGTTCTATTGATGCTGAGGCTAAAGCCTTTGTTGTGTTGATGGAGCTTATCCTTCACCATCTATGATGAGTATTTGTTTTTTTCCCCCTTAAGTATATAATTTCATTCATTGAATGAATAAATGAATTTAGCATTTATTTCAAGACTCGTCTCTAATTGTTAGAACTATCTTATACTTGGACTGGATTAGATTTAACTAATAAAAAATTGCGTTGTTTAAGCTCTTTCATCATGTTTAAGAAAAATCAAAATATTAAAAATTAATTCTATCTTAAAGTTTACAAAATTTCATAATCAAATTTAAACAAGACTAATAATTATTTATTGAATAGGAATTCTAGTTCGACCGAACTTAATTGACATTATTCAATCTTTAAACTAGTCTAATTAGAAACTTCTTTTTCCTTGTATTAAAATAAATAAAGTATATGCCTTTTTATTAATATAAAGATCTAAATGGAAAATTCCCCATTAGGGTGGTAGAGCTTGGTCAATGGTGTTAGCTAAGGAGGACAATTCAGTTACCATTAGACTACTTATTTAGTTTCATAAACTATATCATAATGAATGAATAGAATATTTTATATATATATATATATATATATATACGTTAGGGTTAATATAACTTTTAATTTCTAAACTTGGAAATTATGTTCACTTTGGTACTTGTAATTTTTTGGTCCATTTTGGTGTTTGAAATTGCTAATTATGTCCATTTTGGTCCATAAATTTGACAAATATAAAAGTTTGATGACATGACACTTTGAAATTATATCATGTCATTGCCTGAATATATTTTTAAAAGAAATTCAAGTGATGATGTGGCACATTCTCCGAATATCACATCATCAAATTTTGACAGAATTTAGGTTTCGAGTTCAAAATAAATCTAGTTATTAAGCTCATGTAAGGGTGTTCAAACTTCGGTTAAAACTAAATTAACCGACCGAACATACCTAATTTGGTTAATCGGCCGGTTAAATTTTTTTTTAAATTTCGGTTAACGGTTAATTCAAATCGAAATCGAGTAATTATCCGAACTTAATAAATAATATTATATATTATATGTATTAGGCTATTACTAGTTCGGTTAATTCCGTCAAATGAATATTATAAATTTATTTATTTATATGTTTTACTTGTTTTAACAAAAATATATATATAAATTTCGGTTGGGTTAATTTTTTTAAAAAAATTTCAGTTTGGTTAACGGGTAATGGATTAAACATTTAAGTTAATTCGGTTCGGTTAACCATTTGAACACCCCTAAGCTCATGTACCAAAATGGACTTAATTAGTAAGTTATGGACTAAAATTTATATTAACCCTATATATATTACAATGAATATATGTATGGCTTTAAGCAAGTCAATTTGCAATCACTTTATATGTATATATATATATATATTGGTCACGTGGCTCTTGATTGAGACAATTAAAGTCCAAGGTTAAGAGTACATAGGTCAAAATCAAAATGTAGTCAATTCAAAAAAAGGATATTTGATCTCATGCAATTCATAATAAAGTGTTTAAAGCTCGTGTTTAATCATAAAGTTTTATGTTTTCAATTTAATTGTAGGATGGTTAAATGAATTTGGCCACTTAAATATTACTTTTTAATTCGCTTTTTTTAATTAAAGACAAATCCACGATGGAACACCTTGAATTTTTCAATTTAAGAGAAGAAACTGTTTATCATCTTTTCTCTTTTTACTTTATTATTGATATAGTAGATACCAAAATTTAAATTATAATTCTTTAAAAACAATAATAAAAAATAAATTAATTTAAGGCAGTAATTTGTAATATTTTTTATTTAATTAATTTATACTAGAATAATTTTAAGAAGTGTGATTTTTAAGTATCAATAAATTAATGCTACATTTTAAAATTGTAAAAGTATTTAATTGTTATGATACACTTATCCATCTCCAATTTAGTCTCATACTTCAATTTTAACTCTAGTTTGTTTGTTTAAGAATAAAAGTAATTAAATAATTTGAAAAAAAATGATAAACCTAAAATTTTAACCTCGATCCTACTTGAGATAATAGTACTCTTAAGTTATTCGAGTTTAATTTGAAAAAAAAAAGTCAAATTTGATTATGTAATTATTGAACCAAGTTTGAACTATTTATTGAGTTGAATTCGAGCTTAGTAATACTTGACTCCAACGATTTGCAAGCCTTATTGATCTTAATATATATTATTAACACTAAGCTTGATTACTGAGTCGAGCTCAAGCTTGAAGTTGAATACCAACAAGCTTAATCAAGCTCAAATTCTAGCTTAAGTACAAAAATAGATAACACAAGCTTAAATTGAGCTCCTCGAGCTCAATTATTTCTTGAGTTGAGCTCAAATTTAAAATAAATACTTGATTAAGCTTGATACTCATTTCAAATGACACTCAAACTTACCAAACTCGGCTTGGCTCAAGTTCAACTTAAGCCTTATATCCTAAAACATAAATCCTAAACATAAATATTAATCTCTAAAATCCTAAAATTAAACTTTAAATATTTAATTCTAAACTCTAAACCGTAAAATTTAAAATCTTATTTTGTTATTATTGGTGAATTTTTTATTTAATTAAATAAAAAATATAAAATAACTAAGGTTAAAAGTTGTGAGAATCAATATAGAAATGATAGATGTATGATATTAATTAAGAATCTTTTAAAAATATATAATGTGGCATTTATATAATAAATGTCTACTTTTCTTAAAAAAATTATCTTATTATAATTTAAACGAATGTTAAACTTCAAAAATCAATATTTTTTTTATTTTAATATCCAAAGTACGTGGAAAAATGGAAGATTATTAGGCATTCAAATTGACTGAAAGAAAGATAAATAAATAATTTTACCGAATTCCTTTATTTTCGTGCAACAAGAATTTGATGATTGCATGCATATATTCATGCACATTAATCATGAAGACCCTTGAAAAAAAAATTACTTTTCAATATTGAGCCAAATACAAAGTACTTTGTTGAAGTGAATTAAATAAGATAAGCTCCATTTATTTAAGACCAAATGTATTGTCTAATTCTTAAATACAACTGAGATTTGCCTTTCCAAGTATTATTGTCAAAGGGAACTTTATATTTCATTTAGGATTTTAATTAATTACATACATTTTCTATTCATATTGCCTAAAACACAATTGATTTGTGTTGAAAATTTTACTTAACATTTATTAAAACAATTAAATAAACATTTGAATTCAAAATCTCAATGCTATAATAGATTTATTGTCGGTGTAAATGAGATACTGGTGCTCGCAACCTATTCAAGTTCAATTCGAAGAAAATTCGAATCCAATTTAGTAATTATCGAGTCGAGCTGAGCTTGAGCTTGAGCTTGAGCTATCAATCGAACCGAACTCAAGCTTTGTAATACTTAACTTGAACGACTCGCGAGTCTTATCGAGCTTTTCATATTTTTATATTATCAAATTATGTTATTTTTCTTAATATATATTATTAACCCTAAGTACAAAAGTCGAGCTCAAACTCAAGTAGCTTGAATATATCTTGAGCAGAGCTTAAGCTTTAAAATAGATGTTCGATTGAGCTCGATCCGAATATCAAACTTTGAATTTCGAGTTGAGCACGAGTTTAGTAGTATTCAGGCTCAACTCAGCCCAATCACACCCCTACCCACTATTATTATTTTTATCTGATTAGCATTAATCTCACCATCCATCAAAATATTTAAACTCTCAATTTTTCTTTTTCTTTTTTTTCAGAATTTAAAAATTGGATCAAAGGTCTAATTTAGCTCTCGATCATTCGGTTGGGTAAATATATTTTATATATTTTTTAGATTTAAACAGTGATTTTAGTGATAACTAAACATCAAATATAATTAACAAATATGTATTTGTTGTTCATATATATATATATATATATTCTAATTTGTAATATGAAAATATTAAAATTTCAACTCTCATTACAAATAATGTATTTGCTTGTATAACATAGACCAAAAGCTTTTCTTGCCCACCTCAGAAAACCACAAAAGACCCAATTGCATTTTTGGGTCTTTGAAGGTTATGGTATATGGATTTTAGCTTTAGTTGGACCACTCCATCATCTAGCTCAGGTGAGCCACTGGGTTTTCAATATGTATTTACACATATCATCACCTTCTTAATACTTGCCGTTGAGGCTCATTACTTTGTCATTGCAAACACAAATTGCTATCTATGTTATTTGGATTCAAGGTGGATGTTAGATACGAATAAATATTTGATATTTGAAGGATTGTAATTCGTGCTCATATTTGAATGAGTTGGAAAATGGAAAATTCGGCTTTTTTTACAATTTATAAAATTATAAATAATATAAGATAAAATTATAATTTATTTCTTTAAAAATGACAAAATTTTAATTTAATCATTCTAAAAACTATAAAAATATAAGTTAATATATTAAACAAATTATATTTTGATTTTTATGAAAATATATAATTTAATTTCAGCGAAACAGTGTTTGAGTTTTATATGAATTTTTAAGGTTATTCTTGAAACTTTAAATTTGGATTTGAAAACTGAAGATTTAAATTTATGATTTTCCATTTTATGAATTCAAAGTTCTCTGTGATGTTGGGAAGAATAAAAAATTCTAGATTCAAGATTATGATTTGGATTTGTTTCGTAAAACTTTTATCTAATATTTAATTTATAATATTTTTTTTGTAATTAAAGTATTCATTATTGATGGTAGTGATTAATCTTCTCATCACGAATTTAAAAAAAATAAATGATTATAAAATGTACTCCATATTTAAATTAAAAATGCTAAAAATGACATGAAATGTGCTAAATTTTATATAAAACAAATTATTAAAAAGTTCACATGAATATATATTACTTTGTAAACAATTAATATGACGAGAAGAAGAAACTGCAACACCCCAAACCCGGCCGAATCTGGCGATGTCACATGGTAGTGTGTTCGAAAACTAAATTATTACAATAAAATCATTTCCATGTTATTACCTATCTTTATCTCTTATTAGTTCTAAAGGGAATCGTTTTACTTATTTAAAACATTTGCTTTAAAACGTTTCTCGTTGCGGAAGCTTTTAAAACAAAGCAGTTTAAGTCATCGTGAGTTTAGAAAATACGTTAGCTTTTAAAAAACCGAACTTCCTATGACTAGCAATTATAATTCCACAAAAAAAAACCAAATTTAAGCAAAAGTCTCAAGAGTCCTTAATTTACATCCCAATAATAATAAAACCATAAAACATAAATTAAAAAAGACGTAAAGTCCAAAAGCTGTGGTCACCGTCGAGCCCTCCGCCGCACCGATCCGTTTAGGTCTAGGGATTACATGTGCACATTAAACAAAGAGGGGTGAGTTTACGTAAACTCAGTGTGTAATCCCACAGAAAACAAACATTAGTAGACACAGTGCACAGTCAAATACAGTTTTGGGCCTAAGCCCCTTTCAGTATCAGTAACAGTTTGGGCCTTAGCCCATCTCATACAGTATCAAATATGCAGTAGGGCCTTAGCCTATCATAGTATCAGTATCAGTAGCAGTCATGCAGTATTCAGTATCAAAGTCCTACCCAACTAGGTTCTACACACCATCTTCGTCCAACCCTACACTCCATGTGGGGATTAAATTGACCCACCCATCCCTACATTCCAGGTAGTACCGAATGCGGACAAAATAGTAATTTGCAGCTGAGCTGCTAGTATATTAGGCTTAAGAGCCTTTTAGTACACTTCCTCCAAATATAATCAACCCAACCCCATGCAATGCAACATACAACTCATGACATGCCATCTTATGATATCAATACATATAACTAGTTCAGTATACATGCATACTATCATCATGCTCAATATATATAAATCAAACAATCAGTTTACACAATTAGGGGTCTAAGTAATGCTTTCCGACCCTACAGTAGGTTCACAGTCGACTAGGGCGACCCGTGCAACCTTAGCAATCAATTCAATGAAAATGGGCTCACACGCCCATGTGGCCTACTCGTGTGGGCCCACACGTTCGTGTGGGCCACATGCCCATATTGGCCTTGGTCCATGCGGATCACACGGCCTGGCCCAATTTCCCACATGCCTATGTGGCCCACACGGCCCAAATCAGTCTAGCCTGTGTGTTGCATACGGCTTACCTGGCCATCACACGGCCATGACTTGTGTACACGGCCTGGCCTCGTCGATCACATGTCCGTGTTATTACACACGGGCGACCATACGCCTGTGTGGCGTCGACAGTAAGGTTTTCAGCTTTCGTCGAAACCTCGTTTTCTGTGCAACACACCTGTATTGTTTTTACTCCTAACGTAACACCCCAAACCCGGCCCAGATGTTACGATCGGATTTGACGTGTCACATCGAAGTGCCGTTTGAAAATCGCGTTTGTTGATAAAAGTTCGTTACTAAATTTACAAAAAATCCCATTTAGCAATTGTTTTGAAAACGTTAGTGTTGTAAAACCTTGTTGTCCAATTATAGTTTGTTTCAATTGTTTTAAGCTTATCAATCTGAAATAAAACCCCGGAAGCCTTTTCTAATTGCAAGCTTGAAGATTTGAAAATGTGATTTTCAAAAAAATCAATTATTGTTTCAAAAACCTATGTTTCCTAAACTAGCAGATTAAAATAAATAGAACCACCATTTAAAAGTTAAAACCCCAAATATCATTATTACAAAATAATTAACCCCATATATTATAAATAAAATAACTAAGTCTAAGATTAAATCATATCGAGCGTGTGGCCACCTCCGAGTCCCTCGCAGCTCTAAATCATCTAAGGCTGGGGATTACCTGCACAGTTAAAGAAAAGGGTGAGTTACGAGAACTCAGTGTGTAATCCCCTATCATGCAGTAGCAAACTGGGCCTGAGCCCTATTTAGTAACAGATCAGTCTGGGCTTTAGCCCTATACAATAATAGAGTGGGTCTAAGCCCAAAGTCATAACAGTACAGAACAAGAATTGTAACCCAACCCAGTCCAGCCAACACACCACCTATACCAACCAGCACACCATGTGGGGACCAAGTCGACCCACCCAGCCAGCACATCAATATCACAGCATAGCTGCTAATAATAACGCAGCAAAGCTGCTAATAACAGTAAATGTGGGTCAACCCATTAAAGTCAGAATACGTGGTAAAGCCGCTAGAACAGTAAAAACGTGGCAGAGCCACTAGTACAGTACTTCCTCCAAATCTGAATCCCAACCCTGATGCAGAATGTCATGTCATAAATAATCCGTGTATGCAGTATGTCACAATCATAATTAGTCATATATATATCACATACATCACCTAAGCTACTACTAGGGGTATAACGGTCATTTTGTTGGTTAGGGGTAAAACCATAATTTCACCCCTTAGGGGTATTTAGGTAATTTTACCCATCAAGGGTATTTCAGTAATTTTACCCTAGGCCTACCGTCGTTTCGAACGACTCAAATAACTTATCTGGCCAAAATGGTGTAACTGGGCCCAAAGCCCATTATCCGGCCCACGTAGGCTCACACGCTCGTGCAGCCCATGTAACCCAACCTTAGCCACGGTTATGCGAATCTCACTGCCCAATCTATTAGTATCCTTTTACAGTGGATTTTACCCATGTGGGGCCCATTGGGCCTACGAGGCCCGTCTCAGCCCAACAAGGCCCATTACGACCTAAGCCCGCGAAAACGTTCGAAACGGCCTCTATGGTCTAATGCCAACGATTGTGGCTCAATTTATCCCTACGGGCATTCGCACGCTCGAGGGCCCTCAGATGTCGAAAGTTCAGCTTTTCGGCTTTTGCCGATTCACAGTAGCACAAGAGTGTGAGACACCTTTATCTATTGTTTGAACAATACGATATTGGGTGTACGATTACACACCTGTTATGGGTTGTAGATGAAGCGCTTCCAAGACAAGTATGATAACAACCACCTCATTAATTAGTCAAAACTCTTGTTAATACATAATATTGAAACGCTTAATCAACTAACTTTACTTACCACGAAACGAATGGTCTCTTGCAGTGGAAAGTAATCGGCCTACCCATTGATAAAAGAAAACGAGTCCCTAGCAATCATTCAACGAGAAAGAAAGTGTTAGCAAAACATATCTCCACGGCAACTAGGGGAAAAGACTCTCGGCCCAAGAGAAACAAAATCGAGTAAGAAGAAGAAAGCCAACCTAGATTCGGCTAAAGTCCCCACTTACCAACCAATCAACGAGGTTCGAAAATGGTTATGAACGAAGAGAAGAAGATACTTAGGCCTTAGAAGATTTGGCCAACACAAGAAGAACCAAGGTTTAAGAGAGGGAAAGTTCGGCTAACTTGAAAAGAAAAGAAAAGAATAAGCAGAGGGAAAAGAAGAGATTGTGTTCGGCCCAAAGGAGAGACCAAAAGAAAAATGATCCGGTAGAAAGTAGGCAGTAACAGAGAAATAGCGATGAAAGAAGAAAGAAGAAAGAAGAGAGAAGACCCGAATGGTAAAAGGTTACAAAAAAACCACAAAAGGAAAGAATCCCGAAATGCAACAAAAGAAAACTAAAATGCCACAGAGAAAAATTTGGCTCATTCACTCACCTAAACTGCCGAAATTGTACAACTGAAACTCTCTGGCCGAAATTCCCCCTACTCAAGCTATCCAAATTCGGCCAAACTCCCCTCACAATCCAACTCCCTCAAACTCTCCACCAAATCCTCCTACAATTGCTTATAGCCTCCCATTTGAAATTGTTAACCAATTCTTCAACCTCCTTTGCAGAATTTGATCCAAACTCTACCTCTTGCACCACCAAATCATAAAATAAAAGCCCCTCAAATGCATGCCATGGGATTCAAACCCACCCCCTTTGCCATCTCAGTGACGCCACAGCCACCAAGTCACAAGCTCTTTTGTGACACAAAAACACACATATATATACATAATTCTTACTGCTAACAGCCCATTCCTCTTAAGAGCAAAAACTAAAAATTTTCCAAGGCCTAGACTCGAACCCAGGCCTCCTAAGAACCCCAAAATACACTCAAATACCTAGCCATTCACGCACATCATGGAATTTAAGGCAATTCAGCAAAATTACGAGCCCCACATTTTTAGGGCGTTACAACAATCCCGTATTTCCAGAACCTATGATTAACATTACCAAAGCCAATTTAGCAACACATTCGCAAACTAACTCGGGAATAATCGCAACATCATCTTAGAGTCATCAAAAAGTGAACACGGTCACTTACCGAATAACGAACCAATATTCCTGTCGTTCAAGACTCCACCGAGGCACTAATCCCTGCCTAATCCTCGCCTAAATCGATAGAACCAAAATAACCCTCTTTTAGAAACTAATTTTAGAACAATCGAATAGTGATAAAATGAGTACTTACCAAACGATCAGGATTATGCGCAACATAAAACAAGGAAGGTGAACTTGAGTAAAACAACGAAAAAGATGAGAGGGAGGGAAAGGTGGAATTTCGGCAAAGAGAGGGGGAGAAGAGAACAGAATTTTGCAAAAAGAAGATTGAACAGAAATATTCTGATAACCCCCTATCCTAATTCCCCTTACTTTTCTCTATCCAACACCCCACTACTCAGAGTCCAACCAGAGTACAACTCTAGCCGAAAATTAATCAAAACAAAAATATTATCCCTTATAATGCAGAGAGTTGAACACAGGACCTCCATCTCACTAGCACTCCACTTATCCACCAGACCAGCAGGCCTATTCTTTTAATTACTTACCATCTTTTATTTAAAAGCATATCAACCAAAGATTGGGCTTTATTCATAAGAAAATACCAAAATTTTCCCAAGTCATGGCTTGAACTTGGGACCTTACACACACATCTAGAACACTTAACCACTGAAGTAGGTACACAGTTATGTCACACATTCGCAAAAAAAAAATTTGGGGCGTTACAAATCTACCCCCTAAAAGAAAATTTCATCCTCGAATTTTACCTGATCAGAATAGATGAGGATACTGCTGATGCATCGCATCCTTAGGCTCCCACGTGGCCTCCTCAGTACTATGATTCCACCACAAGACCTTTAACAGCGGAATAGACTTCTTCCTTAAAACCTTTATATCACGATCTTGAATTTGAATCGGCTCCTCCTCAAAGGTCAAGTTTGGCCTAACCTCAATCTGCTCTATAGGGACAATATGAGTAGGGTTAGAGTGGTAGCGCCTCAACATCGAGATGTGAAACACGTCATGAATGCGGTCCAACTTCGGAGGTAGCTTCAACTGATTAGCAACCGGTCTCACCCGCCTCAGAATATAGTAAGGTCCAATAGACCTAAGGCTCAACTTGCCCTTACGACCAAATCTCAGTACTTTCTTCCATGGAGAGACTTTAAGAAAAGTGAAATCCCCCACAGAATATTCAATCTCACGCCTCTTTAAATCTGTATAAGATTTCTGCTTGTCAGAAGCCGCTTTCAAACGATCCCGAATCAATCTAACCTTATCCTCTGTCTCAGAAACCAACTCAGGACTTAGAACACATCGCTCGCCCAACTCACTCCAACATAAAGGAGTGCGACACTTACGACCATAAAATGCCACGTAAGGTGCCATTTAGATGCTAGACTGAAAGCTATTATTATAGGCAAACTCCGCTAATGGCAGGTAGTCCTTCCAACTGCCTCAAAAATCAATAACACAACTCCTCAACATATCCTCCAGTATCTGAATCACCCTCTCAGACTGACCATCGGTCTGAGGATGGAACGCAGTACTGAAGTCTAACCTTGAACCCAAAGCCTCATGTAACTTTCTCTAAAATCGAGACATGAAACAAGGATCCTTATTAGAGATGATCGAAACTGGTACCCCATGCAGTCTCACTATCTCAAAAATATAAAGCTTCGCCAGCTTCTACAGGGAATAATTAGTACGAACTGGTATAAAGTGAGCAGACTTGGTTAATCTATCCATGATGACCCATACTGAATTCTTTTTAGTGAGTGTTAGAGGCAACCCACTAACGAAATCCATAGTTACACGCTCTCACTTCCATAGATAAACCTTAACCAGCTGCAGCAAGCCCGAAGGTAACTGATGTTCAGCCTTAACCTACTTGCACGTCAGATATCTCGCCACAAAATCAGTAACCTCAAGTTTCAACCTATCCACCAATA
Source organism: Gossypium australe (assembly GCA_005393395.2). Classification (NCBI taxonomy): domain Eukaryota; kingdom Viridiplantae; phylum Streptophyta; class Magnoliopsida; order Malvales; family Malvaceae; genus Gossypium; species Gossypium australe. The sequence continues at coordinate 146,660,944 of CM016616.1, read as the reverse complement.
TAACTTACGAATGTCTCGGTACATCTTATTTTCACCAGGATGCATAGCATAAGCGCTACTATGCGCATCTCTTAATATAGACTACCTCAAATTAGTATTATTCGGCACACAGATCCTCCCACAGAAGGAGTGTACCCCATTACTATTCAGTCCAAAATCCGTAGTGCTACCACTCTTAACCTGTCAAAACCGAAGACCCAAAGACTCATCCTCTAACTGCTTACCCTTAATCTGCTCAATCTATGTCGGTTCAACTTGAAGTTTGACTAACAGACTACCATCATCAAATAAACTAAGGCAAGCAAACATCGCCCTCATATCAGTCATAGCCCTACGACTCAAATCATTGGCCACCACATTGGCCTTTCAAGGATGGTACTCAATGGTGCAGTCGTAGTCCTTAAGTAGCTTGATCCATCTACGCTGCCTAAGATTCAGCTCCTTCTGAGGAAGGAGATACTTGAGGCTTTTGTGATCAGTGTAGATGACACACTTCTCTCACCGTACAGACAATGCCTCCAAATTTTCAGTGTAAATACCACGGTGGCCAGCTCCAAATCATGCGTCAGATAGTTCGCCTCATGTGTCTTAAGCTGACGAGACCATATGCTACCACTTTACAATCCTGCATCAACACACATCCCAAACCGACATGTGATGCATCACTATAAACTGTAAACTCCTTTCCAAATTTAGGCTGTATCAACACAGGAGCCTTAGTCAGTACAGTCTTGAGTTTCTCGAAACTCTCTTACTGCACATCAGTCTAGTTAAACGGTACCCCCTTACGTAGCAACTTAGTTAAGGGTGTTGCAATCAACGAGAAGTCTTTCACAAACTGCTGATAATAACCCGCCATCCCCACAAAGCTGCAGATCTCAGACACATTCCTAGGCTGCTTCCAGTCCAACACAGCCTCAATCTTTCGAGGGTCAACACGAATCCCCTCAGTAGAAACTACGTGACCCAGAAATGTTACATCATGCTACCAGAACTCACACTTGCTAAACTTAACATAGAGTTGGTTTCCCCTCAAAGTCTGAAGAACAACTCTAAGGTGCTCGACATGCTCATCCCCAGTCCTTGAATAAACCAGTATGTCGTCGATGAACACCACCACCAATTGACCCAGATAAGGCTAAAATACTCAGTTCATTAGATCCATGAAAACTGCTGGTGTATTTGTCAGTCCAAATGGCATTACTAGGAACTCGTAGTGTTCATAAAGAGTCTCAAATGTTGTCTTGCATACATCGACTTCCTTAACCCTTAACTGATGATATCTAGAATGCAGGTCAATCTTGGAAAACATAGACGCCCCTCAGAACTGGTCAGACAAATAATCTATCATCGGAAGTGGATACTTGTTTTTAATGGTCAACTTGTTTAGCTGACGGTAGTCGATGTACATCCTCATGGATCCATCATTCTTCTTAACAAATAGTACCGGTGCTTCCCATGGAAACATACTAGGGCGGATGAACCCACGGTCTAACAACTCTTGAATTTGAGCCTTAAGCTCTGTAGGCTCATTTTGTGCCATTCGATAGGGAGCGATGGATACCGGAGCTGTACCAGGAAGGAGCTCTATCGTAAACTCCACTCCATGATCCGGAGGTAAACCCAGTAGCTCCTCAGAAAGACATCCGGAAAATCCTTTACCGTTTAGATATCCTTAACTGTAGAATCCCTAGAATCCAAGACACTTACATAAGCCAAGTACGCCTTACATCCCTTACGAACTAGTTTCTTAGCCACCAGTACAGAGATCACGTTAGCCAAGTAATTCCGGCGTTCTCCTATCATGACCACATCATTATCTTCCTTAGTTCTCAATACGACCCTCTTAGTCGCACAATCCAAACTAACACGGTGCTTAGCCAACCAATCCATTCCCAATATTAAGTCGAACTCCCCAAACGGAAGCTCCATTAGATCAGCCAGAAAGGTTTCCCCTTGAACCTCTAAAGGGACGTCTCTAAATAACTTGTTAACCCTTATAGACTTCCCCAATAGACTCAATGCAGTAACCTCACTCATAATGCTTTCAACCAATATCCCCAAGTTCCCAGACACAGTACATGCTATATAGGAGTGAATAGATCCTATATCTATCAGTGCAATATAAGGTACATCATGAATAAGGAATGTACTTGTGATGATGTTCGGAGTATCTCCATCCTCTCGGCAATGCGCAGCATATACTAATGCCAGTTGTCTCGCCTCAGTCTGTCTAGCACCTCTACCCATGGCCTATGCCATTACCACATCTAGCCTGACCACGGCCTCTCGGCAGCTATTGTAGTACCCTCTGTGGCTGTGCATTACCAGTACCCTGAGGTTGCATCTAATCAGCCCTCAGTGGACACTCCCTGATACGATGATCCAGTAATCTACACCTCAGACACGCCCCATTCTTCCTCTAACACTCGCCTTGGTGGTGTCTTCCACAACTAACACACGCATGTTGTCTAGTAGCAGCAACAGTGGGCCCAGCTTTAACTGGCCCATCAACTCTGGCCATTTTCTTAGGCTTTTGTACAGAACTCGAGGGCTCCGAATCCCTCTTGTTCCTACCTCTCTCTCTATCGCAGTTTTGGTACTCAGTGCGCTTAACCTCCTCAGTAATCTTCACCTTCTCGACCAAGGCAGAAAAATCTCGCTCCCTCTGTGGAGCTATTAGAACCCTCAAGTTATCCTTGAGGCTATCCTTGAAGCAGAAGTATTACTCGTAGTCAGATGCCACAATACCTCGTGCATAGTAACTCAATCCCAAAAACTCGGCCTCATACTCTGCTACTGTTCGATCTTCCTGTGTCAGATTCAGAAACTCCCTCCTACGGGAGTCCACATAACTGGTTCCCACATATTTCCCCTGAAAGACAGTCTTAAAGAACTCTCAGGTTAGACGTTTGGGCTGAGTACTCTCCTTAATAGTAAGCCACCACTGATAAGCTTCATCTCTTAACAGTGAGACTGCACCTTTAAATTTCTGCTCGGGGTGCAATCTAGGTCATCCATGATTCTCTCCATGGCCTCAATCCAGTACTCAGCCACATTAGAGGCGACTTTAGTGACACCCCTAAATAACTCAGCTCATTGGACCGAAGTCATTCCGTAACCGACCATCGGCCTCCAGATCCAGTATTGGGCCCAGCGACCTTCTCCAAAACCTTGAGCATAGCTTGGGACAATGCGTCGTCCCCAGCCATGCGATCTTGAGACCCAGTCTCAGTAGCGGGCGACACTGGCGTCTCATTCGTATCCAAATTTGGTAGGCTGCCCAATGAAAAGAACTCAGCTCGAGCCCCTCTACGGCCTCTACCTCGGCCTCTAGTACCCCATCCGCGGATACCTCGTGTGGTCATATCTAATCGAATTTATCTGTATTAAAAGTTTTATGAATCAGCTACAGTTCCAGTGTTTACTAACAAATATTTTATGTAAAACAGTACCAGAAGTTCAGAGTTTGTTTTCGTTTGTCACAGTCTCTAGTAGTTTTGATACGGTTCGCCTCAGGTTTGAAACGAGTCGTAGATGTTGCCCGATCGTAAATTAGGTAGTTTTTGAACAAAAGGATAATTTTAATGGTAACGGCTTGAAAATAAAGATAATCAAGTGGATGATAGGGATTTGAAACAAGAATGAACCTTTAATAAAAAAATTAAAGACCCGAATCTTATAAGTTTCAAATGAATGAAAGGAAGTTGAATAAACCGAGACCCGCTATCTAGCAAGATAGGAACCCACGGTATAAAATTGAACGCCACACCCGAGAGGATGATAAGTTCGTAACAAAGTTAAAATTGATGCCACTAGAAACTAGATAAATCAATTCGAACCTTGAAGAATTTAGGAGAGTGAATTAAACTCACCAAAATGAGAATTCATTCAATAAAAATCAAGTGCCTACAATTGAAGTTTGACAAGCTATTTATAGGTAGCTTGTAGTGGCTATAAAAAAAATAAAAATAAAAAAATAAAAAATAAAAATAAAAATAAACATAAATATTTAATTCCAATATGGCACATTAATTTCTTCAATCCAATTGATCTTGTCTTCCACCATATTCTTCAAGTTGCTAATGTTTTGTTTCCATTCATGCTTCCACTTCATTTATCTTTATTTGTTTATTTATACCTAATTCAATTATTCCTCCATTAGCTCTCCATTTAGCCATCCATCACCTAATACTCCACCCAAGTAGCTTGTTGCACCACTATGCCTTTTATTATTTCCTATAAAACACAACCAAACATTAATTTAAATAAAAATTAAAATACTTTAATTTAAACACTAGATATATTAAATATTATACTAATTAAACAACTTAATTAATATGAAAATAACATGTAATAAAATAATAAATTAGCATCCAAACTAGCTAATATATTCGGTCTTAAATAAATTGTAAATGTTCGGCGTATTCTTGGAGTACTTCCTTTCTTCGTTCCAAATTTGTGCCACTAAAACTGAAGTGGCCTCCTTAAACTGTTTAGCCCGGCTACGCGTAATTGGTCCATTGGGTAGATCAAGGGTGTCTCGGTTAATCTCCGCCATAGGCGCGTCCGTATCATTCCCTCCCTCTTTAAGTTGATTCGTCCTCGAATCAACACCTACATCAAAAGGAGACAGATCAGATACATTAAAACTCGCGCTCACGTTATAGTCACCTGGTAAGTCCAATTTGTATGAGTTGTCATTTATTCGTTCAAGGACTTGAAATGGACCGTCCCCCCTTGGGAGAAGTTTGGATCGCCTTTGCGTGGGAAACCTTTCTTTTCGCATATGAACCCAAACCCAGTCCCCTGGTTCAAAGAGAATGCGTTTACGACCTTTGTTAGCTCGTTGGACGTATTGCTCGGTTCTTGCCTCAATATTCTCGCGCACTTTTCGATACTATTCCTTTATGTAGTCCGCCTTTTTCCTAGCATCAGAATGGATAAATTTATCTGAAGGCAATGGTAATAAATCAAGAGGAGTGAGAGGGTTAAACCCATAAACAATCTCAAAAGGCGAAAATTTAGTTGCAGAATGAACAACTCGGTTGTAAGCAAATTCGATGTGGGGGAGACAGTCTTCCCACGTTTTGAGATTTTTCCGCACCAATGCTCGCAACAAGGTTGATAGGACTCGGTTCACCACTTCGGTTTGTCCATCCGTTTGAGGATGACAAGTGGTCGAATATAGCAATTTCGTCCCTAACTTTCCCCACAGAGTTCGCCAAAAATGACTTAAAAATTTTACGTCCCGATCAGATACGATCGTCTTCGGAACTCCATGCAATCGTATGATTTCCCTAAAAAACAAGTTTGCAATATGCACAGCATCGTCAGTCTTAGAACAAGGGATAAAATGGGACATTTTAGAAAAACGATCAACTACAACAAAAATCGAGTCCTTCCCGGTTTTTGATCTCGGTATTCCAAGGATGAAATCCATGGAAATGTCAGCCCACGGAGTGTCTGGAATAGGAAGGGGTGTATATAAACCATGAGGCTGGACCCGCGATTTTGCTCGTTTGCAAGCTATGCAACATTCGCAAATCTGTTCGACATCCTTTCTCATTCCTGGCCAGAAAAAATGTTCTTGAAGGGTGGACAATGTTTTGTCTCTTCCAAAGTGACCCATAAGGCCACCACTATGTGCCTCTAACACAAGCATGTCTCGCATAGAACCTTGCGGTATACATAACTTGTTTTCCTTGAAAAGGAATCCTTCATGCCTGTAAAACTTATCAAAAGCACCACTCTCGCAAGCATTATAGACATTACCAAAATCAGCATCATTAGCATACAATTCCTTAATGTGATGGAAACCAAGTAATTTAGAATCAAGAAAGGTTAATAAAGTGTACCTTCGTAATAACGCATCCGCTACTACATTTTCCTTACCTTTCTTATACTTAATTACATACGGAAACGATTCTAAATACTCGATCCATTTCGCATGCCGTTTGTTGAGCTTATGCTGACCTTTAATGTACTTGAGCGCTTCATGATCTGAATGAATAACAAACTCTTTCGGCCTCAAGTAGTGCTGCCACGTTTCAAGGGATCTTATTAGAGCGTACATCTCTTTGTCATACACGGGGTAATTAAGTGCAGCTCCGCTCAATTTCTCGCTGAAGTACGCCACCGGTCTTCCATCCTGAGTTAGAACGGCTCCGATCCCTACACCTGATGCATCACACTCAATTTCAAAGGTTTTAGTCAAGTCAGGAAGGGATAACAATGGAGCTTTAACAAGACATTCTTTAATGGCATTAAAAGACCGTTCTTGCTCATCGGACCAATGGAAAGCTGAATTCTTCTTGATCACGCTCGTTAAAGGAGCGGCTATCGTGCTGAAGTTGGGCACTAATCGGCGGTAAAAACTAGCCAACCCATGGAAACTTCTTACTTGGCTAATCGTTGTAGGACGGGGCCATTCTTGGATTGCTCGAACCTTCTCTTGGTACACTTCTAAGCCATTTGCACTTACGACGTATCCTAAGAAAACAACCTTGTCAGTACAAAAAGAACATTTCTTGAGATTGGCGTACAATACCTCTTTCCGCAGTGTTTCTAAGATCGCACGTAGATGTTGGATGTGATCCTCCAAAGATTTACTGTACACTAAAATGTCATCAAAATAAACAACACATGATTTGCCAATGAAAGCTCGTAAAACATGATTCATAAGTCGCATAAAAGTACTTGGAGGCTTTGTAAGTCCGAATGGCATTACCAACCATTCGTACAAACCTAACTTTGTTTTGAAAGCCGTTTTCCATTCATCGCCTTCTCGCATCCTAATTTGGTGATAGCCACTTTTGAGATCAATCTTTGTAAAGATTCGAGCTCCGCTTAACTCGTCGAGCATGTCATCGAGTCGGGGTATCGGGTGTCGGCATTTGATGGTAATCTTGTTGATGGCGCGGCAGTCAACATACATCTGCCACGAACCATCTTTCTTTGGCACTAGTAACACCGGTACCGCGCATGGACTAAGGCTTTCTCGGATATATCCCTTTTCTAGCAATTCAGTGATTTGCTTTTGGAGCTCTTTGTTTCCTCGGGATTGCTCCAGTACGCAGGTCGATTGGGCAGAGAAGCTCCCGGCACCAAGTCAATTTGGTGTTCTATGCCTCGAATGGGCGGTAAACCACTTGGTATCTCTTCTGGAAAGATGTCCTCGAATTCCTGAATCAGAGACAACACAGAAGAAGGAAGATTCTCGGGTAAGTCATTAGTGTTCAAAAATGATTCCTTGTATAGTAGGACATACATCGGTTGTCTCACACACAAAGCTTTTCGAATATCTCTTGCTTTTGCAAAAACACTCATTTTTCCACTTTCTTTTTCATCTTCATCTTTTTCTTTCTTTTGTTTTCTCTCATTTGTTTTTGCACTCGTATTCTTATCTAGCTCATTTTTCTTAACTTTCTCTTTTGTATTCTTTTCTTTTTCTTTTGATTGATCAATGGAAATCCTGAGTTTTTGCTGATCATCAAAGACTTGCTTAGGCGCTAAGGGGGCAAGTTTTACATTCCTTCCAAGATGCTTGAAGGAATACCGATTAGTGTAGCCATCGTGCATCACTCGGTGATCGTATTGCCATGGTCGTCCTAAAAGTAAGTGGCCCGCATGCATCGGTACTATGTCACATAGCACTTCATCAGAGTATTTTTCGATGCTGAAGGATACTAAGACTTGCTTAGTAACTTTGAGTTCTCCACCGTCGTTAAGCCACTGAAGCTTATACGGAGTCGGATGCTTTGTCGTTGTCAATCCTAGCTTTTCCACCATGAAGGTACTGGCTACGTTCGTGCAACTCCCTCCGAGGATGATAAGACTACAAACCTTGCCTTGCACCTGACATCTCGAATGAAAGATATTTTCTCGTTGCTCATTGCTTCCTACACTTTGAAGATTGAGGCTTCACTTCACGACAAGCAACTCGCCTTCAACAGGTTGTTCTATGTCCTCATCGGCCTCAGAATTGGATTCGAATTCAATTTCTTCTTCGTCTTCGGTTTCAATCTCACCGTTAGCTTGGATCACCATAGTTCGTCTATTCGGGCATTGGCTTACAATATGTCCTCGGCCAAGGCACTTGAAGCATTTGATGTCCCTCGATCTAGCATTAGAACTTTTTGGAACCTTGCCTTTGCTTGTTTCGGCCAAAGGCTTGTTCGTCTTAGGAGTGAAAGTGGAGTCTTTCGGCTTGTTTACGGGGAACCCCTTACTGGTACTTGGGCCCCACTTCGAGGGTTTAGCATTGGAATAACTCCGGAATGCTCCCTTTTTGCTTCAATTGCTTTTCGACTTTAATGGCCATGTGGACCATATCTTCTATTTCAACATAATGTTGTAGTTCCACAACATTTGCTATCTCCCGGTTGAGTCCGGCTAGGAATCGAGCCATGGTGGCTTCTCGTTCTTCTTGGATATCGGCTCGGATCATCGCGACCTCCATTTCTTTGTAATAGTCTTCGACGCTTTTCGTCCCTTGTGCAAGATGTTGGAGTTTTTGATGTAACTCCCGATGGTAGTAAGAGGGAATGAATCTTTGTCTCATGGTCGCTTTCATCTCGGTCCAAGTAGTGATTGGACGTTCGCCATTGCACTGACGGCTCGTAGTCAACTGATCCCACCAGATCATGGCATAGTCAGAAAACTCTATGGCGGCTAATTTGACCTTTTTATTTTCAGAGTAGTTATGACAATCGAACACAAGTTTGATCTTCTTTTCCCATTCCAAATAGGCTTCAGGATCTGACTTGCCTTGAAAAGAAGGAATGGTTAACTTGATGTTCTTGAGATCATCATCTTCTCGCCTCCGATCTCTTTGCTCACGTGTTCGCGGGCCTCTTCTTCGTTCATTCTGTTCCGAAACTTGATTACTGTCAACTTCACTTTGTTCGTATGTGTCGTTGTCATGCAGCCAAGGTCGTTCTTGTTCCCTTCTCGGAATTGGAGGGGTGTTTGCTCGTTGTCTCCGTTCATCTCTTTGGTCCAAACGTTCGGTGATAGAATGGAGCAAGCGTGTGACTTCTCGTAATGCAACTTGCATTTGTAAATCAGGATCTCTACCTCCGGGAACATTTCTTTGTGGTTGCAATCTTCTTCCGCCACCAGCGGCATCAGATTCTTCGTCGCCCATTACTCGACGTTCGGAACTTCTAGACATATTGAACAAAATTTAAAGAAACCTCACCACGATTCTCTTCTTGATTACTCACAAGGAATATAAATATTGAACACACACGCTCGTGTTTCTCACTCAATTTTCGGCTCTTTTTTTTTTTTAAATCTCTCTTGCCTTTTTCCACTCGAATTCACTTCTCTAAATTCTAGAAGGTTGTCCTCGATTTTTACTAGCAACTTGTAGGTCGGTTTGAAGGAGTTAAAGGATAAAAGGTAAGGGTAGGCTTAAAAAAAAATTTTGGTATAGTGCCGTTGGGGTGAAGAAGGGTGGTTTGAAGATCGGGGAAAGAAGTAATGAATCAAAACCTGCAAACCTTTTTTTTTTTTACATTTTTTTTTGAATTCTCTCTTTTTTTTTAATTCAATTTTTTTTAAATTTTTGTATCTTTCTTTCTTTCTTTTTTTTTACAACACCAAACGCACTATATGTGAAGTATAAAGAAAAATAGAAAAAAAAATAAATTAAAAACTTTGATTTTTTTTTGAACTTACTCAGAATAGCTCGAGATTGTTAAACGTGCCTAATTTAATTGGCTCTGATACCAGATGATACGGTTCGCCTCAGGTTTGAAACGAGTCGTAGATGTTGCCCTATCGTAAATTAGGTAGTTTTTGAACAAAAGGATAATTTTAATGGTAACAGCTTGAAAATAAAGATAATCAAGTGGATGATAGGGATTTGAAACAAGAATGAACCTTTAATAAAAAAATTAAAGACCCGAATCTTATAAGTTTCAAATGAATGAAAGGAAGTTGAATAAACCGAGACCCGCTATCTAGCAAGATAGGAACCCACGGTATAAAATTGAACGCCACACCCGAAAGGATGATAAGTTCGTAACAAAGTTAAAATTGATGCCACTAGAAATTAGATAAATCAATTCGAACCTTGAAGAATTTAGGAGAGTGAATTAAACTCACCAAAATGAGAATTCATTCAATAAAAATCAAGTGCCTACAATTGAAGTTTGACAAGCTATTTATAGATAGCTTGTAGTGGCTATAAAAAAATAAAAATAAAAAATAAAAAATAAAAAATAAAAAAAAAACATAAATATTTAATTCCAATATGGCACATTAATTTCTTCAATCCAATTGATCTTGTCTTCCACCATATTCTTCAAGTTGCTAATGTTTTGTTTCCATTCATGCTTCCACTTCATTTATCTTTATTTGTTTATTTATACCTAATTCAATTATTTCTCCATTAGCTCTCCATTTAGCCATCCATCACCTAATACTCCACCCAAGTAGCTTGTTGCACCACTATGCCTTTTATTATTTCCTATAAAACACAACCAAACATTAATTTAAATAAAAATTAAAATACTTTAATTTAAACACTAGATATATTAAATATTATACTAATTAAACAACTTAATTAATATGAAAATAACATGTAATAAAATAATAAATTAGCATCCAAACTAGCTAATATATTCGGTCTTAAATAAATTGTAAATGTTCGGCGTGTTCTTGGAGTACTTCCTTTCTTCGTTCCAAATTTGTGCCACTAAAACTGAAGTGGCCTCCTTAAACTGTTTAGCCCGGCTACGCGTAATTGGTCCATTGGGTAGTTCAAGGGTGTCTCGGTTAATCTCCGCCATAGGCGCGTCCGTATCAAGTTTACTATAGTTTCAGTTTAATTACAGTTTTCAGCATATACTAACTAGAGTATTTTCACAGTATAATACCTATAGTAGTTACAAGATCTGTAACACCCCTCACCCGTATCCGTCATCGAATTAGGGTTACAAGGCATTACCGATCAAAATATAGTTTAGAACAGTCATTCATTACTATTCATGCATAAAGTGATATATTTTCCTTTACAAAATTTTTCCATACTCAAATTAATAACCATCTTCTTATTCATACAAGTCAAATCCGTATATATATAGCACATAACCAATTAAAATTAAACATGCATTATTAATCGTATTACATATACGAACCATGCTTCAAAATTCAACCATATCAATATCATGAATATAATCAAATTTTTGAACCAATTAACTTGCATCAAAACCATACTACATATGCTTTATAAATACATAATTCAAACCTTATAACCATCAAATTTCATAGCATGCATTGACTAAATCATTAACCAACATTTTTCATCTCATATACCAAACATGCATTAATACTCCCTTTAGTACAATTTCATTACTTTAACTAAATATTAAACATACCATTTTGCTTATCTATACACAACTGCATTTTAATCCATACCAACCATATCTCATGGCATAATATTCATTAACATATAAGACTATAGTTAACATTACATCATGGCCAACTATACTTTTAATGCTTTCATATTATACGCATATCATCCTAAAAACAAAAGTCATTTCTAATCTCAAATACCAAGCCATAATTATCCCACTCTATTAACTATTTAATGAACAAACCAATTCGTATATTATGCACATTCACACATTAATCTAAGTTAAACTATCTACACGTCTTTATAGTCATACATATATATAACACATAAACAAGCATCACTTAATAACCAAATACAATTATAATTATTGCCCACTCATGCGCATTACACTAAAGCCACATTAAACATTTTTGAACACAATAACAAATCAAAGTACACTTAATTCGCAAACTAATTATCATGCCCAAAAATACATATTCCCAACCAATAAATTAGCTATCTATTCAGTCATGAAATTCAGCATCAATAGGTTATACCATTTCATTGTTAACTAACATTATTAACTTGTAACAGCCCGAATTAGACCCTAGTCGGAATAGTAATTTTGAAACCACAAATCCGAGGTCAAAATAATATTTTAATGTTATCTTTGGTGTTGATTCTATGTGACATAGTCTGTGTGAAAATTATGTGTGATAATTTTATCGATTGTGTGCCGAATTAAGAGAAAGGACTTAATCGCGTAAAGTGTAAAAGCTATGTGCTGATTTATAAGTACCTAAGTGTTGTTGTTGTCTTCATAATAGGATGGCCTTAAGAGGCAATTAAGCCATTATTAAAGATAGTGGATGGCTAAATGACAAATTAGCCTTAATATATATTTGTTTTATATGTTTGATAAAAGGGCAAATGAGTAAAATGTTTAATAAGGTATTATTAATAAAACAAAAGCATGAAAAATTGATGAGTGTTCATCTTTCACCCACCGAAAATTAGAAAAGAAAAGAAGGAAGAAAATCTTTGAAATTTCGGCTAGAGTTGAGCTTGATTCAAGGTATGTTTGAGCTCAATTTTTGATAATTTCTACATTTTCGTAATCGTTGCTTCGTGCTCTAGCTAACCCATGTTGTAATTTTGTAAATTGATGATGTCTATGAAATGTGTCATTGATGAAATGATGAGTTTTGTGATGAGTGTTGGTGTTAAATGAATGATATGTGTTTAATGAACATGTTTTGTTCTTGAATTTTTGATGAATTTAGCTAATTAGGGCTAAATTGAGAAAATAGCACTATGAAGGACTAAAATGTGAAATAAATGAAAGGTATGAGCTTGTATTAGCATGAGAAGAATTCGGCTAGCATATGTGTTTTGAAATTTTGTGTATTTGATGATTTTGTGAAATAGGGACTAAAGTGTCGAAATGTGAAAATGTGAGGGCTATTTTGTAAAATGCCTTAAATGAGTGTGTGTGGACTAAATTGAATGAGTTGGTGATTGAATGGATTGAATTTGAATGTGTATAGACCAAGGAAAGAGAGGTTCAGATTGGGATCGAGGCAAAGATAAAGTGCTCGATTAATCGACTGTTTCGATAGTTTAACGTTTGAGGTAAGTTCGGATATAGTACAAGTTGTTAATTTGTGTTCTATGTGATGTGAATTGAATAAATATCTATATAACTATCAGCTTAGAAATGCTATGTGCTGAATCGAATTAGAAAGCACTAAGTGTGAAATTTGAAACGGGATGGAAATGATTGGCACTGTGTGTGCGGGTTGGTAGAAACTTCGGCTTATTGAATTGGCACTGTATGTGTGATATTGATATAATCTCGGTTTAACGTATTGGCACTAAGTGTGCGATGACAAGTATGTCAAGTCCACAAATTGGCACTAAGTGTGCGAAATAAGTAAGAGAATAGCAAAGGTTGATCGAAACGAAAAGTCGAATGATTAAGCAGCATAACTGGTGAGTTACTATGTGTTGGCAAAGGCATGTAAGATATCTATGTGATGGATGAAATTGAAAATATATGAATGAAATGCTATGTGAGTATTGGATAAGTTGAATTTGTGTATCATTGGTAAATCATCTATGTGATGGCTGAATGTGTATATTGAGTTGATTCATTGAGTTAATTGCATTATAAATTCGAACTTACTAATATTTCGAAAGCTTACTGTGTGATTTGTTTCTCTGCTTTGCAGTGTCAGTAAAGCTAGCTCGGATCTGGGGATCGTCAGCATCTCAATCACACTATCGGCAATCTATTTCGGCACTTTTAGAAAGATCTACATAGTTGAAATATGGCATGTATAGGTTAGATATTTAAATCATGTATGAGATGTGTAAATAGCCATGTGAGATGGCTAGATAAATGCTTGAAATATGCTAGTATGGATTTGGTATGTGAAGTCAGTTTTGGTATGTGTTGATAACAATGGTCATGTCTTATGAATGGTAATCTTGGTGATAGATTGATGCTAGTATGATTAAGTGAATTTGAAGAGGAGTTATATTTGGCATTGAATGTGTTCTAGTAATGCAATTTAGTTCAGAAGTTAACATGGTTATAAATGAGATTGTATGAGATGTTATGTTGATCAATTGACATGAGATTGGTTGCCAATTTGTGTGTAGGATTATGCTTAATTGTGCTTGTAGGAGTGACCCTTATGTGGGTGGCATTATGGCCTTGCAAATGGCCTATTTTGCCACACGGTTGTGGCCCACGAGCGTGCCTATTGACCGTGGGACTAAGTCAGTAGCTGATTAAGAGTACACAGCCTTGGCACACGATCGTGCCTGGTAGCCGTGTGGTAAAGTCAGGATCGACCACGGCCAGAGTACACGGACATGCTTGGTGGCCGCGAGGTCAAGTCAGAATTGACCACGGCCAAGGTACATGGGCGTGGTTGGTGGCTGTGGAGTAAAGTCAGGTTCGACCACGCGGAAGACACACGGGGGTGTCTATCAGCCGTGGGAGGCACACGGCCTGCCCACACGAGTGTGTAGCCCCTGAAACTTTGAAAAGTTTTAAATTTCTGAGAGTTATTGTATGTGTTCCAGTTTCGTCCCGACCCTTTTCTAACACATGTTTAATGTCTCAAAGACCTCAATAAGGGACTATATACTTGTGATTGAATATGTCTGATTGATGTTTGACTTAGTGTCGTGAAATGGTAATAAATGTTTTGGATGTTTGGTAATACCACTTAACCCTATCCCGACGACGGTCTTGGGTTAGGGGTGTTACATAACTAGACATATTATACTTGCTCAAATGACCAACCAAACATCCATAAAACATAGTCATCTTTTGCCACTGAATAATGTACTAAATGACCATTTTCACAAGCAATCACTTATACACACTTAGCTTATAAGAACATATCAAAAACACATCCATCAACTAATCATTACTCAAGCCAAATCATATAACCGAACACACCATACATACATACCATGTAACATACTTTCCAAAATGAGCTTATATCATGATTGAAAATACATCATATTGAACATCATTATCAAGCCATCTTCGCATGGCTATTTATAAACAATTCAAAACTAACCATAACAAAACTAGCCTATACATGTCATATGTCTTAGTTTCAAACTTCAAAAGTACCGAATATTGGTCGATAGTGTGACGATGATCCTTGACAATCCCCGAGCTCAAAGCTAGCTTTATATATCTATAAAACAGAGAAAGAATGCACAAATTAAGCTTTGAAAACTTAGTAAGCCATAAGAAAATAATTCATCACAAAAACATAGATAACACAATTCGAATAGGCCAAAATTTAGCTAATCTTATATAGATATACCATCACTTATCTCATATAATCCATATTACCACATCAATTAGCTCTACTTACCTTATTTTTTTCAATGAACATATAAACCTCATACGTATCTGAATTATTTAGGTCAAATTCACATTCGATCTCGATTTGACATTGCTCGATGAACCGTTTAGAATTGTTAAGGATACTCGGAAATCATATAAAGCTCATACAATGCCATATCCCGAATATGGTCTTATATGTTAACACATGTCGATGCCACTGTCCCAGACAGGGTATTATACGAATCATGTATTTTGCCAATGTCCTAGACATGGTCTTACACATTTTCTCACTTCGATGCCAATGTCCCAAACATGGGTTTACACAAAATCACATCTCAAAAGCATTATGTCATGACATCAGTATCCGATACATTTCCTAAGGTTCGTTCGGGGCTTACGACTTCGTAATTAAATCAATTTATGCACGAAACTAGTCAACCAATACTCAAATCAATTTGGAAACATATATTTTAATAGATACAATTCAATTCGGGTACATAATATATATATATATATATATATACATTTGAATTTAAGAACATTTAATTACTTATGAACTTACCTCGTACGGAAACGAACGGATTGGAACGACTATTCAACAACTTTCGACTTCCCCCGATCCAAATCTGATTTCTTCCTTTCTTGATCTAAATCAATTTAAATTTAACTTATTTAATTACATATTCATTCAATTTCACAGAAAAACACATAAATGGGCATTTTGCACTTTAGCCCCTAACATTTCACATTTTCTCAATTTTAGTCCCTATTTCAAAACAACTCAAAATACACAAAATTTCAACATGTTCATGTTAGACCGAATTTTCCTTAGGTCCCTAGCAGCCCGTTAATTTCATTTATTTCACATTTTGACCCCTCAATTTACAAATTTCACAATTTAGTCCTTAATAAGCATTTTTTTTTTATCAAAAATCACTTAATAAACTATGATAATCTAATAACAAATATTTATTTTTCATCATCAAACAACAAAAACGTCAAGATATCAACAATGGAAAATCACAAATTCATCATCAAATCCAAAAATTAGGGCTAGCTAGTATACGAAACAACGATCTCAAAAACATAAAATTTATCAAAAACCGAGCTCAAAACACATACCTAATAAATCATGCAAGGGCCAAACTTAATGAAGCTTCAATGGCTGTTTCTTTTCTCTATATTCGGTAGTGGAATATGATGATAAAAGAAATTTTATGTTTTATTTTATCTAATATAACTTATTAACTAATTTACATTATTAACCTTTAATAAAAAAAAAACATATAATAACATATAATGGATGGTCATTTATGTCCACTCCCACTATCCATGGTCTAATATCATCATAAGGACCTTTCATTTAATAAACCATAGCAATTAGACACTCTTAACTTATAGCCTACTGCTTTTGCATTTTACGCGATTTAGTCCTTTTATCAAATTAAGCACACAAACGGTAAAATTAAATCACAAAATTTTCGCACATATCAAATAACATGTTGTAAATACCAAAAATAATATTAAAATAATTTTACGACCTCGAATTCATGGTCCCAAAACCACTATTCTGATTTAGCTAAAACTGGGCTATTACAAGATCGGCGCCGGAAACTCGGTGTACCATATACTCAGTAGAAACATTTCAAATCATTTGAAAACCAATTCTTCAAAGACTAAATTTAAAACCCATAATCCACAGCCGAGTTTTGTAACTTGGCTCTGATACCATTAAATGTAACACCCTAAACCCGGCCTAGACATTATGGCCGAATCTAGCAATGTCACATGATAGTGTGTTCGAAAACTAAATTATTACAATAAAATTATTACCATGTTATTACCTATCTTTATCTCTTATTAGTTCTAAAATGAATCGTTTTACTTATTTAAAACATTTGCTTTAAAACGTTTCTCGTTGAGGAAGCTTTTAAAACAAAGCAGTTTAAGTAATCGTGAGTTTAGAAAATGCGTTAGCTTTTTGAAAACTTAACTTTTTACGACTAGCAGTTATAATTCAAAAAAAAAATAAAAAAAAACCAAATTTAAGCAAAAGTCTCAAGAGTCCTCAATTTACATCTTAATAATAATAAAACCATAGAACATAAATTAAAAAAACGTAAAGCCCAAAAACTGTAGTCACCATCGAGTCCTCTGCCGCACCGATCCGTCTAGGTCTGGGGATTACTGTGCACATTAAACAGAGATGGGTGAGTTTACGTAAACTCGGTGTGTAATCCCACAGAAAAAAAACATTAGTAGATGCAGTGCACAGTCAAATACAGTTTTGGGCCTAAGATCCTTTCAGTATCAGTAACAGTTTGGACCTTAGCTCATCTCAGTACAGTATCAAATATATAGTAGGGCCTTAGCCCATCACGGTATCTGTAGCAGTCAAGCAGTATTCAGTATCAAAGACCTACCCAACTAGGCTCTACACACCATCTCCGTCCAACCCTACACTCTATATGGGGATTAAATCAACCCACCCATTCCTACACTCCAGGTAGTACCGAATGCGACACAAAACAGTAATTTGCAGCTGAACTGCCAGTATGTTAGGCTTAAGAGCCTTTCAGTACACTTCTTCCAAATATAATCAACCCAACCCTATGTAATGCAACATACAACTCATGGCATGCCATCTCATGATATCAGTACATATAACCAGTTCAGTATACATGCATACTATCATCATGCTCAATATATATAAATCAAATAGTCAGTTCACACAATTAGGGGTCTAAGTAATACTTACCGACCCTACAGTAGGTTCACAGTCGGCTTGGCCTGCCCGTGTGGGCCCACGTACCCATATTGGCCTTGGCCCATGTGGATCACACTACCTAGCCCAATTTCCCAAATATTTACAACATCATCTTAGAATCATCAAGAAGCGAACACGATCACTTACTGAATAACGAACCAATATCCCTGTCGTTCAAGACTCCACTGAGGCACTAATAACTGCCTAATCCTCGCCTAAATCAACAGAACCAAAATAGCCCTCTTTTAGAAACTAATTCCAGAACAACCGAATAGTGATAAAATGAGTACTTACCGAACGATCAAGATTACGCGCAGCACAAAACAAGGGAGGTGAACTTGAGTAAAACAACGAAAAAGATGAAAGGGAGGGAGATGTGGAATTTCGGCAGAGAGAGGGGGAGAAGTGGGCAGAATTTTGCAAAAAGAAAATTGACAGAAATATTCTGATAACCCCTATCCCAATTCCCCTTACTTTTCTCTATCCAACACCCCCACTACTCGTAGTCCAACCAAAACAAAAATACTATCCCTTACCGACACAAAGAATTGAACACAGGACCTCCATCTTGCTAGCACTCCACTTATTCACCAAACCAACATGCCTATTCTGTTAATTACTTACCATCTTTTATTTAAAAGCCTATCAACCAAAGATTGGGCTTTATTCATAAAAAAATACCAAAATTTGCCCAAGTCATGGCTTGAACTTGAGACCTCTCACACACACCCAGAACACTTAACCATTGAAGTAGATACACAATTGTGTCACACATTCGCAAAAATAAAAATTTAAATTTTGAAGCTTTATAGAAACAAAACAAAATAACACATGAAAAGTTTAAAGATTTATTTTTACAGTTTTTTGGTCTAGCATAATTATATGACTTATGATGTTAGAAAATAATTAAAACACATGATGCTATAGCGTAGAGTTGTCGAAGGGTCGGGCAGTCTATCTGATCTGGTAGATTAGATTCGATTTAGGTCAAGTTTGGATACAAATTTTTGTCTCGAGCAAGACTAACTAAAATTTGATTTAAATAATAAAATATTTTAAAAATTAATTATAAATTAATTTTAGTATAAAAATATTTTTTGTCACATCCCAAAAACCAAGTTAATAGAAATTGGGTTAGTGAAACCTAGAGTGGTCACGTTTTGATTCTTGAGTTAAGATTTTGAAATTATGTCAAGTAAGTTAATTTGGTTCCATGGATAGATGTTGTGCTTGTGTGTGTAAGGTTTTGGGTTTGAATCTTTCCTTTGAATTTTAGTTATTTTTGTCTTAATCCTTATCCTTGATCATCTGGAATAAATAATATTTTCGCTCAATTAATGACAAAAATGAGTGTGTTGATTTAGTGGTAAGACTTTACCTTATCATTTGGTCTTGTGTTCAAATCCTCATGTGTGCTTAGTAGAAATTATTTTCTATTTTGAACTCTAAGGTAAAATTTGATCGGATAGGATTTTATTTGTGTTATTTTATTTTTATTTTTTTTAAAAAATGGTTTCCTAAAATCTCTCCCCAAAAGTACGTCCACTTCTCCCCACTCTTCCTCTCCTTCACTTTCTTTCACATTAGTCCCTCTGTTTCTGTTGGAATTTTCCCCATGGTTCTTTTGGAAAATCTTTTATTCAATTGTTGAAAAAAAGTTTCCTTATTCTTGCTCATCTATGTTTCTGTTATTTTGGTTTTGATTCATTGTTGACGTCGACCCAATCAGTTTTCCCTTCGTGTGGTTTAAGCATTTGGTTGGTAAGTACTCTTTGGTTATTTTTCATAATTGTTGTTAAGTGTAGTTGGTGGATTGATTGTGGATTTTCGGTTTAACTATTTTTGGATCTATTTAGGAGAAGAATGTGAGGTAGGAGACGTGTAATTCTCTAGCATGCTAAGGAATTTTAGGATTATTGTTTTGTTAGGTGAGTGCTTAAACCTTTGATTAATGGCTGGTATGTTTTGGGTTAAGCCCTAAAACTTAATAGTTGTGGCTGAATTTGTGATAGGGATTTTAGTGACTTGTTGCTAACTAAATTCGGCTTGAATGATGACGTTTTAGGTGCTCGAATCTTCGCTGTGGTGTTAGCTTCGAAAACTGACTAGGTGTGTAACAAAAAACCCAAAAAATAGTGAGCGACGTAGAGCCAAAAAATATTCTATCGACATCATACGACCGTGTGTGCCACACTGGTATGTGTTGGGTCATGTGGGCCACACGGGCTGGGCCAATTGGGCCACACGGGCGTATGGGCTCATTTTCTAAGAACTTTCTCCTGGGCCCATTTAACTCTGAAATTTGTAATTAGACCTTCCGTAGGGTCCGTTTGATTTAAATAAGACTTGAAATGTGACATCTGTTGATATGTGTCTATACGTGAAATAAGTTAAGTATGTGAAAAGTACATGTACAATTTGTATTCTATTAATTCTGAAAGCTTGATTACATATGAAAAGCATGCATAACATCTATTTATGGAATATATGTGTTAGTTTTTTATGCATGTTAGTTTTTTATGCATGTGCATTGGGGTGGGTTTGATATGTGATGGAGAAAATGTATTATGGCAGTATTACTGCAATTTTGGCGGTTAAACCACAATATCTATTTGGCAGCTTAGATACACCTTTATGAGTGACATACCACCACGATCCGTTGTGATTGGATGGATGGACTCTTGTAGTCCTAATTGGTGTGATTGGTTGGACGGAGTTGGTGTGTAGTAGATGGGGTAGGATTTGTGATTGCATTTGTATCTGAATCTGTGTTTGCATTTGTATATGAATCTGGATATACATCTGTATCTGATTATGGAAATACATTTGATTCTCAATATGAGAAGATGTTTTAATCTGTATTTGATACGTATCTACTTATTTATGTGTATCTGATTTGTTGCTTGGGATGTGTTACACATTGAGCTTGTAAAGCTCACTATTTATTTTTTTTCCCCTTCAAGTAACCAACAAGTTTAGGATCAAACAGCGTGTGGGAGCTCAGATTGGTTTCCCACATAAGATGGTTTGAATTATTTTTAATTATGATTTCTAGACTTTTGATTTTTGGACTAAGTTTTTGAATTTGGTTTTGTTTTTGGTTTTTTGATATGTTCTCGATTTTTGGGTGATCTTAAACGTAAAACTGCAAAATCATACAGATTTGATAAATTGGAATTTGGTTTTCAAAATTTAAGAAATCTAAAAATATCCGCTACAAAATTAAGTATCAAACTAAATGTTTTTCCGTAAAATGAATAAGTTCTACGCATGAGTTTTTCTAAATAACAATGTAAGAGTTTTGTCAAAAATTAATAGTTTCAAATCATGTGATTGCTAAAGTTAGATTGAAATTTCTAAAAGTTTTCGCTATTTTTATAAATAAATGTTTAATAGATCATGCTATGAAATAACTTTTTTCAAATTTGAGATTTCCTAAAACTTGTATGAGCTTAACTAAATTAAGATTTCAGATCACATGATTTCTAAGCTAGATTTTTATTTTCAAACGAGTCGATGTAACTCCTCCCCATTTGGCCAGAACGTATAGACCGGGTTTGGGGTGTTACATTGATGTTTATTAATTTTGTGAATGGTGAAAGGGGTTGTAACGCCCCAAAATTCTTGTTTTTGAATTATTAAAAAATGTCAAGTGAGTTAATCTGGTTCAATGGTTAAATATTGTGATTGTGTGTTAGAGGACATGTGTTCAAACCTTTTCCCTTAATTTTTTGTCATTTTTGTCCCAACCCCTGAATTTGGCTATCTAGTTTATATTTTGTTTTCCCTCAATTGTTGACAAAAATGAGCTTGTTAGTTCAGTGGTAAGGTTTCAGCTTACTCGGGGGTCTTATGTTCAAATCTTGTGTGTACAAGGCAAGAATATTTTTGTTAATTCTCAGTCTAGGCCGCTCATATGATAGAATTTTGGTTGAGTTTGAATTCTAAAGGAAATTTGATAAGGATGGTATATCAATTTTAGTGGGAGTTAGCGAGGGATATAGGTAGTTTTCTAAAAAAAAAAAAAAAACTCTTTTTGAAAATTATTTTCCCAAAAATCTCTCAATTGTTCCACTCTCCCTCTCTCATCTTTTGCTGTCCTAATTTATTTCTTTCCCCTTTCACGTTTGTTTCTTTTCCCCTCCCCTTCCTTCTTTTCTTTTGTTACAATGAAGCAATAATGTGTCGTTTTCCTTGTTTTTTCCTAAAAATTCTTTTTAATTATTCTCTCCTCGCCTTCTTGATTCTCGTTGCCATCTTGTTTGCTGGTGCTGATTGGTAACACCTCATTGTGGTGTGGTTAGGTGTGCGTTAGAGGTTCAGTAAGGTCTTTTAATTGGTGGAAGAAGGTTGTGTTTTATGAGTTTGGAAATTGAGTTATTATGTTGTTGATTGTTGTTGTTTAGTTCTGTTTAGGTGAAGATTGGGTAATGATTAACCTTTCGACGAACTAAGGATTCGTAAGGCTGCAATTTTTTTTCAAGGGTAAGTGATCAAAGCTTTCGATTAGGGGCTGACTTGTTTTGTTAAGGCCAAAGATTAGAGGTTGTGGCTGAATTAGTGTATCGTAGCTAATTGTTCGTTCCGAATGTCGTTTTTAGGTTCTGCAATCGTTACCATGGTGTTAGCATCGAAAAACGACCAGGTGTAACAAAAATCTCAAAAAATAGCGAAAGACGCGAAGCCAAAAAAATCACTATCGACGTCACATAACCGTGTGCCAGGCCATGTGGGCTACATGAGCTGGGCTAATTAGATCGTGTGGGCCCATTTTCTGTAAATTTAGTTAGGGCCGTATTCGAAGTGCGGTTTGAGGTTAGCCACTTCATAGGTTCCGTAATGTGTTTTGCATGACTTTTAAATATAAAATCTTATATTCTGCTTCTGTTAGTGCAACTTCTGAAAGCATGATAGTATGTTCTGATATGTACAACATGTCTGATATATATGCATTTGTTATCTGATTAGTGTTTGCATGTGCATTGGGGTGGGATAATGATATGACGGAGGAAGTGTAACAGTTTAATGATCTACCTTATCTAATGGTTTTAACCACATATCTGTTCTGGTGGCTTGACCACACTTATGCGATTCTAGCAATTTACCTCATTATTTCTGGCAGCTTGACTGCATTATTCTGAAAAGTGACATACGCTCACTTATAGATGTGTTGGATTGGATGGGTATTTAATTACCATAATTGGTGTGTAGGGATGAATGTAGATGGTGTGTAGCGGATGGTGGTAGGATCTGTATCTGCATTTGTATCTGTTACTATGACTATATTTGTTTTGTTCTATTTGTTTAGGCTGAGTTACACACTGAGCTTGTTAACTCACCCTTTATTTTATCCTATTAGGTGATCAACACACTTAGGATCAGACGGTGTACAGAAACTCGAGTTGGATTCTCAAAAACTAAACAATTTTTAAAAGGCTTTATGTTAACATGAACTTTTTTTACTGTTGGTATTTTCAGATTTGTTTTACAGTTTTGGCTTATTTCGTTGGGACTTTTTGATAGTTATCATCGTTAAATTGATATTTGCGCAATTTACATACAAAACCATATTTTTTTCCAAATCAATAACTTAGAAATTTTCGCTACAAAATAAAGTAATCATATAAGTAACTTTCTGAAATTTAACATATAGTTTTAATGAATGTTTTCTTAAAAACTGGAAAGCAATTTACCAAAATTAATATTGTAAAAAATTTCACGTTTTCGAAATTCAAAATCTGGAATTAAAATGAGTTTATATAATTCCTCAAGATTTGGCCATAACGTTTAGGTCGGGTGTGGGGTGTTACATGGATGGTGCGGATTGTTTGGGCTTGAAAATTTTTTTGAAACTAGGTTGCGGCTTGGTCTATTGGCAGCTCTACACTAGAGTTGTCCAAGGGCCAGACAACCTATTCGGCTCAACTTGAGTTGGACTTGAACAAAAAATTTCTATTTTGAACTAATTCAGCACGACTCAAATTTGGTTTAAATAATAAAAGTATTTTTAAATTTAAATTTAAATTTAATTATATAATATTAATATAAAAATATATTCCTATTTTTATTAATGTTTTGAAAAGTGAAGCAAGCTTTTGGGCCGACTTGGCCTAGAAATGAGTCAAGCTTAAATTTTTTTTACATCAAGGTTACAGCTAAACCTATAATTAACTCTAAGTGCACAGAAAAGAAAAGAAAATGACACAAATATAAAACTCCATTAAAATCTATTAAAATAAATTACAAACATGGGCGGATCTAGGGAGCTGATAGGGCTTTGGGCTCTTAAATTGGTCCTTTAAAATTTTTAATTAATAAAAATAAAATTATATTTTGACTTCTCTTAAAAATGATAAAATTTTGATTTAATATTTTAAAAATTATATTTTTATCATAAAAATTATAATTTTATTTTGAACCTGATTATAAATCTATCAAAATTTATACAAGTATATAATATGTTAAATCCGATTATAACATAAAAAACGATACATGCACAAAACAAATAAATAGAATAATCTAAATCATGGATAACTTTATATGTTGTTATAAAATATATATCTTAGTAGATTACTGGAAGTTTCTTTTAAAGCAATATAAGTACCATTATAATTATAATACAAATAAATAATTATAATCATAATTAACTATTACAGATCACAACAAATTAGTTAAAACTTTTGTCTAACATTTAAATGATATTCTCCTTTAATATTACAATGATAAAGAAACAAAAATAAATTAATCACGAAAACAAATCACATTATTAAACGTCACCCACCAAATCAAATTCAGAGAGCTGGTGTGTTGATTCTAATAACAATGGCCTTAACCTTCAACCATTAGCGAAAAGAAGAAGAAGAAGAGCCATCACCGACTCGAGAAAACGCGTCATCACTGACTCAGACAAATGTTGAGCAGGCAAAATTTGCTTTAGGTGTTGACAAAAAAAGGAAGGGAACAAAACACAGTGGAGGAAAAGTCAAAGTGAAAGGCTGATTTCAAAGATTACACATTTTGTAGATAACATAATTCGTGCAGGTGACATTGATACCAACCCTTTGACCAATTTCAATCTCTAATTATTTAATCAGCTGGAATTCTTTCCGCATATTCGCATAAGGTTTGGTATGAATTGAAAATTTCCGAAACAATAAAAAAATTACATAAAGTAAAAAAAAAAAAAATCTTATCTTTTGTTTTGTTTAGCGATGGTACCAGCCTTCAAGGTTGGCTATCGCCCGCTTTTTTCCTCTCCCACCAACTCCTTCTTTCTTTCTTCTTCTTATTCACTCCACAAGTCTTCTCTCTTTTTCAGTTTGTAGATCTATTTTGTGGGTATATTTGTTGTCTTCACAAGTTGTGATGGATAGATTACGATGTCTGTCGTTCGTTAAAATCCTACCGGCCACTAGTAGTTTTTCTTGAAAAGTGGGTGGCTTTTCATCAGCTTCTTAATTTGTTTCTGTTTTGAGAATATTTCAGAATAATAAATGAGTTCATGAATCAATTTGGACCCGTGTTGTGTTTTATATTTTTTTGGTTGTTTTACCACTATTTAATAAGCATTTAGTTTTAGAAGTTTTTGTCTGCTCTTGTAGCACGGTTTTAGTCTTACTTATGCATGTAATATTAGTTTTACAAGTGATTTTAGGAATGGTTTTGTTGTCATGCTCTATAGTTTGGTGAATGCTCGATTCTTTTGTCGATTTTTGCTTGCTGTTTTGGACCATCCGGGATTGATTTTCTTATCGTGTTAAGTGCTTGCAATCACTTTAGATATGTTGTGCTTGAGTTGTGATAAAGCCAATTATCAACGTATTATAATGTTTTATCGATGCTGAGGCTATAGCCTTTGTTGTGTTGATGAAGCTTATCCTTCCCCATCTACGATGAGTGTTTATTATTTGTTTTTCTTGTATGGTTCTATTCATTAAATGAATTAATAAATTCACCTTTTAATAAAAAACTTAAAGTATAAAATTAAGATATAAAACTATTTATACATTAAAATTTATATAATATAAATTATTAAATGGAAAAATATAAAAGATTATTAAATTGTAATTCGATTAACATTAATATTATTATTAATACAAGAAAATTATAAGTTGAAGTATAACGAAATACGTTTATCGATTATTTTTTCCACTAATTATTAATAAACTGGAAACTTTCCGCATGTTCTCAAACACAAAGATGCTGTGGGGTACCTTTGCTCGATAAGATGCCCAAAGTTAGGTATACTTCATTAGAACTGAAAATTTCAGACATAACATTATATAAAAAAAGATATTAAATATATATGATATCATCATAAAAGAATATATGATGCATATAAAAGATATTTAAAATTTATATTAAATTATCATAAACTTATTTTCTAAATAAAAAATTATGTAGAGAATATATTTATAAAATAATTAATATAAAAAATAAACGAAATTTTAATTGAAAAGGTAAAATTAAAATATTGAAAATTATAATGTGTTTCAAGTACAAATTTTATTAAGATATATTTTTAAATTTTACATTAAATATTAAATGATAAAAATATCCTAATAACAATGTTATTTTATAAAAAAGAATAAATTTTCAATATTTCTAATACGAGTATGATTCAAACATGAATATGTAATTTTTTTTTTAAATTTCTTTCATTTATTTAAAGGGATTTTTAAAAGATTATATTTCATACTCAAATGCAGAGGGGTGTATTCCGGGGTGGTAGGGCCGTCGACACCTAAATTTTGTTAAATCCATTTAATTTCTCTTAAGTTTTTAAAATTTTTATTTTGATATTATAATTAGTGCTTAAAATTAGGATAAATTTGTATTTGGGCCACAAAGTTTTCCAAAATTCTTTTTTTTAAAATTTTATTTCTTTTATAGAATTTATAATTTTATGATAAATTTAGTGACATTTTTTGTTCAAATTGACAAATTAATATAAAGTAGTAGCTAAATATTAAATTGGTAAAAATAAAGTTAAACAGTTGCAACATCCAAGTATAAATAATATTTAAATAGTCAATTGGTAAAGTAATTAAACTTAAATAATTAAAATATCTAATAAGAATTGAGCAATTAACTTATTTTATCTTTCCTAAATTTAAAAATACCTTATTAAATATGGGCCGGGCCTACTATGAATATGTTTATTTTATTTAAATACCCGCCCCTCTTTAATCGACAATTTTGACTTTGTTATGCATTAAAATATCAAGTATGCATGAAAAATGAAAGTACAGAGTAATGTAGATCATTGCCTTAGATTTATTTTTGTTATGTTAGGCCAATATATTTGCCACCATTTCTCCATGCATGTAGCGGAACATAAGTAAACGCTATGTTGATCCAGAGCTATTTTGGATGAACAAAAAGGAGCGGACATGAATGAGAAAGCGAGACAAAATCTATGATAAATAATCGTGCAATTGGCATTTGAAATTTATTTGAAATCATCAGGATATTGCTCATTGAGAAACAAGAAGATATAGAATAAGCATTCAAATGAATACAGCCATGAGCAACTGGTCTCTCATCAGACATGAAAGAAAACATTACTACATTCCATACAAGAATAAAACAGAACATCAGCAAGCAGTTCCTCTTATTATAAATACTAAACTTTCTAGTAGCTCAACTGTTGGGAATGGATAGTCGATGGGAGCATTCTATTGAGGCTTCCCCAACGGTGGGTGTCCTGGATAGTGACCGTATGGTGGTTCATGTGCCGGAGGCTCATAAACTGGTGGTTTAGGTTTTGGCTTTTCTTCCTTTGGTGGTGCATAAATTGGTGGCTTAGGTGGTTTGGGCTCATATATTGGTGGGTTGTTGGGAGGTTGATATATTGGTGGCTTGGGTTCTGGTTTTTCTTTCTTTGGAGGTGTATAAACCGGTGGCTTTGGTGGCTTAGGTTCGTACATTGGAGGCTTTTTTGGAGGTTCATACATTGGTGGTTTGGGTTCAGGTTTCTCTTTCTTTGGAGGTGTATAAACAGGTGGTTTTGGTGGCTTAGGTTCGTACATTGGAGGTTTTTTTGGAGGTTCATACACTGGTGGTTTGGGTTCAGGTTTCTCTTTCTTTGGAGGTGTATAAATCGGTGGCTTTGGCTCGGGCTTCTCCTTCTTTGGAGGTTCATATACTGGTGGTTTGGGTTCAGGTTTCTCTTTCTTTGGAGGTGTATAAACCGGTGGTTTTGGCTCAAGTTTCTCCTTTTTCGGAGGTTCATATACGGGTGGTTTAGGTTCAGGCTCCTCTTTCTTTGGAGGTGTATAAACTGGTGGCTTTGGCTCAGGCTTCTCCTTCTTTGGAGGTTCATACACTGGTGGTTTGGGTTCAGGCTTCTCTTTCTTTGGAGGTGTATAAACCGGTGGCTTAGGTTCAGGCTTCTCCTTTTTTGGTGGTTCATACACTGGTGGCTTAGGTTCATATTGTGGTGGTTTCACCTTGGGAGGCTTGTATGCAGGAGTAGGGGGTTTCCCATAATTTGGTGACTCGTAGGTACCAAAAGTGGGAGTGGTGAGAGTCACCACTCCAAGTAGCAATACTAGCAAGTGTGTTGTAGACATCATTGAGTCTTGGCTTTCCATGGTGCCATGAGAAGAGTTCTTTTTATAGTAGTTTTGGAGCGCTGTTGTTAGCGCATGTGTCAAAAATTTTTATTGTTTACGTACCTTTGTAAATAGTCTGCTAGATGTTATTAAATCTTTTAAATTATTCATGAATGTAATAGGGTCCATGTAGGTACAAGTTAGTTGAAAATTTGGATCATGGATACGCAAGACTGAGTCATGATTGAAGAAAATTATAAAATATATCATAGGTCCTTATACTTTTTAAAAATTTAAAATTTAATCTCTATATTTTTATTTTTAAATTTTAGGTCTCACTGTTAACCATTTTTTATTAAATTTGTTGATGTGATCGTTTAAAATAAAAAAAAAATCATTTGGTAGTAACGTAACTAAATCTGATCAACTCTGATTTGAATCAAGGTTCGACAAATATTTTTGCACCTCAGACCGGCTCAACCCAGTCATAATTCAATTTAAATGAGAAAAAATATTTTTATTATTTAAATTTAATTATAAAACTACATAAATTAATTTTTAAATAGTGAAACAAGCTTTTTGGATGGCCTAGCCCAAAAATGGGTTTGGGCTTGAATTTTTTTGGAATCGGGCCTTGGCTTGGCCCATGGGCGGCTCAAAATGTTACTAAAAAAATGATGTTGTAATGAATCCGAATTTAACAAAACAATATTAACAATCTTAACAGTTGAACCTGAATTTTGAAATCTAAAAAGTAGAGACTAAATTCCTAAAAGTAAAAATACAAAAATTAAATTCTAAATTTATAAAGAGTACAAAAACTTATGACATATTTTAACTTTGAAAAAAAACTTAGGATCACATTTGTGTTCTTTTTGATATAATGCTTAGAATTATCTATAGTTCCTCCTCAACCCATAAATAAAAAGATAATGAGCTTTAATGCATTCAAACCCACGTCCTCTCGTATTGACAATAATATCCATATCAATCAGATAAAGACTCAATCAATAAGATTAAATCATGACTTAAATCTTTAGATTATGTGTACATATTTATATTTACTTCTCTTTCCATGAGGTATTTATATTTACTTTCTTTATAAGGCCAAGAAGATCGAGACATGAACAACAGATAAATTGACGCATAAAAACTAAAATGTCGCTAAATTGACTGTGGAAAACAGTATTGTCGGTAAATTTAGTGTTTCATCCGGGATTTTATTTAATCTCAATTGGTAAACTTTAACTACTCATAATTTTTTTTAAGACAAGAAATCAAATTTATTTAAAAGAAAGTAAAGAGAGTTGAATGCTCTTAATTTTTCTTTAAATTACTTAGTTTTTATTTATTTCAATTTAAGAAAAAAAATTAGAAAAAAAGTTATATTTTTTTAAGATGCTAAATATCATTTCCATCTTTCTATAAATTTCTTTAGAAAATGGGATACGATTTGAAATAAATCAATATAATCATTTGTTTTATTATTTTCCATAGTTTAACCACACAAAACTTGGGATATGATCCATTTTTAAAGGATTGGGAGGATATCATATTAAAAGAAGGTATTGTATAGAAAAAAAAATTGGTAAAAAAATATTTTAGTCTCTTTTAATTTTGAAATTGAGTAAATTGATTATTTTTAAAAAAAATCAAAGTAATTTAATTCTTGTCAATTTTGAAAACGAGTAATTAAGGACAATTGATTACTGTATTAATATTTTTGTCAATCGTAAATAATATTGATTGGTATAATAACAAATTTAATCTTCAAAGTTTATACATTTTGTCAATTTGATAACAATTTAACAAATTTAGCTACTAACATTTATATAAATATTGAAGCTAAATTTATTGAATCTTTTAAAATCTAGATCAAATTAATAAAACATATAAACATCGAAAGCTAAAATTAATGTTGTCGAAACCATTTTTTTTAAAGGTCGACTTTTATTTTTTTAAAAAAAAGGGAGTCGCCACCAATCTTTTTTTTATGAGGTGTGATCGGGTTACCTCGTAATTCGATCGTTTTAAATAAATGTTTGGTTTACTAAAACAATGTTTTTCAGTCTACAAAAAATCCAAAAAATGGGTTCGGGAGTCTGTTACGCACGAGGAAGGATTAGCACCCTCATTACGCCCAAAATTGGTACCTAATTGATTACTTGATGTCTTTAGTGCTGAGAACTTGGAATTTTGAAAAGAGTTTAAAACACGACCTCACTTTGCATGTTTTTTATTTAAATCATTTAGTTAAATCAAAACTTATGTAAGAAGCCTTCTTATTTCGAGATAACAAAAAAAGGTCATGTCCCGTAAGTTGGGTCACGACATCTCGAATTCTCGAAAATAAAATTGCTCCATATTCAATTATTGTTTAAATCTCATGTGTTTTTAGTTTTGAAAGGATTCGGTTATTTAGGTTCAAAGAGAAAATCAAACCCCGTAATTTAGGGCTGATTTCTTGAATCTCTAAATAAAAACGTTGTCTTCATTTTAAAACTCTCCTTTTTACGCATTAAGTAAAAAAATAATATGACGATTAAAGTGATGTGTTTAGTTTATTCGGGTATAATATAAAACGGGCAAATGTGTCTAAACCTAGTGTATGACATAGTGGTAATGAAATAATGCGAATTGACTATATGGGTAAAATATCAAAATGATGAATAATAAATAAATAAAGGGATACTATAACTACAATAATGTAATCACAATAATAATAAAAGTAGATAATGTAACTTAAAATAAAAATAAAAAATGGAATATGTATGATTAAATGACACGAAAATGCCAAGAATAATAAATGAAATAATGAAATAACTAAAACAAAAAAATGAACTAATAATGACGACATGGTAAAAATGTACAAGTATGAAAAATATAAATTTTTAAAATAAAAGGTAGAGCAATAATAAATAAATAAGCAAGTAAGTAAAAATAAAAAGATTCATGAAAGGCTAAAATTCCAATAATAAATAAATGAATGAATGAGTAAATAATAATAAAATAAAAAATTTCATTAAAGGCTGAGATTGTAATAATAAATAAATAAGTAAATACTAATAAAATAAAAAATTTATGAAAGGTTGAAATTAAATAAGTAAATAAATAAAAAAATAAAAAAATTCATGAAAGGTTGAAATTAAATAATGAATAGGTACATAATGATAAAATGTAAAATTTTGTGGAAGGTTGAACTTAAATAAATAAAAAAATTAAATCGGAATTAAAAAAAAATTGAGAATCTAAATTGTGATAAATGAATAAATAAATAAGGACTAAATAGATATTAAAATGAAATTTAAGGGGATAAATTGTAAATAAAAAAAGCAGAATAAGGGACTAAAACTGAACGCGCGAAAAAGAGCGAGGATCAAATGGGAAATTATTCCCAGATCCCCCTAAACGCACCGTTCCAAGGGATCAATTGACCAGAGGACGAAAATAAAAAACAATAAAATTAAGTGTATAAATTTAAAAAATAAAAAAAATGAAAATAGGACCAAATTGAAAAGCCTTTGAAAAGCGGAAGAACCGAAAGCATATGTAACACCCCAAACCCGACCCATGCGTTTCGACCGGATCTGGCATGTTATCAACACATAACATTATATCGGATTTTGAAAACACAAGTTAAATTAATTAAATTTGAATAAAGGAGAGACTTTTTGAAAATAAACCTCTTTGTATTTTTATTATTAAGTATAAATAAACCTTATCATAAAATTCATAAGTTGCTTAACATTGAAAACGACTTAGTTGAATGAAAACTAGGGGCCTTATTACATAAATATTCTCGAAATAACCTTGAAATAAATTAAACCTAAAGAAATCTCAAAAGAAAATAACTTGTAGAAATAGAACTTGATGGCCCCTCGAGTCCGTCTCGGCTCCCATTTCCACGATCTACTGTTCATCTAGAAGAGTAGAGAAAAGGAAAGCGTGAGTCACAAAGACTCAGTGTATAAATCTCAAAACACACATCGACCTGAGCCCACAAACACATTATGGGCCCTGGCCCATACAGGAAGGCATCAATCATAATCACATAATAAATAATAAAGAATGAATAACCCAACCCATCTTAGGTTTCCATCCTCTACACAGCAACCCGTACCAATCATCCCACCTTGAGGATCTCTACAATCAACCCTCCATCTGCTACACACCAAAACGACAGCCGTATTGCCTATTCCTATTAAGTAGGAATCATTAAACGTGGCATAGCCACCGATCACAATGTGACCTAGCATTTATATTTGTGGGTTTTCTACCACCGATCACCGCGTGACCTATCATGCACTTCTCCTTCATCATATCAATATCCCATCCCATGCATACACACATAAAGAAAACATCATGCAGACATATATATTTTTCGATACACATAGGGAGTTCTATGTTTACGTACCTGACATCTTTGCCTAACCCTTTTAGGGTTCCATTCGACTGTCTATACAGCCTCATTCCGGCTTTTTAGCCCATAACATATATAAATAAACATACATACAGGTTTAATAGTAGTGTGTTAGAGGTCTACACACCTGATTACCGATAAAACGAGGCTTTCTATATCGACGCTATCCTTAGTCGACACAACTATTATCTGCCTAAGGTGTTGTTCAGAAGCCGGTCCACAACCAATTGGCCAATCTCGAACAGCAGATACTGCTCGTTTCTTAAACTTAGGGATTCTTTCTTTTGCCTGATCCATATTTAATTCCATCAAATCCTTTTCAGAGCTACTATAACAATGTTTAATCGTTAATCCTTCTTTTAGAGTTAAGATCATATATATATTGAACGAATCTAATAAAAATCTAGGGATAATCTTCTTACCTTAAAATCTCGAAATTGGAGACTTATGATTTTCAGCTTTTAGATCTAGTCGACTAAGCCTCCTTCAAATCCCGAATTGCTGCCCATCATAAAACCATTAACTATTAGCTTTCGGCTTTTACCTTTCTAAAATAGATTATGAGAACTAATCAAAATTTGACTCTTACCTTAGCTTAGGAGATTCGACTAGCATTTGGGAGAGGATTCGGCAATGCCGATGGAAGATTTAAATGCCGGAAGTGTAGAACAATTTCTCAAATAGGATGAATAAAAGAAAAAGCGATGGATGCTTCGGCTTTTTAGAGAAATCGGCACAAGGGAAAAGAAAGTGGGGAAGATTTTCGGCTTTTAAAGAAATTAGAGAAAGAAATTTGGAGAAAAGAAGCTAGGGAATTTCGGGCACAAAAGGGAGAGGATTTAATGTCAGAAACAAGGAGCTAGCCCCCCTATTTATAGATTTTTGACACCTACTGCTAAATACCGAAAACACCCTTAAAATTTAAGCTAGAAGAGAGGAGAATTTCGGCACCCTCTATGCCATGCAGTAGCTGAATTTTACACTCCTCTAGGTGGTGGATTTTCGACCAACACTTCCTTTGAAGATAAGCTCCTAACTTTTCTCCTTTTTATCTATGATATTATCACTTAAAAATCCGTATATATCTTCCTATTTTTAAGCCTTGTAGTCGTCCACCTCATTAATTCTAAATGCCGAAATTTAACTCATTTAAATTAAAAGATTTGGGCTTTATTAAACTTAAATTTGGGCCCCTTACTCCTTGTGTGTGGCGTTACCCCTTGCTCCATTTTAAGTGCCGAAAATTGGCCTAAAAAAACATGGGCTCCTTACGACCCAAAACTTGTTCCTTTTTAATTATTAATGATGCCATCTTAAAATAATTTAATCTGGGCCTTTGCCTAATTCTAAGCCCAAATTTAGACCTCTTTTACTTAAATTAACAAATTAATTCTATCCCTACACTAAATGCATAGGCCCATAATTTTAGGATGTTACAGTTCTACCCCCTTAAAGAAATTTCGTCCTCGAAATTTCCAACTAACTAGTAATCATACTACATAGGTCTCACCATTATGCTTTCGCTGCGCACTCTAATTCTAAAGCCAAAATAAGCACTTAGTATATTATGGTAGGGCACGCACCGGTATTCGCATCTAGAGCGTCCTCGTCCCCTTGTACTCATTCTACCGATTCGCGTTTATCTGATTAGAAATTTTATGAACTATTAGTTTTCTTCCACTGATTATCCACGAACAGTCTTATGATTAGTAGTTTTAAGAGTAGTTCTTTCGAATTCGCAATTCAGTCTCAAGTTCACCTTTCTTAGTTCTAAGAACTACATACATTCAACTGACAACATCCATACACCCACATTCAATACATAGGGGTATTTTCGTCATTTCACTACCCAGGGGTATTTTCGTAATTTATCCTACAGGGGTATTTTCAAAATTTTCAAAATAGAGTTCCTTGTTGATTTCATGAAATAAGGGTAATTTGGTAATTTTTGCAATCCAGGGGTATTTTGGTAATTCTGTAATCCGGGGGTATTTCGGTAATTTTTAATTCGGGGGTATTTCAGTAATTTTACAAATCAAGGGTATTTTTGAAATTTTGAAATTTAGGGGCATTTCAGTAATTTTGATATCTGGGGGTATTTCGGTAATTTTGAAATTCGAGGGTATTTCGATAATTTTGAAATCTGGGGGTATTTCGATAATTTTAATATCCGAGGGTATTTTGGTAATTTTGAAATTCGGGGGTATTTCGGTAATTTTAAAATCCGGGGGCATTTCGGTAATTGTACCAAACAAGGATAATTTGGTAATTTCTTCAAACCAAGGTTATTTTTGTCATTTTGCAAAACAAGGGTAATTTGGTAATTTCCTTCATGGCTGTGAACATTTTCAAATCAAGTTTTTTTTTTTGACGTGTACAAAACTTAGGGTTTTTTTTTTTTTACAAAATAGGGTTAGTCCCTTTCAGGTTTTAATTATGGGTTCAGCCCATGAACAAGTCCTTATTGCTAGAGTGAACAGTCACTACGCACCAGGTAAGATTCCAGCGAAGAGGAGGTGAGTCACTTGGACTGCTTAAATACCAAGCTCTTCCGAATCTACTCCTAGACATGCATATGCCTGTTACCACACCTTAGTCTTGCGACTTGTTTATAGGTTTTGTTTAGTAAAAAATTAAGTCTCATGGAATTGAAGAGTTGTTTGTCTAAGCCTAGAGTCCATCAAGTTCTAATCTAGATAGTCTACGTACCATAAAGCCTATTAAGCCCACATTTATATCACAATCAGGAGTTCAGAATACTTACCTGGGTGGATTGGGTGCCGGTAGACTCGAAGGCCATGTCTTCAAACCAAAATCATAAATTCAAAAATTTTTTTAAAACACTTCTAGACCCATTTCACAGCCCGAGTTTTGAACTGGGCTCTGATACCAAAATGTAACACCCCAAACCCGGTCCATGCGTTTCGACCGGATCTGGCATGTTATCAACACATAACATTATATCGGATTTTGAAAACACAAGTTAAATTAATTAAATTTGAATAAAGGAGAGACTTTTTGAAAATAAACCTCTTTATATTTTTATTATTAAGTATAAATAAACCTTATCATAAAATTCATAAGTTGCTTAACATTGAAAACGACTTAGTTGAATGAAAACTAGGGGCCTTATTACATAAATATTCTCGAAATAACCTTGAAATAAATTAAACCTAAAGAAATCTCAAAAGAAAATAACTTGTAGAAATAGAACTTGATGGCCCCTCGAGTCCGTCTCTGCTCCCATGTCCACGATCTACTGTTCATTTAGAAGAGTAGAGAAAAGGAAAGCGTGAGTCACAAAGACTCAGTGTATAAATCTCAAAACACATATCGACTGAGCCCACAAACACATTATGGGCCCTGGCCCATACAGGAAGGCATCAATCATAATCACATAATAAATAATAAAGAATGAATAACCCAACCCATTTTAGGTTTCCATCCTCTACACACCAACCCGTACCAATCATCACACATTGGGGATTTCTACAATCAACCCTCCATCCCCTACACACCAAAACGACAGTCGTATTGCCTATTCCTATTAAGTAGGAATCATTAAACGTGGCATAGCCACCGATCACAATGTGACCTAGCATTTATATTTGTGGGTTTTCTACCATCGATCACTGCGTGACCTATCATGCACTTCTCCTTCATCATATAAATATCCCATCCCATGCATACACACATAAAGAAAACATCATGCAGACATATATATTTTTCGATACACATAGGGAGTTCTATGTTTACGTACCTGGCATCTTTGCCTAACCCTTTTAGGGTTCCATTCGACTGTCTATACAGCCTCATTCCGGCTTTTTAGCCCATAACATATATAAATAAACATACATACAGGTTTAATAGTAGTGTGTTAGAGGTCTACACACCTGATTACTGATAAAATGAGGCTTTCTATATCGACGCTATCCTTAGTCGACACAACTGCTATCTGCCTAAGATGTTGTTCAGAAGCCGGTCCACAACCAATTGACCAATCTCGAACAGCAGATACTGCTCGTTTCTTAAACTTAGGGATTCTTTCTTTTGCCTGATCCATATTTAATTCCATCAAATCCTTTTCAGAGCTACTATAACAATGTTTAATCGTTAATCCTCCTTTTAGAGTTAAGATCATATATATATTGAACGAATCTAATAAAAATCTAGGGATAATCTTCTTACCTTAAAATCTCGAAATTGGAGACTTATGATTTTCGGCTTTTAGATCTAGTCGACTAAGCCTCCTTCAAATCCCGAATTGCTGCCCATCATAAAACCATTAACTATTAGCTTTCGGCTTTTGCCTTTCTAAAATAGATTATGAGAACTAATCCAAAATTGACTCTTACCTTAGCTTAGGAGATTCGGCTAGCACTAGGGAGAGGATTCGACAATGCCAATGGAAGATTTAAATGCCGGAAGTGTAGAACAATTTCTCAAATAGGATGAATAAAAGAAAAAGTGATGGATGCTTCGGCTTTTTAGAAAAATCGGCACAAGGGAAAAGAAAGTGGGGAAGATTTTCGGCTTTTAAAGAAATTAGAGAAAGAAATTTGGAGAAAAGAAGCTAGGGAATTTCGGCACAAAAGGGAGAGGATTTAATGTCAGAAACAAGGAGCTAGCCCCCCTATTTATAGATTTTTGACACCTACTGCTAAATACTGAAAACGCCCTTAAAATTTAAGCTACAAGAGAGGAGAATTTCGGCACCCTCTATGCCATGCAGTAGCTGAATTTTACACTCCTCTAGGTGGTGGATTTTCGGCCAACACTTCCTTTGAAGATAAGCTCCTAACTTTTCTCCTTTTTATCTATGATATTATCACTTAAAAATCCGTATATATCTTCCTATTTTTAAGCCTTGTAGTCGTCCACCTCATTAATTCTAAATGCCGAAATTTAACTCATTTAAATTAAAAGATTTGGGCTTTATAAAACTTAAATTTGGGCCCCTTACTCCTTGTGTGTGGCGTCACCCCTTGCTCCATTTTAAGTGCCGAAAATTGGCCTAAAAAAACATGGGCTCCTTACGACCCAAAACTTGTTCCTTTTTAATTATTAATGATGCCATCTTAAAATAATTTAATCTGGGCCTTTGCCTAATTCTAATCCCAAATTTAGACCCCTTTTACTTAAATTAACAAATTAATTCTATCCCTACACTAAATGCATAGGCCCATAATTTTAGGATGTTACAGCATAAATATCCCCTCTAGGCGAAAACATGCAGATCCTAGGGGATGGATCGGGTCGGGTCGGTTCGAACTTTGAAACGATGCCGTTTTGGGGCTTCTGAGCACTATCCAAAACGACATCGTTTAACTATCTCTATATAAATCAATTTTTTTTTAAAAAAAATCTCATTCTACTTGAAATTAAAAAAAAAAAACTTTAAAGCCCTTTCTTTTTCTCTCAAACACACCCCATGTTCGGCCTAGGGGGCCACCGTGCTCCTCCAACAGCCACCGATCGCCGGTGATAGGCTCCGCCGCGCCCGGTGGCTGGAAAACATAAAAAAACCCTTTTTTAGCCTTTTGACTCCCGGAAACCCAAATCCAAAGGCAAATGCCTTTAAAAATAAAAAAAGGGATTAAAAAAATTGGTTTTCCTTCCCCTCGTCGCCCACCCTTCGCGTCCTTTTGCACTGAAGCCCAGATGAAACCCAAATGGGTTCGGCGACTTTCGAGATTGGGAACGCCCCTCGACGACGGCGCGAAAGGGAAGACAAGTAAACGGTTTTGTGTTTTTTTATTTGTTTTCGAATCTAAAAAATAAATAAATCACCTTCTTTTTTTTTTGTTTCAAGTTTGAATCCAATTTCTTTTTGATTGCTTTTTTTGTATTTTTTTTCTTTGTTTTTTTTTCAAAAAAAAAAAGAACCTCCTTTTACAATGGGTTTTCAGGCTTTTATAACCGAATTTACATATTGTTTTTCTACTGTTTCACTACTGTTTTTTTTCACTGTTTCTTTTTTGCAAATGGCGTGGAGGTCAACGGAGGGGAAAGCAGAGGCGCTTTTTGCCGTTTTGGTGCAAGGCGACAGACGCGCGTCGGGCCTTGGGCGACGCGCATGCTGCGGAGGCACGAGGAGGGGTTGCAGCGCACCAAGGAGGCTAGGTTTTTTTTTTTTTGCTAAGTATGTTTAGGTTTTTGGGCCATTTGGGCTATTAGAGGTTTTTTATTTATTTGGGCCATTGGGTCATATTCTAAATAGACTATTTTCTGACTTGAACTTTATTTTGTTGGTTTAATTTTTGTTTTATTTGTTTGTAATATGTGACTGGGTAAAATTAGGCTTCTACAAATGTTATATCAATTAAAATAATGTGAGGATGGTGTTTTTTAAAAGAAAATGTTAAAACTAAAATATGAATTTCATTTCCGCGTATGTGTAGTTCCTAGCCTACAAGTGGATTCATATGAATGACTGCCCAACACCAAAAACAGCCTTAAAATAAGATTAGCAACATATGGTCAAAGGTAACCCAACTTGTGAATAAGATAAAAATAAGTTGTTAAAAACCTTTAAATTTTTATGCTTTCAATCTCACCAAATTCATCTTTTCTAATTACTGTAATCATCAATTTATTATTATTATTATCATCATAATTTTTATTTAATTTAAACTTTGAAAAATGATCAGAATTGGTAGATTTCTATGGACCTAATATTGTCTGTCGGTGTAAAAAATACATAAACTAATTTATTATTTTAAATCTCAAATTTAATAATATGTGTATTTGTATTTGTTTTTCTGTAAATGTTTTGTTGAGAAGTCACAATCGTAATTGATAGTTACATTTATGTATTAGAAATTGGGATCTCAAAGTTTTAAAGTCTCCTCTTTATTATTAAACTAAGCTCTCATTGGTACCACCAAAATTTCATTGGCATCCTATTGTGATTAATATTTACTTGATTTCGAGTATAATTTTTTTACAAAACATAGATAGTAAATTAAAAATAATATTAAAAATATAAATATTATATTTCAACACTAATTTTTAATTCAATTGATTTTTAAAAATAATTAAATAAATAATTAAAAATTCATAAAATTAATAAACAGCTAGTTTTTTATTTACCAATTTAATCTTGATCCAATCAATCCATCTAGTTTTAACCACATTCATAATACAGTGGAATGCACTAGAAAACGTAAGCTTAAAACAAGGATCATGAGCAGGTAAAATTTGCTTTAGGTATTGAAAATAGGAAAGGGAACAAAACATAGTGGAGAGCAAGTCAAAGTGGAATGCTGGTTTCAAAGATTTGACATTTTTAGCTACATAAATCCTGCAGCTGACATCGACACCAAATCCTAGTTTATACCTCTAATTATGTAATAAGCTGCAAATTTTCCGCTTCTCAAACAGATGGCGGGGCAGTGGGGACCTTGCATTGATAAGGTTAGGTAAACACATGATAGCAATTGAAAGTTCCTGGCGTAGTACTATATGAAATTAATTAAAATGTTACATAAAATATAATATCATGCAGATAAAAGATATTAAAAAATATATGCTAAGATGTAAAAATTTATATAATAAATTAATATTTGAGACATTATGACATATATTCTAAAAATAATGCAATATTTATTTTTGAAAAAAATCATAATATTTTTTTATGTATTGCTTAACTTTGTCTTTACTTGTTTGGCAAAACTAAAGGAGAATAAAATTAGTCAGATAACAATAAATTTGAAAAAGATTGAGAGTGATAAAATTGCATAGTTTTCTAGCCAATTTTCTTTAAGGTGATGCATTTTTTCCCTCCTTTTGAGTTCATCTGAATGACATTGTAATTAGCATTTTGGAGGGATATTGCATTTGGCATCATCATTGTTATTTGAATTTGAATTTGATTGCTATTGCTTGATAGGAGTATGATTTAAATATTAATATGTTAATTTTTCTTTTCAAAGTTGGAGAATTGTTGAAGGATCATATCTCATATCCATATCTAAAAATGTGTCATTTAGAGTGTCAAACATGCATGAAACATGAAGGGTCAGAGAAACATACAGCATTGCCTTACATTTATTTGTGTTATGTTAGGCCAATATAACTGCCACCGTTTCTCCATGCATGTAGTGGAACTTAAGTAATGTTGTGTTGATCTGGACCTATTTTGGATGAACAAAAGGCATGCACATGCTTGAGAATACAAGAATGTCTATGATAAGTAATCCTGCAGTTGGCATTTGGAATATATGTGTTGAAATCAGGATATTGCTCATTGAGAAACAAGAAGACATAAAATAAGCATTCCAATGAGTACTGCCATTGGCATTCTCGCTGGTAAAAGAAAACATTACAACATGACATACAAGAAAATAGAACATAAGTAGGAAGCAACTCTTATTGTATAGATACTAATTTATCTATGTAGCCATAGTAGCTCAGTTCTTGGGATGGCTAGCCGATGGGATCTCTCTATTGAGGCTTCCCCAATGGAGGGTGTCCTGGGTAGTGACCATACGGTGGTTTCTTTGGATGTTCATAAACTGGTGGCTTGGGTTCTGGTTTCTCTTTCTTTGGTGGTACATAAATTGGTGGTTTGGGTTCTGGCTTTTCTTTCTTTGGAGGTGTATAAACTGGTGGCTTAGGCTCTGGCTTTTCCTTCTTTGGTGGTTCATACACTGGTGGCTTGGGTTCAGGCTTCTCTTTCTTTGGTGGTGTATAAACTGGTGGCTTAGGCTCTGGCTTTTCCTTCTTTGGTGGTTCATATACTGGTGGTTTGGGTTCAGGCTTCTCTTTCTTTGGAGGTGTATAAACTGGTGGCTTTGGTTCGAGCTTTTCCTTCTTTGGTGGTTCATACACAGGTGGCTTGGGTTCAGGCTTCTCTTTCTTTGGTGGTGTATAAACTGGTGGTTTAGGTTCGGGTTTTTCCTTCTTTGGAGGTTCATAGATAGGTGGCTTATGTTCATACGGTGGGGGTTTCATCGTAGGAGGCTTATAAACAGGAGTAGGGGGCTTCCCATAGTTGGGAGACTCATAGGTACCAAAAGAGGGAGTGGCTAGAGCGGCCACCCCAAGTAGCAATATTAGCAAGTGTGTGGTAGACATCATTGAGCTGTTTGTTTTCCATGATGCTATGAGAAGAGCCCTTTTTATAATGGTAAAGGAGCCTTGCTGACAGCCCAAGGTTTGAACAATTTTCTTGTTTTCATGCCTTCGGAATAGTCAGCTAGATGTTAGTAAGTCTTTTAAATAATTCATAAATGAAATAGGGTCCATTGAGGTCCCACTTAGTAGAAATTTTGGACTACGGATACACAAGGCTTGATCATGATTAAGGAAAAGTATAGAAATGTTGTCGTAGGTATCGTAGTGAAAAAAAATAAAAATAAAATACATAAATAAATCTAGTTATGGTAACATACTTAATTTTTGAAATATATTTAAGTACTTTTTTTCTCATACCTAAACTATCATTTTAATATCATTTTATCTAAAAATTATTCAATAAGAATGTGCCATCTGTTACGTTTTTATTGACAATTTTAAAAATTTTGATTAAATTAAGACAAAAATGATAATTTAAGTGACAAAAGTGAGATAAAAAATTAAATACCAAAAAATAGATATAATTCAAGGATTAAATGGTGAATTAAACTTTTGCATTATGTATCCAAATTTATATTTACTTCTATTTCAATGAGGTATTACTTTCTTTAAAAAGCTAAGAAGCTTGAGACATGAACAATAGATTAAATTGGTACATAAAACTAAAACATTGATAAATTTAGCATTGTAGTGCTTTATAGCGACGTTGTATTCATCGGGGAACCAAAGAGTAGACTGTGATTAGAGGTGTTTCATGGAGGGCTTTATCCTCTTCGCTTCACTCCTCGCCCATTGTGTTTGATTAGAATCACTAGAAAGATGTAGAGTTTCGAATTTTCCCTTTGAAATCGGTATTTTCGCTGAAAGGAAGATTCAAGGTTTTTCTCTTTGAAAAAAAAAAAAAAGAATGGCGACAAGAATGAATGAAAGTGACTAAGAATTTTTTTTTTCAAATTAGCTTATGGTAATTGGCTAATTGATCCTTGTCCATTTTAGTTTCTCAACCTTTAATCACTCGAATTTTTTTTTCTTTTCTTTCAATTTAATCTTCAGCTCAAACAAAAGAAAAACAACTCAAAATTACCAAATTACCACTAGCTTAATAATTTAGAATTTGAATCTCCAATATAAATTTGGCATTAATAGAAGTTTTCTGGTAGTTATAGCACTATTAATTCTCAGTAAACATTAAGATAATTTTATCAAAATTTCATGAAATTGGACACCCAAAATTTCGAGACATTATAATTTTATAATTATTTATGTCTTGAGTCTCTTTAGGAGCACTCACCTTCATTCTATATCAATCTTGATTATTTATTTTCTTTTGCAAAAATTTTTATTTTTGCAACCAATTGATCCACTATGTTTCAGGCTTGCGATTCTTTAATTTTTTTTTAACAGATTGATCTACTGAGACTTTGATTCAAATTAAAGCATCTCCAGTTGATTTGTGAGACTTGAGTCCTCTCATTAGGT
Organism: Gossypium australe; assembly: GCA_005393395.2. Classification (NCBI taxonomy): domain Eukaryota; kingdom Viridiplantae; phylum Streptophyta; class Magnoliopsida; order Malvales; family Malvaceae; genus Gossypium; species Gossypium australe. The sequence continues at coordinate 146,617,423 of CM016616.1, read as the reverse complement.
TAGTAAATACATTTGACAGTTGATTTGCAATAAAATAAAAATTGTTGAAGAAAGCCCTTTTGAATCATCTTATGAATCAAAGACTAAATATTATTCGAGCTTTGATGAAGATGCTCCCTTAAAGAAAGCTTTTTTCTGTTAAAGCTAGGATCAAGCGTCCCAATGTTCCACTCTCCACTTGGTAAAGAAATAAAAAGATGAAGCAAGCAGGTGTGCCCACAATGCTTGTTGAAGCTGCAAAAGAAGCAAGGAAGGAAGAAGTAGCTTTTGATTATTAATGCGAATTTTACACAAAGCATTAATGGTTAATATGCTTAATTATGTTCTAAGTCTGAGTAAGGTGGATTGAGGGAATTATGCTAAGGGGGGGTTGTTGTTGGTTTGGTTGATTAGTTTCATGTCTTGTTTGGTTTTGTTCTAAAAATTTTAAAAGGGGAGATTGTTGAGACAAGTATTTGAAGTGGCTATTATGTGTCAATGAAAGTGCCCACTTCCGGCATCACTATGATAGAATCTTATTTGTCGTATTTGATATTGGCAAATTATTGAAAGAAAATCTTTGGACTATGTTGATATTGTGGAATTATTCAAGCTTATTCATGAAGATCAGTCCGTTTGGAGGAACATATATTAAGTATTGGATTGGATCAAATGAACCACACCAAATCCCTTAGATCAAGGATGTTGGATTGGGACAAAGCTTGAAGGTTTATCTTCCAACAGTTCACCTTAGTTTGGTCATTATTATATTGTATTTAGCTATATTAGTTGTTGTTTAGAAGGGATTGTAATTAATCCTTAGTATATTAGCAGTCTTGAAAACTTCTATATATTTGAGAAACTTGTATAAATTTATCTACTAAGTATTAAGAGCATTTATCAGTTCCAAGAGTAACATTATTGTGAGAGTGCATTTGAGATAGTAAAATCTATTGTTGTTGGTTTTACAAATTAAATTCTCAAGGAGAAAATTTAGTAGTGAGAGATTTAGTCTTTGAGTACAAAAGCAAAGATTCTATACTAGGAGAGATAGAGTTAGGATCACTTCTTGCATTGAGTTCAAAGATAGTGGATTAATCTTATTGAATTAAGCTCTGCAAACGTAAGGAAACTAATGCGTAAACAATTTCTTGTTCCTTATATTTCTTTTTTCTTTTTTTGTAGTGCCATCAAAAGTGCCCACTTCTATTTGTACTCGCTTTCTTGGCATGATAACAATTGGTTCAGATCAACACTTTATAATTTGTCTACTTAAACATAATATTAATAATATCTTGTGACTAAACATTAAAAAATTTTATGTTATTTAAAAATCTTTATTTATTTACAGTTTACATAATATTACAATCAAGGTACAAATACAAATCCAGAATCGATAGAATTAAACTATTACAACATAGTCAGATACAAAGATGTTCGAACAACTAAAATCAAATTATTACAATACAAATTGACTAAAAACTAAAAAAAATTCAAACAAAAACTGATTGACTCGAACTAAAACCCACGAATAATATCAACATATTATTAAACTTTGAAATTTACATACATGATAATTTCCAACCTAAGCAATCGATTTAAAAAAAAATTCATATTCAACAGTCAGAATTCGGTTAATATAATATATGGATAAAATGAACGTAACGTGGGTTTGGCCCTCAAGGAACAACATGGTCAACATTCATGGTTGCTTGATTTCAAACAGTTAGGTAATGGCTATTTCCACCAACAAAATCTCCATGCACGAAACGACAACAAGATCTCTTTCAACATGTCGGTTTTCTTTAAGTAAATAAAATAAATAAAAGAAAAAAGAAATCGATTATTTTCTTCTCGTGCTTTTTCTTATCATTTCGATATGGGTGAAATGAATTCACTCTACATACTTAAATTATGATTCAATTCTTTTTAATTCATACAAAAAATTTAAGAATATATACTATAAATTTAAAAATTTACTAATTGAATTTTATTATTAAGTATAAATTTAAAGTTTAAACATATTTCTTTTATAATTTAAAGGTTTGAAAGATTAAAATAGGTGTAAATATTTTTATAATATTTTAAAAATATATTAGCCTACAAGTGGAATCATATGAGTGAGTGGCCAACACTTCAATCCAAAAGCAGGCCATAAAAGAATAAAAAAGACTAGCAACATATGGTCAAAGCTACCCACTTGAGAATGCTTTTAATCTTTCTTTTCTAATTAAAGTTGAAACTTTGAAAAACGAAAAAAAAAAAAAAAAAACAAAAAGGTTCTTCGTCACTTTTTAACTTATGAATGCAAGAAATGGATGCTTAGGTGTGTCTGTCGGTGTCAATATATATAAAGTAATTTATGAGTTTGAATCTCAAATTTAATAATTTGTGTATTTGTTTTTGCTTGGGTAAATAATACGTGGAGAAGTCACAAACATAATTCATACGTACATGTATAAATTATTGAATAATTAATTAAAATTTCAAAGTAAAGAACTAAAAGACATCCCAATATAAATACTAAATTTACTTATAATGAGGCCAGAATTTGAAACTTCAAAGTTCTACAACGTCTTTTAAGTTTAGAGGCTCAAAACACTAATATCATGGAAGAGGGTTAATATAATTTTAAGTTTTTAAACTTAGTAATTAGGTAGGTTTTAGTATTTGTAATTTTTTCTAATTTACTTTGATATTTAAATTTAACAATTTGGTTCATTTTGGTCCTTGAACAGAGTAAATGTTAATGTTTTGATGATGTAAAAAGAAAAAGAAAAAGTGATAACATGGTACAATTTCACATCATGAAATCTGGATGGGATCTAACTTAATGACTAAAATGACCTAATTAATATGTTCAAATATCAAATAGACTTAATTACTTAGTTTGGGGGACTAAAAGTTATATTAACCCATGGAATACTAGAAAACGTGAGCTAAAAACAAGGGTGTTGATCAGCAGGTAAAATTAAACAAAACACGGTGCAGGGAAGTCAACTTTGAATGCTGGTTTCGGAGATTTGACATTTTAAGTACATAACTCCTGCAGCTGACATCGACACCAATCATACATTTAAACCTCTAATTATGTCATAAGCTGCAAATTTTCCACTTCTCAAACAGATGGTGGGGGCAGTGGGGCCTTGCATTGATAAGGTTAGGTAACCACATAATAGCAATTGAAAGTTTACGACGTAGTACTACATAAAATTAATTAAAATGTTGCATAAAGTATAATATCATGCATATAAAAGGTTTTTAAAAAAATATGTTAAGAGGTCAAATTTTATATAATAATAAATTCATATTTGAGACATTATGACATATAAAGAATAATGCAATATTTATTTTTTAAAAAAAATTCATATTTTTGTATTGCTTAACTTTGTCTTTACTTGTTTGGCAAAACTAAAGGAGAATACAATTAGTCAGATAACAATAAATTTGAAAAACATTCACAGAAATAAAATTGCATAGTTTCTAGCAAATTTTCTTTAAGGTGATGCATTTTTTCCCTCCTTTTTGTTCATATGAAGGACATTGTAATTAGCATTTTTGGGGCTATCTTGAATTTGATATAATCTATGTTATTCGGATTTAACTGTTATTGTTTGATAAGAGTATGCTTCAAATATAGATATATTAATTTTTCTTTTTAAATACTTCAAATATAGATATATTAATTTTTATTTTTTTAAGTTTGAGAATCGTTGAAATATCATTTCTCGTAACCATATCTAAATATATGTCACATGAAGTGTCAAACATACATAAAACATGAAGGGTCGGAATAATATTCATCACGGAATAATATTCATCATTGCCTTAGATTTATTTGTGTAATGTTAGGCCAACATAATTGCCACCATTTCTCCATGCATGTAGTGTAACTTAAGTAATGTTGTGTTGATCTGGGCCTATTTTGGATGAACAAAAGGCATGCACATGCATGAGACTACAAGAATGTCTATGATAAGTAATATTCCTGCAGTTGTCAGTTGGAATATTTGTGTTGAAATCAGGATATTGCTCATTGAGAAATAAGAAGACATAAAATAGGCATTCCAATGAGTACTACCATAAGCATTCTCGCTAGTAAAAGAAAACATTACTACATAACATACAAGAAAACAGAACATGAGTCGTAAGCAGCTCTTATTGTTTGGATACTAATTTATCTTTTTAGCTAGTCATAGTAGCTCGGTTCTTGGGATGGGTATCCGATGAGATCTCTTTATTGAGGCTTCCCCAATGGAGGGTGTCCTGGATAGTGACCATATGGTGGTTTCTTAGGAGACTCATAAACTGGTGGTTTAGGTTTTGGCTCCTCTTTCTTTGGTGGTGTGTAAACCGGTGGCTTTGGTGGCTTAGGCTCATACATTGGTGGCTTCTTTGGAGGCTTATAAACGGGTGGTTTGGGTTCTGGTTTTTCTTTCTTTGGAGGTGTATAAACTGGTGGCTTAGGTTCAGGCTTCTCCTTCTTTGGTGGTTCATACACCGGTGGTTTGGGCTGAGGCTTCTCTTTCTTTGGTGGTGTATAAACTGGTGGCTTAGGCTCTGGCTTTTCCTTCTTTGGAGGTTCATATACTGGTGGTTTGGGCTCAGGCTTCTCTTTCTTTGGTGGTGTATAAACTGGTGGCTTAGGCTCAGGCTTTTCCTTCTTTGGAGGTTCATATACTGGTGGTTTGGGTTCAGGCTTCTCTTTCTTTGGAGGTGTATAAACTGGTGGCTTGGGCTCAGGCTTCTCCTTCTTTGGTGGTTCATAGACAGGGGGCTTATGTTCATAAGGTGGGGGTTTCACTTTAGGAGGATTATAAACAGGAGTAGGGGGCTTCCCATAGTTGGGAGACTCATAGGTACCAAAAGTGGGAGTGGCTAGAGCGACCACTCCAAGTAGCAATATTAGCAAGTGTGTGGTAGACATCATTGAGCTGTTTGTTTTCCATGATGCTATGAGAAGAGCCCTTTTTATAATGGTAAAGGAGCCTTACTGACAGCCCAAGTGTCGAACAATTTTCTTGTTTTCATACCTTTGGAATAGTCAGCTAGATGGTAATTAATCTTTTAAATGGTTCATAAATGAAATAGGGTCCATTTAGGTCCCACTTAGTTGAAATTTTGGACTATGGATACACAAGTCTTTGTCATGATTGAATAAAATTATACGAGTGTTTCCGTACAGATCGTAGTGAAATAACAAAATATCAAATACATAAAATCAATCTTGTTATCATAAATTACTTAATTAATTATTTTAATTTGGAATTATATATTTTTTAATTTAGTATCTAGGCATATTTTTATCTATTTTAGCAATATGTTACATTTTTATTATCAATATTTTATCTTGAGATAAATTGAAGCGAAAATAATAATCTAAGTATCAATCTGGAATTTTAAAAAAATCTCTTTAAAAAGACTCCGAGTTTTGAATTTTTGGTTTGAAATTAGTATTATTTCGTGGAAAGAAGAATGAAAGATGTGAAGCAAGGATTTTCTCTTGAAAAATATGAACGACGGAAAGATTGGAGTGAAGGGACGTGAATTTACTCTTCAAAATAGCATAGGGCAATTGGGTAATTGATCCTTGGGCTAATTCAATATAAAATCTTCTAACTTCATCCCTTGTCATTTTAGTCCCTCAATCTTTTTATAGGTATCTTGGTATCTTTTATTTATTTTTTGATATTCTTCATGTCCGTTTTATGGTTCAAGTTCAAAGTTTATGAATGTTGTCTCCAAGATTCGAACTTGAATCATTCCCTTAAAAGTATAATTTACCTTACCATTACACTCAACCATTTGTTAATTCATATATTTTATTTCTTGACCTTCAATCATCATAGATTACAAATAAATAAATAAGAAATTTAAAATACTTTATATATCCTTTAGATACAACAAAAACTTGGAGGTTTTGAAATTTATATGAAGAATCATATTATCAAGGATTTACAACAATTATATTCTTTTCTTATTTCGTCTTTATCATTTCAATACGAATGAATTCACACTCCATACTTAAATTCGGATTTAATTCTATTTAACCTATATAAGTCTATATAAAAGTAAGTCCTTTGTTTACACATGCACCACCATGGTGCTTTCCTTTTCTTTCTTTTTTCCTTTTTTTTTTTTTTGCATTTTAAAAAATATTAAATTTTAATTTTGATCTCTCTATTATGTTTAAATTAGGGTTTAGCCTCTATACTTTAATTTCTAATGTAAATTTATCTTTATCTTTTTTATAATGATATTAATTAGTACAAATAGTTAATATCGTTAACTTTTCAATTAAAATGTAGCTTTCTATTTTTTTTTTGAGTTTGTCTTGCTTCCTTTTTTTTTTTGGCATTAATGATATTAATTAATCATATAAGGTGTTGAAACTTGAGATTTAATATGTATATTTATATTAATTAATGACATAATTTGTTCATTCTATTTTTATAATGTCATTAGTTTTTCAAACTAGATAATATTGTTAACTATTTCAATTAAAATGCCGACATCAATTTTTTTTAGGAAATACTATTCCAACAACAAAATATATATTTTATCATGATAAGTTCGAATAAATGTTTTTAAGAAAAAAAAAGTCCACAAATATTTTCAATGTTGTTTTTATTGTTACATAACTACAAAAATTTTTTTTTTTAATTTCAAATTGTCATACCAATAAATTTAATAATAGAAATTTAGCAATAGTAATAACCAGATCTAAATTTTTACTAAAAATAGAGCGACCAAATTTATGAAAACAAAAATAAAGAATTAAATTTCAAATGCACGAAATATATAAAAATTTAGTATATTTTAATCATTAAATTTTCATTTCATAATTTAACATAAATAAATAATTAATTCAACGCGAAATATATCCCATCTATAAATGGAATTTCGAAAAAAAGAATCATAGGAGTGAGTGCCTAACACTTCAATCCAAAAGCAGCCTTAAATTAAGATTAGCAACATATGGTGAAAGGTACCCCCACTTGTGAACAACATAAAGATAAAGTTGTTAAAAAGCTTTAAATTTCTATGCTTTTAATCTCACCAAATTCATCTTTTCTCATTACTGTAATCATTAATTTATAATTATCATCTTTTCTAATTACAGTTAAAACTTTGAAAAACGATCAAAAATAGAATTCTTTGTCACTTCTTAACTTTTCAAAGCAAGACATGGATGCCTGTCGGTGCCAAAAATATAAATATAAACTAATTTATGAATTAAAATCTCAAATTTAATATTTCGTTTGTGTAAATAGTACGTGGGCAAGTCACCATCGTAATTGATAGTTAGATCTATATATTATTTAATAATTAACTAAAATTTCAAAGTAATAATATAAACATTAATATAATTGATTTTTATTAATTTTTACCAATAAATGTAATGGTAAAGTATATCATATTTTTAAGAAGAGAACGAAAATTTAAATTTTTAAGACATTATTAGATGGAACAGTTATAAATTTTGAATATGTATAGTAAAATAGACATAAAAAAATTCATTAGCATCACATTTATAAACTATTGAAATTATAACTCATAAATGGATTCAATTGTTAATTTTTGTTGTCCATCTAATTAACTTAAACAGATGAGATTTCAACAACCTACTAAAACGATGGAATACACTAGAAAACGTGTGCTTAAAACATGGATCTTGAGCAGGTAAAATTGCTTTAGGTATTGAAAATGGAAAGGAACAAAACAAAGTGCAGGAAAGTCAAAGTGAAATGCTGGTTTCAGTCTTTTCTTTAATAAAAATAATATAAAAAGTAATTAATTAATTAACTATGAAAACGAGTTGGGTAGATATTACTTATAGGAATGAGCTGGTTGCTACCAATTGGTGCTGCTTGACACATTGGTAATATCACTTTATTTTTTAGTTATTTATTATGTAACCATTATTTTAAAAAAAAATTATTAGTGTCGTCAGTGTGTCAGGTGGCACCGGTGGATTTAAAAAAAAATTGAACTGAAAGAGGAAAAAAGTTGTCAACGTCACGAGATCGAATTTTGAATTTGGTGCCGCCTAACATGTTGGCGGCACCAAAAAATTTTTTCCCTTTCAGTCTTTTTCTCTGACAGTACTTTTTTTTAGAAATACCACTAGTGCCGCTTAACACATTGGCGGCACCAATTAAAAAAATTTCGTCTCAGCTTCTTTTTCTTGAAAATATTTTTTTTACAAAAATCACTAATGTCACCTGACAAGCCGATAGCACCATGATTTTTTTTTTTTGTTCTTTCCCACCCTATATACCCATATTTTCACGAGTATTTTGCTAAATACATAGAGTGCCGCCTGACACAATGACAGCACCAATAAAAATCTTTTTTTTTTAAAAAATAGATAATTACTATAATGCCCCAAAATTTTAAGAACTTAATTGTGAAAATCTAAAGTATTTAATTTCTGTACCTGTGGTTTTGTGTTCTGTGATTGAGTTTAAGGTCTAGAGTTCGAGTCATATCATTAAAAGTTTTGTTGTTTTGGAATCAACTCATAAGCACACACTACCCGCTTAAGTTCAATTCTATGTGAAAGGGTGACAAGAATGAGCCTGCTGGTTCACTAGTTAAGCATCGTCTGTATTCTATCTGGATCCGAGTTCGAATTCCGTAGTATGCGTGGCGAGTAATTTTTTTGCAATTTTCGGAAGGGGGTAGTTATGATTAAATAGTCTGAAGAGTTTCTATTGTATTTTATTTTCTTCTGTACGTTTTTTCTCTTTTTCCCGATTCTTCTTTTCTTCTTTTATTTTCCTTCTTCGGTATTCATTTCTACATTAATTGAGAGTTCTCTGTTACCTGTAAAGATGACAGTGCGATTATTGAGCAAAGACTTTGCGAGAGTTGGTAACCTGCCGTGTTAGTTGGTTTCTCTGTTTCATAAAAGGTGAGTGTGCGAATTAAGTTGTGGTCGCGTCGAATATTTCGACATGTTTTGGCAATGAGTATTTATTGCTTAATTATTGAAATTGATGGTATAATTGATTAGAGAATGATTATTTAGGTTTCGGGTAGTCTCCGTAACGTTTCCTCGTCAAGCGAAATCAGGTGCGTATCGGAAACCTCAGTTTTTGCAAGTTTGGGTTGCCAAAAAATGGTGACTATAGATGCCACACAGGCCTGTGGTAGGCCATGTGATCATCCGTGTAACTCACTATTCATCGAATTGGGGCCACAAGGGTTGGCACATGGGCGTGTGTCTAGGCCGTGTGTGGCCATATTAGTGCAGGGTTCACACGGGCTTGAGACACGAGCGTGTGGCTAGGCCACGTAACTCACTGTTTGTGACTTAGGACCACACAGGTAAGCACACGAGTGTGTGCCCTGGCCGTGTGAGTCACATAGGCAAGGACACGGTCATGTGTCCAAGCCATGCAACTCTCTGTTTACAGGTTAGAACCACACGGACAGAAGGCATGGGCATGTGCCCAGGCTATGTGAGCCACAAAGGCAAGGACATGGCTGTGTGTCCAGGCCGTGTGATAGTATAAAAGAGGCTCGAAACCCCGTTTTCGAGGCCCTAAATGTGGTCTATGACTGATAATGATTTCTCCATAACTTGATTGAGTAAGAACTCTCTGTTGCTCTGTAACTAACACATGAATGTTATAACTGTAAGTGCATTGTGAATATCTGTACTCTGCATATGCATGGGTTAGGATGTTGTGAAGAAGGAATTTACCTACTCTAAATTAGTGGTTAAGCCACTATGTGAATAATTCTTATTCTGGCGCTTTGACGCATTAAGATCCAGCAACTAAGCTGTGTTACTGTAAACGTGTCAAATAGACACTTCGTGGTGTGTAGGGTTTGATTGGTATTGAATGTCTTTAATAGTGTGTTGGGATGGTCGAAGATGGTGTGTAGCGGATGGGGTTTAGAAATATCTACATCTGAATCTGATCTGCAATATATATATGAAATTGCATATATATAAATATCTGTCTGTGTACAACTGATCTATTCTGAATTTGAATTGTAAATAGTCTTGTACCGAATCGAATATTTGAATATAACTAAATTATAAATGAATATGACTAAATAACTTAACTTCAGTTACTCACTGAGTTTACACCTCATTCTGTTTTTTGTTGGATTTCAAGTAATCCCCAATCTTGATCGGGTTTGTGTCGCGGGAGCTTGGTCAAACTTTTGTCTTTGCTTTTAAGCATTACCACTAGGGATTTATGTTCTATGGAATGTATAAAGATTATATGTTTAAACTATTGTTATCATGAATGTTACGTATAAATGGTTTCGTTCGACTGTATTATGAAAGTAAGAATTTTAGTACGAATGATGTAACTCTCTAATCTTGGTTTGGACATCTAGATCGAGTCTAGGGTGTTACATTTAGTGGTATCAGAGCCAGGTTTATCAACACTAGACTGTGTCTAGCTCATAAAGTGTGGGAAAAGTAGCCTGGTGATAATTAGTATTTGAACTAATAAAAGGAACATTGAGAATTTAGTGAACGACCGAGCCTCTGACGCTGACCCTATAAGTAATTATGTTATGTTATAGAGATCATAACTACTAAACTGTTGTGGGTAAATTGTTTGATGTGAACCGGTAAAATAATCCTGCTAGATGTCTGAAATGATCTGTGTACTCTGATATTGTAGCTAGAATTGCCAGAATGAGTTAGCGCGATAATCGTGGACACGGTATACGAGGGTGTCGAGGACGCCGAGGAGGAGCTCAAGCTGAGTCATCCTCTATAGGTAGCATGCCCAACCTAGAGACTAGCGAGACTGTTGGTACTCCTACTGCGGAGACGGAGTCCTAGACTCCGACGACTGGGGCAATGCACTGTTCCAGGCCATGATTCGGGCACTAGAGAGGGTCGTTAAGACCCATTTGGGATCAAGAGGTCGAGGGTCAGTTACTAAATGACTCCGATCGAATGGTGCTGAACTGTTCAAGGGGCTTTATAGGAATCGCTCCTACTTTGGTTGAATATTGGCTCGAGGCTACCGAGCATATTATGACAGACTTTGACTGTACTCCTACTCTGAAATTGAGTGGTGTTGTGTCCCTACTTCGGGATGAAGCTTATCATTGGTGGTTAACCGTTGAGCAAGGTGCTCAACCTGAACAAGTGAATTGGGACTATTTCAAGAACGCATTCCAGGGTAAATATGTGGGGGCGAGTTATGTCGAGGCTCACTGACGCGAGTTTATGAGCCTAGTTCAGGGCGATAGGTTTGTGGCTGAATATGAGGCTAAGTTTCTACGACTGAGTAGGTATGCACGGACTTTGGTAGCGTCTGATTATGACAAGTGCGTGAGATTTGAGAAAGACTGAAATACGATCTGTAGGTCCTGATAGCTCTCTAGAGGGAGTAGGCTTTTACGGTTCTAATCGAAAAGGCTAAGTTAGTGGAAGAAGCGAAGTGCATTGAGCGCGAGCGGTGGGACCGTGAGAAGGATCAGAATAAAGTTAAGAGGGATTCTGGTCCTTTTGGTTCTGTTTAGTCCTTTAAGAAGCGGGCAAGGTTTGATAGGCCCTCGAGGGCCGAGGCATCAGTTGTAGTGACTGAGATTCAATAGTGTAGTGATTGTGGGAAGCGCCACCCAAGTAAATGCTGGAGGAAATGAGGAGCGTCCCTCCATTGTGGTTCGATGGAGCATCGAGTTAGGGATTGCCCCCGTCGACCTGATTCAGTGCTAGCTGCAGCACAAACTCTGATTTCGAATTCTGTTCGGTCTCTGAGAGAGGTTCAGCAACCATTCCAAGGTCATGGTACTGGTGGGGGTGGTAATGGATCTGGGAGAAGAAATAGAGCACTAGCTAGAGGTGTAGGTCAGGCTAAGGCTCGTCAGTCGGTACTGGTTTATGCGGCGAGACGCCGCGAGGAGAGTGATGATGCTGATGTCATTGCAAGTACCTTGTTTTTTCATTATGTTCTGTATTATGCTCTCATTGATATTGGCTTTACTCACTCGTATATAGCTAGTGTTGTTTCTGTAAATCTAGGTTTAACTGCTGAAAATATTGCTAGAGAGTCTTCTGTGATTAGTCTGTTGGGACAATCAATCCGAGTTGATAAAGTATATAGAAGGGTACCCCTAGAACTTCAGGGTATGGTATTTCCGGCTGATTTAATGGAATTGTCCTTTAATGAGTTTGACTTGATTTTGGGAATAGATTGGCTTGTTCAGTATCGGGCCAGTCTAGACTGTGCAAACGAGAGGATTACTCTAAGACCGACTGAGAATGACGAGGTGGTTATGGTTGGTGAGCGTCGAGCTTACCTCTTTAATGTAATCTCTGCTCTTGTACCAGATAAGTTAGTCCAAAATGGGTGCGAGCCATACCTTGCTCACGTATCGAATTCTTCTCCCAAAAAGCTTTCAGTAGGAGATATCCGTATTGTGACGGAATTCTCGGACGTCTTTCCCGAGGAATTGCCCAGGGTACCCTCAGAGAGAGAGGTGGAATTTGGAATTGACCTGTTACCAGGTACTGCTCCAGTGTCCATTGTTCCTTATCCCATGGCACCGAAGGAACTGGCTGAATTAAAAGCACAACTTCAGGAACTCCTTGATAGAGGATTTATTTGACCGAGTGTGTCTCCGTGGGGGTACCGGTATTGTTTGTTAAGATGAAGGATCGGTCGATGAGAATGTGCATTGACTATAGGCAGTTGAACAAGTTGACAATCAAGAATAAGTTTCTGTTGCCGATGATTAATGACTTGTTCGACCAGTTTCAGGAAGCGTCTGTCTTTTCTAAAATTGACTTACGTTCGGGTTACCATTAGCTCAAGGTCAAAGAGACTGATGTGTACAAAACTTCTTTCAGGACTTGTTATGGACATTACGAGTTTTTGGTAATGCCTTTCGGATTAACGAATGCCCCTGTGGTATTTATGGATTTAATGAATCGGGTATTTCAACCATACTTAGATCAATTTGTAGTGGTTTTCATTAATGATATCTTGATATATTCTAAAACAAAAATTAAGCATGATGATCATTTTCGTATTGTACTTCAGATACTTTAAGAAAAACAGTTGTACGCCAAGTTTAATAAGTGTGAGTCCTGGTTGTAGGAAGTCGCCTTTTTGGGTCATGTGGTAAAGGGGGAGGCGATCTGAGTTGATCCCAAGAAAATAGAAGTTGTTGTTGAGTGGAAATAGCTGAAAAATATGTCCGAGCTTCGTAGCTTCTTGGGTTTAGCTGGTTACTACTGAAGGTTTGTCAAAGGGTTTTCTTTAATCACATCACCTCTGACGAAGCTGTTATGTAAGAAAGCTCCATTCATGTGGTCTGAGGCAGAACAGTCTAGTTTCGATAAGCTAAAATTTGTTCTGACACAGGCTTCTATTTTAGTCCAACTGGAACCAAGTCAAAAATTTATGGTTTACAGTGATGCGTCACATATGGGGTTAGGATGTGTACTCATGCAGGATGGTACGGTGGTCGCTTACGAGTCACGGCAGCTTAAGACACACGAGTGTAACTACCCTACGCATGATCTTGAACTAGCTGCGGTAGTGTTTGCTCTGAAGATATGGAGACATTATTTGTATGGTGAAAGGTGTATTATTTATACCGATCACAAGAGTCTCAAATATTTTTTAACCCAAAAAGAGTTAAATCCTCGACAGCATCGATGAGTTGAGTTACTAAAAGATTATGATTACTCGATAGAGTACCATCCGGGTAAGGCTAACGTGGTGGCTGACGCCCTTAGTCGTAGAGCAATGATTGACCCGAGAGCGATGTTTACTCATTTGAGTTTGATTGAGGATGGAGGATTGTTGGCAGAATTACATGTTAGACCGGGTTGGGTAGAACAAATTCTAGCTAAACAACTGAATGATGAGGCCTTAGTGCAGCGATTAGAACATGTGGGTTCAAACAAGAATTCCAATTTTAACTTGAATAGCGATAATGTGTTATGATTCAAAGGGCAGATTTGTGTACCCAACGATAAGGAACTAAGGCTTTCAATCTTACAGGAGGGGCATAGCAGTCCCTATGCTATGCATCTTAGTGGGAATAAAATGTACCGGGATCTCCGAGAACTCTACTGGTCACCCGGACTGAAACGGGAGGTAGTTACTTTTGTGTTTCACTGTTTGACTTGTCAAAAGGTTAAGGCAGAACATCAGTTGCCATCTAGGTTGTTTCAACATGTTAAAATTCCTCACTGGAAGTGGGAGCGGATAACCATGGATTTTGTCACAGGGTTGCCTTTAACCCCTACTAAAAAAGATTCAATTTGGATCATCATTGACCGATAACCAAATTAGCTCACTTCCTTCCTATCCGAACTGATTACTCCTTACAGAAGCTAGCTAAACTATATATAGCCGAAATTGTGAGACTACACGAGATTCCGATCTCGATCATCTCTGATAGAGATCCACAATTTACTTCATGATTCTAGAAGAAACTTCATGAGGCCTTAGGCACCCGACTTAATTTCAACACTACGTATCTGTAACAGCCCGATTTTAGGCCTAGTCAAAACAATGGTTTCGGGGCCACAAATTCGACAAGGAAAATCTTATTTTTATTATACTTTTATGGTCTACAATTTCACAAAACGATTTTGTGAAAATTTCGTTCAAAAATTTTGACGTTTGGGTACTCAATTTAGTCAAAAGGACTAAATTGTAAAAAGTGCAAAAGTTGAGTTCTACATGCTAAAGGTGCCCAATTGTTATGAAATTTTAAATTGGAGGTCATTATATGGTAATTAGACCATTTGTTAAGTTGGTGGACAAAAATGGACATGGTTAGGCATGTTTCCAAAGTTTTTTTTCATTAAGGGTATTTTGGTCATTTAGTTATTAAAATGAATTAAAAACAAAATTAAAAGCCAATTTTTGTCCATCTTCAACCCCTTGGCCGAAATTTGCAAGGAGAAACCATGGCTAGGGTTTTTCAAGCTTCCAAGCTCGATTGTAAGTCCGTTCTAGCCCTGTTTTTAATGATTTTTACATTTTTGAAATCCTTGTAACAAGATCTATCTATTTCTACCATTTATTTGAGATATGATGAAGGTCTAGGGTTTGACCCATGTTATTAATTTGTGTATTTTGATGTTTAATGGTGGATTATACATGTTTTATGTGTGAGAAACGACTTTTACTAAGTTATTTTCGGCAAAATTGTTAAAAATGACTAGTTTGTAAAAAGTTGTAAAATATGTGTAAGTGTGTGAATAAATGGAAATTGAGGATTGATATAGTTATGAAAATATTTCGGTTAGGCCTAAAATACAAGGAAATTGAATAAAAATTATTTTACGAGCCTAGGGGTAAAAGTTTAAATATGACAAAGTTTAGGGGAAAAAATGTAATTTTTCCATAGTATGATTTTTGGGTCACAATGAATAATGTGACTAATAAGTAAGCTAAATGTGATATTATAGATCAAAGAAAACGAGGTTCGGACTTAGAACGGAGGAGAAATGAGAAATTGACGGTTAGGTCCCTTTTTGCCATTTTGGTGTTGAGGTAAGTTCGTATGTTGATAAATGTTATTAATTTGTGTTAATTAAGCACCATTATCATATATTTGATTAAATTGTGGAAATTTTAGTAAATGTTCGAATAGAGTAAAATGTCGGATCGATCATGATCATTGTATAATGAAATATGAATTGACGGTAAAAGACCATGGTTAAACCATGGCATTGTGCTAAGTGAAATAAGTTCATGGCATTATACTAAGTGAAATAAGTGATCCGGGTGTTGGTCCATACGTTCTACTGATGGCTGAGTTATCCGGCATGTGTTACGGATACTCAACAGCTTGTGTGAGCAGCACCGTGTAGTTTCATCATGGCCGACAGCTTGTGTGAGCAGACCCGGGATTTGTGACTATGTGAAACGGGTGCTGGTCTTATAAGTTCTACTAGTGGCTGGGTAATCCAGCATGTGTTGTGGATACCTGACAGCTTGTGTGAGCAACACTGAGTAGTTAGGTAATGACCGACAGCTTGTGTGAGCAAACCCGTGAATATGAATAGCTCGAGAATGAGCTCCTATGTGATATGTGATAAGTGGTGGCTTCGGATACATATCAGTGGTAGCTTCGGCTACATATAAGTGGTAGCTTTGGCTACATGTAAGTGTGGCACTATGTGCTAGACTTCCGAGTATCCTTTAGCATTCCACATGGCCTAACGGGTAGTTCAACTAAATAGCAAAGTGTGAAAACATGTGAGTATGTTGTGAATTGACACATATATGTATGTGAAACTCCTAAAGAAAGAGATCAATTTGTGACGAAATATTATTAAAGATGTGAATGAATTGGTATGAATGTATTTGGTTTATATGAACATTGAAATGAATTAATTTGTGAAGTTCATATCTAGTGTATAAAAGGAATCATGAAAGAGTAAAATTGGCAACAAAACAGCTTTGGACAGCAACAGTTGTGTGACTTTGAAAAATCACCAAAAATGGTGGAAATCGAATTAGAGATTTAATAAGATATTAAATTAAATCTTATTGAGTCTATTTTCGTATAAAAGGAACGGTGTAAGCAAAAGAATTTCATATTATGAGATATTTGAATTCTTATGAGACAGAGTCAAAATGATTTTGGAATCCCCTGTTCTGACTTTGGAAAATTATTAAAAATTGAAAAAAATAATCAGGGGATAAAATTTATATGATTGAATTTCCTAATGAGTCTATTTTCAAGAGAAACAAATGGGAACATCATTCGAGTTCTGTGCAATGAGATAATTAATTTTTAGTGAAGAGGGGTCGGAACTGTCAGACAGCGAGATAGGGGAGACTTTAAAGAATAAAATGTATTTATTTGCTAAACCAAAAATTCTGAAAGTTTTATGGTAAGAAGATATGTGAGTCTAGTTTTTGGGAAAATTAGCGGATCTTAATTTGGAGTTCCATAACTCCAGATATAAATAATTTAGTGACTGTGACTCGAGTAGACAACTTGAGATGAACATGAGTAAATAGTGGAACTATGTGCAATTATGATTGTATTATCTTGAGAATATATTGTGAGAATTGGTAAAAGCATGTCAATTAATTGCTTATTATTTACATATCAACTTACTAAGCTATATAGCTTACTCTGTTTATTTTCTGTGTTTGTAATGTCCTCAGGTTAGCTCAGGTTGGAAGTCGCCGGAGAACCTATCACACTATCAAAATAACAAATTGGGTATTAATGATTCTTACACTTAAGGTCATGGCATTTATAGGGGACTTGGTATCTGTCATAATTGATTTGGCCTAAAATGTTGGCCTATGTTATTTGATAGTTCATTTTGTATAAGGCCATTGATGTTGGCTATTATTGATCAAGTTATATGTTTATGATGATGCAATTTATGAGATGCATGACTAGGTTGAATGAATGTGTGATGAAAATTGAAAAGTTTTAAATTTGGATGTAAATTTTATGTCTCAGTTTAGTACGACTGTATGTGTTATGTTTCGGTAATGCCTCGTACCCTGTTCCAGCATCGAACACGGGTAAGGGGTGTTACATTTAGTGGTATCAGAGCTATGGTTTAGTCGATTCTGGAACTAACCTAGCAGGAGTAAGAGTCTAACTATGCATTCCATATGTGTACCGTGATAGTGTGATATCTCCGGGCTCTAATGAAATTGTTTTGTTGAGACAGAGGTGCTTTCCAACTGAGCTATTTTCGAAAATGTTGACATTGACATTGAGATGTTTGAAAATGTGTTTGTGATAAGTTGAAATGTGGTAAGGTACGAACAAGAGTTCATAATATGCATGTGATGATGTATAAAATGAAATAACTATGATTTGAGAATTTTGGGTACAATGTTACTATCCTGGTTGAATGTCGTATGCCGATCAGTTATGGTGACTCTATGCAATAGATAAAATGTTATAAGTGTTGAGAGGTTATGAAAAAGGAATTAAATGTGTAAACCAAGTAGAATGCTGGAAATGGGTACTTTCGTTTAGAGACCTGTGATGAAGTGACGATAAAGACCATGGGTTGACTATGGCAACATGTGAAAAATGTGACTATGTGATTTAAAACCATAGCCGGGCTATGGCTTTGGTGCGTAATATGTGTATATGTGAAATACCATAATTGAACTATGAAATTGTGCAAAATGAAGTACCCAATTTCATAAGACGTTCTCTAATTTGTCTAAGAGTAGTAAATGAAAGTGTACGAGGATTTAAAGGATAAATTTGTAGTGAACATGAAACTGAGCTTGAACGAATGATTTTATCAAAGAAATATTATGTATAGCAGGATGTGATAGTAAATTACATGTTCTAAATGGATACTTAAAGTTCAATAATTGAGGTATGAAACTAATATGGGAAAGTGAAACTCGATGAAGCTTTATATTATGACAAGCATTCACGTTTGTTTGACATTCACGTGATGTAATGTGCCTAACTTGTGTGATTATGTGAATGCGATAAGAAAATTTTTCAGAATTTATGGAATGAAACGCATCTGTTCGAATAAGATAATCGGAAAACTTGTGTAACATGAATATGTGTGTTAAATTGCCTAAAACAACTGGTGTGTTATGATGAAACTTTATGAGATAGAGTTACTATAAGTTTCGTATCGGGATTGTCTCTCCGAAAAGGAATATGTAATTTGGATTGTGGTTGATTGTTTGGCAAAGATCCGTATGACCATTTCAGTATGTGCAGAGTTCTTATTTGACAGATTTTTGAGTATATGTATTTCGGAGAGAGTAATTCAGATTTTGACTATATGCTTCGACACTGTGTGCTAAAGTTTAAAAGGGTGTCGGAAAGAGATATACGAGGTTAAGTCGATTTGTGATTCTGGAAAGTTAGTGAGAGTGTTTCATGATAGTTGAAAGCAACTTCTTTTGGTAAGATTTTCGGGGACGAAAATCCCTAAAGGGGGGAGAGTTGTAACAGCCCGATTTTAGGCCTAGTCAAAATAGTGGTTTCGTTGCCACAAATCCGATGAGGAAAATCTTGTTTTTATTATATTTTTATGGTCTACAATTTCACAAAATGATTTTGTGAAAATTTCGTTCAAAAAGTTTGACGTTTGGGCACTCAATTTAGTCAAAAGGACTAAATTGTAAAAAATACAAAAGTTGAGTTCTACATGCTAGAGGTGCCCAATTGTTATGAAATTTTAAATTGGAGGTCCTTATATGGTAATTAGACTATTGGTTAAGTTGGTGGACAAAAATGGATAGGGCTTTATTCATAAAAACCCAAAATTTACCCATGTTGTGACTTGAACTTGGGACCTCTCACACACACCCAGAACACATAACTACTGAAGCAGATACAGATTTGTGTCAAAATTAAAAAAGCTGAAATTTAAGAAAAATCGGGGCGTTACATAATTGATGGTTTTGGTGTATTGTTAGGAGAAGTTCGTGAGGCGCACGATGTTCTTCTGACGAGTTAGGAGATTTTTAGGGTTGTCGTTACTGTCTGGGTAAGTAATCAAATGTCGAAGGGCTAATTCTCGGAGTTAAAGTTGAATGTTCAATCGTTCGTGGATGAATTAGTGACTCGATTTCGTATATTGGTACTAATTAGTTCATTTTAAATGTTGTTTATAAGGTCTGCAAATGTGTCATATCTTCATTTTCTAGAAACAGTAAGGTGTGTGACTCGAACTCGTAAAAATGGTGAACGGTGTGAATGTAATATTCCAAAATTTGGGGTTTGTAACATTTGTGTAATTGCATGTTGTGCTTGATCTGCAGGTTGTTTGAGGGTGTTTAAGGGCTCTAGGGAGGCCTGGGGTCGAGGCTAAGCTCTGGTAAAATTTTGGTTTTGGGCTCTTTAGTGGGGAGAGCTGGTGGAGGCAAGGCTTATATATATTAGTATGTGTTTTATTAACACAAGGTAAGCGTGTGGCTAGGTGGTGTGGCGTCAAGGGGAGTGCAAGGAAGGGAGGAGTTCGATTCGCACAAGCTGCATTTTGGTGGCTATTATTTTGTGCTTAGGAGAGGAGGAAGAAGAGTTGGGTTCAAACTCTGCTAGGGAGGTTGGAGAATGAGTCAAACACTTTGAATAAATGGAAGAGAGAAATTCAAGGAGAATATCGTGTAGTGGATCAAGGAGTGGGGAGTGTGGAAGAGTTGTGTCGTGAGTGGGGACTCAATCTAGGCATTTTCGGCTAGGGGAAAAAGTTGAGCATTTTCGGTAGAGTGTATAGCCAAAGCCTCAGTTGGCTTTCTTGCATTTTTCGGCTTTTGTTATTTTTCGTTGGGAGCATTTCGGGTTTATAGTTTTGGCACATTTTCTTTTCTATTCTCTTGGTACACTTTTTTTCTTCTTTCTTTTCTCATTTGGGTCTTGGCCGAATCTGTGGGGAGCTGACCACTTGTGTACTTTCTCTTCAATCCCTCCTCTCTTTTCTTTAAGCTGTTAACCACACCTCCTCTCTTGGACGATTTTGGTAAGTCTTTGCATTCACTCTCGTTCTTTCTCCCTCATTCTATTCTTTTTCCCCTGACCGAGCATAACATCCTCTCATTCTCGTTAGATCCTACTTCTTTCTCTTTTAGGCATAAGCCGAAACACTCTTGTTGAGGGTAGGCCAAATTCTCTAGCAAACAATGGGTGAAGATCGTTAACTTTGGTTTCGGTAAGGTGAAGTTGTTCAAATACCTTTTTAATTCGATGCTAGTCTTATTCATGTGATCCTATTTTGTGAAGTTGGTGTCGGTTCCTTTCTCCCTTGTGGGAGGGCCGAATGTAGGTTGGATGCTAATATCTTTGGTGCATCAATTACTTTCTTTTAGGAACTCGTGGTGGTAGCCAAGGAGTAAGGCCGAATACTGGTATTCTGTAAGGGGGGTCACATCTTGTGGTAAGTGATTTTAGTGGTGTAGTAAATTCAGATTTATGAAATCTTTTGAGAAGTTGAGGCTAACTTTTGATCGTTGTTATTCTAGGGGCAACGAAGAGTAGTTCTTTCGGTAATCCAAATCAGGTGTGTAATCTCACACCAACTATGATGAAGGCATGTGTTACTCTGTGAATTGGCCGAAAGCTGAAAAGTCGAAAAACTGGCAACTGTGACCACTCGAGCATGCGAATGCTCGTGGTAGTAAATCGAGAAAAGAATGACGAAGTTGATCATTGAGAGTGTCACGAGCACTCTCGCAAAACAAAGGCTGTAACGAGCCTGATCGATCTAAAACGGGCTAAATGGGCCCAATAGGCTAACGGGCCCACACGGGCAAAATAGATAGAAAATAACCGAACGATTGATGCGACTGCGAATTCTACGAAACAGAGACCGAAAATGTGTAAAATGGGCCACATGAGCGTGTGGGCCCGTTTGGGCCTAAAATGGATTTTAGGCCCAATTGTACCGTAGGGACCCAAAAAGGGGTCCTGAGTTGTTCGAGGCGACATTAGGCCTTCGGAAAGGCTGTTTAATAACTAAATTACCAAAATACCCTTGGGTTACGTAATTACCGAAATACCCCTAGAGGGTAAATTACTGAAATACCCCTGGGTTGTGAAATTACTAAAATACCCCTAGAGGGTAAACTACCGAAATACCTCTGGGTTACGAAATTACCAAAATACCCCTAAAGGGTGAAAATGTCCGTTATACCTTAGATTATGGTTGAATATTGTGTATATGATTTTGGTTCCATTTTTATACATTGATACATCGCATTCAATAACTTGTTGCATGGGTTGGGTTTGATGATCGGAGGAAATGTAGCCTGGTGGCACTGCCATATATCATATTATTTTTGGTGGCTATGCCACATATATACTATTATTTTTGGTGGCCCAGCCACGAATATCGTGATTAGCAGCTTGTCTGCAGTTTTGCTGTGATTAGCGAGGTGGGTTGACTTGATCCCCACAGGTGACTATTGGTTGGTACGGGGGTGTGATTGGTTGGATTGGGTTGGGCTGCATTTCATCCTTACATTACCATGATTATAGGGCTAAGGCCCAAATAGTAACTGTTTAGGGGATTACACACTGGGTTCTCGTAACTCACCCCCCATTTCTCTTAACCTTGCAGGTAATCCCCAGCGTTAGAAAATTTGGAGCTGCGGAGGACATAGTGGTGGCCATACATTGGAGTTACTATCCACAATAATTAGTAAATCCGGTTTTACTTTATTTTATGATTATTAAATTTTGGGTTAATATTATGTAATAAGGCCATTGGGTTTTATTTTCCGTTTAAACTTTCATTTCAGCTATTTTTAAAATATAAATGATTAAACTCTGGGTTTTCTTAAAACGAAAATAACCATTTTACAAAATATCACGTTTCCGCAATTTCTTGATTAAACTTCAGTAATAAACAAAGTTTCCGAAAATAATTATAACATTTTTACAAGAAAACATTTGAAGCAAATCTTGTTTTCACAAGCAACAAAGTTCGGAGTTTCAAAAAGGATACAAAGTTTTTAACGAACACGTAGCTTTTAAAAAACCCTTTTATGTGACATGCTAGATCCGGTTATAACGTCTAGGTCGGGTTTGGGGTGTTACAGTGAAGCAGAAAAACCACTATCGATGCCACACGGGCTGGGTTAAGTGGGTTGTGTGGGGTACACTAGCGTATGTTAGACTGTGTGGGCCACACGAGCCAGGCCAGATAGACCGTGTGGACCTATTTTCTGTAAATTTTGGTTAGGGTCGTAATTAAAGTACGATTCGAGGTTAGTCACTTCGTAGGGTTTGTTGTGTGATATGTATGGCTTCTGTTTATGAAATCTGATATTCTACCTCTGTATGTACAACTTCTAATAGCAAGTTAGCCTGTTCTGATGTGTAAAGCATGTATGTATGTGTGTATCTGGATATCTGATTAGTGTTTCCATGTGTATGAGGTGGGATAATGATGTGACGGAGGAAGTGTGACAGTTTAATGATCTGCCTTATCTGGTGGTTTTAATCACATATCTGTTCTGGTGGCTTGACCACACTTATCTGATTCTAGCAGTTTAACGCACTATTTCTAGGAGCTTAACTGCACTATTCTGAAAAGTGACATACATTCACTAATATGTGTGTGGGGTTGGATGAGTATTCATTACCCTAATTGGTGTGTAGGGATGGACTGAGATGATGTGTAGCGGATTAGGGTAGGATACGTATCTGTTCTGAAGTAAAATGTTGCATCGCATGATATGTCATGCCATCTGTATTTGATATTATTATGATGTTACATTGACAGGTGCTAAAAGTAACATGTTTTATTCGATGTAAATTGTGAATTTTATGCTCTCAATCCTTTAAATTCATGTTTTTATACTCGGGAGAGAATTTGGGAGCAAAAGGAGAGAAAAACGAGTGAAAACCGAAAAATTAGAGCAAGTTACAAGAGCCACACGGGCTGACCCCTTTCTACACGATCGTGTGAGCCACACGTGCTGCCACATGACCATATGGCAGGTCGTGTCAGTTTCATGAATTGCACTTCAAACAGCGAAAAAAAATACAATTTTTAGGGTTTTCAGGCATTCTAATACCTATATATGACAAAAGTAAAAAGATAAGAAGGAGTTGTCATAGAATATTCAAGAAAACAACTCAAAAAACACCATTAAAGCATATTCTGGAGCAAATTTCCATCAAGATTGAATATTCTATTTTGATTTCTTTGGAGATTATTATGAGTTTCTTTGTTTATTATGGTTATACTGTATTTTGAATGCTTTTATTTGCTAGCATGAACCAACTTTCTAAATATCTAGGGAGATGAACCCTATGATGAATTTTGTCGTTTGATTTCTATTTTATGTAATAAATACTTAGATCTTGTTCTCAATTAATTCTTGGTTTAATATTTCTAGACTATTAATCCATATTTAATGTGCTTAAATTAGAGGAGAAATAGACCATATTTAAGAGTAAATCTAGTGTAATTGAGTGGAGTTGCACGCAATCCTAGAAATAGGA
The DNA here is from genome assembly GCA_005393395.2 of Gossypium australe. NCBI lineage: Eukaryota > Viridiplantae > Streptophyta > Magnoliopsida > Malvales > Malvaceae > Gossypium > Gossypium australe. The sequence goes on along the minus strand of CM016616.1, from coordinate 146,593,519 downwards.
CGAAATAAATCTATCAGATTAGAGTGAAATCTGATAGGGAATCCATCGACCAAGTTAATGCGATAATAGGTGTTTTAATTAGAAAAAAATTTCAATTAATCAACCTAGAGTCAGTTGTTTTTATTCTTGAAGAAAGATATTAGCATAATTTAGGGATTTCTACGGATCAAGATACTAAGTGAAGAAATTGCATAATTTAGATTGATAATGACAAATGAAATCTAAGTGAATTCTTTCCTGGGTATTGTTTCGCTTCTTGGTTGTTTACTCGATTATTTTCCTGATTTGTTCTTTGTCACGTTCGTAGTTAATTAATTTAGTTAATTTTAGTTTTCAATCAATTGCTTGAATTTATCGGTTAAATAATAAAAATATGGTAATTACTAATACTTTTAGTCTTCGTGGAAACGATATCTTTACTAATCGTAGTTATACTATTAATTGATAGGTAAACTTGCCTTAGTCGGATTTTTAGTTGCTTTCGTGGACATTTATTGCATAATATGTCATGTTGTATTCTGTTCAATATCTGACTTCTGTGTGAATTGTGCTATCTATTCTGTTTTTTTAAGGGTTGAGTTACACACTAAGCTTGTTAGCTCACCCCTTTATTTTCTGACTCCTCAGGTAATCAGCAAACTTAGGATCAGGCGGTGCAAGGGAGCTCAGATTGATTTTCTGGTTAAAAATAAGACGGTTTATGTTTTTTTTTTAAAAACTATTCTAGATTTTTCAGACTTTTTGGACTGTAAACTATTTTGGGACTTTGTTTTTCGATTTTAATTTGTTTTTGTTGAATTTAGTAATTATTATTTTAAACTGTAAAATTGTATATTTTTATACACTAAGATACGGTTTTCAGAATTTAATAATTTAGAAATTTCTACTACGATATAAAGTAACCATTTAAGTGTTATTCTGTAATAAAATAGAGAGTTTTAACGAGTATTTTCCTAAAAACTAGAAAGTGAATTACCTAAAATTAACATTGTCAAAACATACGTTTTCTAATTCAAAATTTGGATTTAAAACGAGTTTATGTAATTCCTTAGGATTCAACCATAATGTCTAGACTAGGTGTGGAGTGTTACAAAACTACATCGGATATCACTTTAAAATAGCGTTGTTCTTATTTTGGTCACTCTTAATTTTTTTTTTGTCAATTTAATCACTTTATTTAAGATAATTACTAAAATTAGCCACTATCATTAAAAATTCCATTAATCCACTAATGGATTGCTAACGTGACAATTTTTTTTATTTTTGACTAAAACTAAAGACAGCTATAATTAATCCAAAATACTTATTTTTGGTTTATTTACTATTGAGATCCAACTAAAAAGGAGAAAAACATATACGATTGAGAAAAATAATACTATAATAATCCAATTATCATCTCCCGAACTTTCTCGTTTACAAGATTCTGCAAAAAAGTGATATAAAAAAATCAAAATCCTCGTCTTTTCACTTCCATCGGCGACAAATCATGGCGGTGGTTACTATAGATTCTCTCCTCCAAAACCCTACCCTGTTATGTCGTCCAAGACCAGAACTCTTATGCTTCCTTATATCACTCTTTTAGCTATACAAAAGTACAAATGCATTCAACAAGCTAGTTTACTATCAAAATTCCTAAAGGATTAAAAGCTATGATTGCTAATTTCCTTTTAATTTAGGCAAACTACAATCTTTTTGTTCGTTTTTCCCACAAATTCAAGCCCCCCTTCTTTTATCAAACATCTAACAGACAAATTTTCAGCAGCATTGGCTCATTAATAAAAAATCCAACATTAATTTCAATACTTCCTAAGAATCCATTGAACCTTAGCCTTAGATTAAGCATAAAATTATATACTAAACTAATTGTTGGATCAACAAAGAAATGAAGAAATAAAAGAAAAACCCAAAGATTAAAACAAAGGAAAAAAACAGAAATTATGAACCAAAATCAATAATTAAAAAAAATAACGGAGGCCATGGACAAATGGTCAAAGAAAGATGATAAAGTTGAATCAATGAATGAAGTCTTTTGTCTTAAGAAGAAATGAGGGATTTTCACTTATAGGTCAAAGCAAAAACCGCCTCGCTCGTTGGATTATTCTTAAAATTGAAAGCTTCTCCTCTTTCGGGGCTATTGCTTATGTAGCCTTTGTCCTCGTCGGACGATTCATGTTGTCAGAGCAAACAGCTCTTATTGAAAACTTCGACACCTCTTCTTCCGATGACATTTTGTACAAAGATACTTTTCCCGCCAAGCGAATTGAAAAGGTTTCTCATCTTTATCTTTATATATTTGTTTGTATGTCGAAATGGTTGCTTCATGTGTTTTGCTTGTTTCGTTATCTAGAAAAAGGAAGTTATTGAATTCAAGTTTAACTTTTAAAAAGAAAAGACTCGTGTAATGCCCCAAAAATCTTCAATATTGATCTTTGTATGTTTGTGACACAAATGTTTATCTGTTTCAATGGTTATGTGTTCTAGGAGTGTTTGAGAAGTCTTGAGTTTAAGCTTTAGCTTGGAAAAAAATTTTATTTTTATTTGAATAAATCCCTAACTTTTTCCAGTAGGCTTATAAGGAAAAATGTGTAATAAAATGTCAAAATGGGCCTGCTGATCTGGTGGTTAAGTGGAGTGTCGGAGTGTTGGCAGTCTTATGTTTGAGTCCCTACGTTAGCAAGGGAGATTATTTTTGCTCGGTTTGGTGATAGAGAGTTTCAGTTGGAGTAAAAATCTGAGAAGTGGGTGGTTGACATAGGGTAGTGGATTTGGGTGAATTAGTTTTCCCAAAAATCTCTCCACAGGAAAAAGAACTGACGTTTTTCTCCCCATTTTTTCCTTCTCTTTTCTCTTCCGATTTTTCATTTTCTGTTGTCGCCGCCCCATCCTTTTCCCTATTGAAATTTTCCTTGTTTTGATCTCCTATTTTACTCCTAAGTTTCGATGGATGGTTATTCGGCTTTTGAGCAAGTTATTGGTAAGTTTGGATTTTTACTAATCTGAATGTTTCTGTGTTTTTTCTAAGAGGGATTACTTTTTTCTGGTGTTGGGAGTTAATCAAAGGACGATAAATCATTCCTCAAGTGACGAATTAAGTGCGTAGGATTGCTCGTTCGCTCGAAAGTAATTTTTCATCACTTTAAGGGTGAGTATCTCGATCCAAGTTCAGTTTTAGTTCAATGACTAGGTGATTAATGGAGTGAAATATTAATCAATTTTAGGTTCGGGATTGCTGGGAGTTGCTTTTGCGTCGAAAAAGATACAGGTGTATAACAGAAAACGAGATTTGGCGAAAGCCAAAAAAACATTCTATCGACGCCACACTGGCAGGTGGTCGCCCATGTGGTAGGCCGTGTGAAAGGCTGTAGACCACAAAACGGTCGTGTGATCGACGAGCCAGGCTGTGTGCAGGCGACATGGCCTTGTGATGGCTAAAAGAGGTCGTATGCTAGACATAGGCTCGACCAATTGGGCTGTGTGGGCCATACGGGCATGTGGACCCACACAGGTGAACCACACGGGCGTGGGGAAATCTAGGCCAGGTCGTGTGATCCACAAGGTCAAGGCCAAATTTGGGCTGTATGGGCCACACGAGCGTGTGGACCCACACGGGCAGACAGCACAGGCGTGTGAGCCCAATTTCACTGATTTGGTTGCCAAGGTTGCACGGGTCGCCCAAGTCGACTGTGAACCTACTGTAGGGTCGGTAAGTTTAACTAGACCCCTAATTGACTGAAATGACTGAAAAACTGTTATATCCCTATATGAGATATGTATGTATGTATGTATGTATGTATGTATGTATGTATGTATGTATGTATGTATGTATGTTGAGCATGCTATTCACACTGTACTGATTACACATGATACCATGACATGCCTATATGATGCATTGCATTAGGTTGGGGATTGATATTGATTGAAGGAAGTGTACTGAAAGGCTTCGAGCCTAATTACTGGCAGCACAACTGCAAATTACTGTCTAGTGCCGCATTCGGTACTATTTGGAATATAGGAATGGGTGGGTTGATTATATCCCCACATGGAGTGTAGGATTAGACGGAGATGGAGTGTAGAGGCTGGTTGGGTATGATTTTCTAATTTCATATCTATTACTGCTACTGTACTGTGATGGGCTAAAGCCCTAGTGCTCACTGTTACTGAAATGGGCTAAGGCCTAAACTGATACTGATTCTGATATTAAAAGGGCTTAGGCCGGACTAAGATTGTCTATTATTGTCTGTTTATTTGCATGGGGATTACACACTGAGTTTACGTAAACTTACCCCTTCTGTTTAATATGTTCAGGTAATCCCCAAACATAGGCGGATCGGTGCGGCGGAGGGCTTAGCGGTAGTCACACGACTCATTTTTGGATATTTGATACTTATTTACCATTTTAAGTTTTATTTTGGGGTATTTTTATGTAATAATGGCTTCAACGGATTTTTACTTTAATTTTTGGACTTTATACTGTTTTCTGTTTATACATGCTAGAAGTAGGTAAAACGCGAATTTTTAAAAGAAATGCATGTGTTTAGCAAAATACCCACAAGGACAAACTATTTAGAAAGCTTCCGCAACGTATAATGTTTTGAAAACTAACAACTGAGTTAAATCATGGATTTAAAGATAATAAGGATTTCTAAAAGGAAAATGTTTTAAGCAGAGTACAGTTTTCTAACACACTACCATGTGGCTTCGCCAGATTCAGCCATAACATTCAGGTCGGGTTTGGGGTGTTACAACTAGAATGTTTGGTGGCTGAGAAACTTTCTCGAGGAAACTATGAAAATTTTAAAAATTAAAAAGAAAACGAGTAAGGTATTGGTTCTTACGGTGCGGAGTAGCGAAGTGATAGAGATGGATGAGCAGATCCACAGTGATGAGGATTATGGTTCTTATGGTGATGGTGGTGTTGAGATGTAAGGAAGGTGGTTGGTTTTTATGTTACAAATAAATAAAACAATATTTTGGATTAGTTATGGAGAAAGTTTCTCACTTTAGTTAAAAGTAAAAAAATTGTCACATCGGCAATTCGTTAGTAGATTAACGGATTTTTTTACAGCAATGACTAATTTGAGCAATTATCTTAATTAGAGTGACTAAATTAACAAATAATATTTAGAGTAACCAAAATATGAATTCCGTTATTTTAGAATGACTGGGGGGTGTAGTTTACCTTTTATATTATTTGTTGATGTGGCATATAAGACAAATAGTGTTATGCTAACATTAAGCACATCTATTAAATTTAGGTCAATTACAATGTCATTTTTTTGTTACATGGATACTAAGTGAGCATTTTTTTTTAATTTCAAAATGTTACATTAGCAAATACAATAAAAGAATTAAAATGTTGTTTACAAATGACCCTAAATTTTTAAAAATTCAAAAAATAGATGGACTAAATTTCTGAAAATAGAAGTATGAAAATTAAATTCTAAATATACCAAAAGTACAAAAACTTTAAGTATATTATAACTTTTAAATTTTTACTTTATAATTTAATCAGAAAATAAATAATTTACTAAAGCCATGATAATATCATTTAGTAACATATGTTAAGTATTATTATTTAATATAATTTTTGTTAGATTAAAATAAAATTAAGTATGAATTATCTTTAAAACAAATTTTAATGTCATATTAAGGTTCTTAATAAAATTCGCTTCAGTGAAATTAAAAATAATGATGACGAAGAATTTAGTTTTTGTAACGGTGAGAATATTGTTATGTGATTCAGGCTTATAAAAGAACACATTACAACATGACATTGAAGAAAATAGAACATGAGTTGGCAGCATCTCTTATTGCATTGATACTAATTTATCTAATGTAGCCACAGCAGCTAAGTTGTGGGGGAATGGCAAGCCAATAGAGGGTGTCAGTAGATGGTGATTATAAAGTGGTTTATTTGGAGATTCATATTTCGGTGGTTTGGATTTTGATTTTTTTTTTCTTTAGTAGAGCATGTAACATTTTAAACTTGGTCTAGATGTCCAGACCAAGTCCAGAGAGTTACACTATCGATAGTAGGAAAATCATATTTATAACGCAGTCAAAATGAACTCATTCAACATATTATCCATCACAGCAATTAACTAACTACATAATCTTCCCAACGTCATAATAGCATAGAATAATGAGATTACTAATAGTAGAATTTAAAGGAAAGATAAAAGGGTTTGACCGAGCTCCCACAGCATCGACCCGTTGAAATCTGAGAGCCACTTGAAATCCAATCAACAACGAAATAAGTTGTAAACTCAGTGCATAAAAGACATTCGTTCAAGTAGAAAAAATTTATAAAATAATTCCCGAATCCCAAGATTCAGTTAGGTAATAGAAGCAATTTCAGTTCAGAAACAAAATAGATCAGTTACAAACGCAGATGCAATTTCAGTTTCATATATAGAACATATCAAATTTATATGCAAAACATATCAGATTCATATGCAGTTATTCCTACCCCCATTTGCTACACACCATCTTCGGTCATCCCAACACACCGCTAAGGGCATTCAATGCCCAACCAACCTTAAACACCATAGAATGTCTGTTTGATACGTTTACAGAGACGCAGCTTCGCTGCTAGATCAAAGTGCGACAAAGTGTCAGGTTCATATTTATAAGTATCATGGCTTAGCCACTAATTTAGAGCAAATTACTTCCTTCTTCACAATATCCCAACCCATACAAATGTAGAGTACAAATATCCACAACATGTGTTCAGTCATTCCAATTTATTTCACAAATAGATAATACAGTTCAGTATCAGAAATAACCATCACAGTACACATACATTTAAATTATCCATATGTCAGTTTTAGAGCATTAGAGAGTCCTCATACAATCAAATTCAGATCATTCATACATTGGGAAGGTCAATGCTAGTGTTGGACAACACTCACAGCCTCAAAAATTGGATTCAGACCCTATTTATATGCCACACTGCCTAGCCACACGCCTATGTCCTTACCCGTGTGACTCACACGACATGGGCACACACCCATATCCCTGGTCGTGTGGTTCTAAATCATAAATAGTGTGTTACACGGTCTAGACACACGTTCGTGTCCATTGTCCATGTGAATCCTGCACTAACATGGCCACACATGGCCTGGACACATGTCCGTGTCCCTTACCTGTGTGGCTCAAATTTGATGAACAGTGAGTTACATTGCCAACCACATAGCCGTGTGGCGTCAACAGCCACATTTTTTGTCATTCAAAATTCACCGAATTAAGGGTTTTCGATATGCACCTAAATTGATTTCGAAGCAGTAACAAGGTAGAGCATTTCCAAAGCCTAAAATAACCACTCAATCAACTCACTTTAATGACAATAACGAACAATTATAAGCAGAATATTGATGTTGAAAGTTTCAACACGAAACCTTCAACGAAATCCACACTTACCAAAAGATCAAAAATGATTGCTCGAATTGGCATTTTGAGGTTCGCTACTTTCAATATCCTTCCTAAAAGGGAATCCAATCAACCGAATATCAGAAAAATCACCCGACAAACACAGAATACCCAATTCAAAACATACTACGAAGTATAAGAAAAAACCACGAATTCAATCGAATTTAACAAGGAAACTTACTTAATAGTCTTTCGATCGACCATTTCCTTACGGTAGTGATCAAAAATAAAGGACAAGGAAGAAGAATTGAAAGAAGAAAAAGAAAGAGAAAGAAAGAAGAAAAAAAAACATAATGAACAGAAAGGAAAACAATACAAAAGTAGAACTAACATTAATTATGACTTAACTTCCACTCAAATTTCTGGCATTTAGCAAAAATGTTCCCTACCGCATACTTCGAGACTCGAACACAAGACCAAAAAAAATACAAAAGCTTCACCAATGAACCAGCAAGTGCATTCTTAATATAGGTTTACACACAATTAAACTTAAATGTATTGTCGAAACCCCTTTTTTGAAAGGTCGACATTAATTTTAAAAAACGAAAATTGGGAGTAACCACCAATCTTTTTTTATGAGGTGTGATCGGATCACCTCCTGATTTGATCGTTTTAATAAGAGGTTTGATTTATTAAAACAATGTTTTTCGGTCTACAAAAATCCAGAAAATAGATTCAGGAGTCGGTTACGCACGAGAAAGGGTTAGCACCCTCGTTACGCCCAAAATTGGTACCTAATTGATTATTTGATGTCTTTATGTCAAAAGTTGAAAACTTGGAAAGAATTTAAACTATAATCCATCTTTGTATTATGTTATTTTTACTTAAAAATTTGCTTGAATAAGTCGAAAAATATATTGAAGACCTTCTTATCTCGAGGCAACTAAACGTCACGTCCCGTAAGTTAGGACATGACACTTCGAATCTTTGAGAATAATTTGGCCTTTGTTTTTTGTTTGAAATCTCACGTGTTTTAATTTTTAAAAGGATATTCGATTATTCGAATTCAACAAGAAAAACTGAAACCCCATAAGTTAGGGCACGATTTTATCGAATCTTTCAAATACGGAACACTGCCTCTCTTTTTTTGAAAATTTTATTGACGCATTTGGGTAAAAATTAATGATATACGAATAAAATATTACGTTGATGAATGACGACAACATAAATATACTAATAAGTGATTCCTAGTATACATAATGACATCAATCACATGATATGTGTCACTTAATACCAATATTAACAATCAAAGAAAAATAAAATAAATAATAAAATAAATGACAACAATGATAACAATAATAATAATGACAAAAAAATGCACACAAAAAGAAAATACAAATTTTTAAATGTATTAAGGACAAAGAAATAAATACATACATAAATAAATATTGAGAAAAATAATTTATAAAATATTGAAAATAAAAGGTCAAATTAAAATACAAATGAGAGGGGTGCAATTTATAATAAAGTACAACAAATAATAATAATAATAATAATAATATGATGATGATGATGATGATGATGATGATGATGATGATGATGATGATGATGATGATGATGATGATGATGATATGATAATAATAATAATATACAATAAAAGGAAATAAATTAATTTTAAGTACTAAAAAATAAGGGACATTCACTAAATAAATAAATAATAAATAATAAAATATATAAAAATAAATAAAAGGGCTATAAATGGTCGAAATTAAATAATGAAGAACAAATTGAAACTAAAATGAAATTAAAGGCCTAGATCGTAATAAGATAAAAGTCTAAAAGACTAAATTGAAATTTAAACAGATTTTTGGGCCAAAATTGGGAATGAAAATAAGGTAAAAGACCAAATTGTAACGCGCGAATAAAATGAAGGGACCAAATGGGGAAATATCCCTGTCCTCCAAAACACAGCGTTTTAGTAAGGACCAAAATGAAATAAAGGCAAAACTATCAGGCCAAATTAAAAGAACCAGAAGGATCTAATTGAAATGGGTTGAAAAAGTGGAAGGACTAAGGGTGCAAATAGCACTTCCGTCCAAAAACACGCGGATCCTAGGCCGGGTCGAGTCAAAGCGCAGGTTAAAGGGCAAAACAACGTCGTTTTAGGGCTATGGTGACCAGCCCTAAACAACGCCGTTTAGTAGGCCTATTAAATCAAATTTTTTTAAAAAAATTTCATTTCCCTTCCCGCTCTAAAAAAAAACAAAAAATTTCTCTCAAACCTCTCTAACTCTCCCCTAGTCTAGCCTAACTCCGGCCATCAACGCCTCGTGGACCGCTGCAACCACCGGCTGTCGACAACAGTGGCCGCCTTCTCTAGTGGCCAAAAAATTCCCAAAAGAAACCTCTTTAATCCTATTGACCCCCTAATTCCAAATATGGGGTCATTTTTTAGAAAAAGTGGCCAAAAATGGCCAAAGGGGGAAAGGACCATTCGGTTCCCTACGACAGAGAACAACCAGGTAATTTTTTAATTTTTTTTGTTTGAATGAAGAGAAGAAAACCTTTGAATATCTTTTATTTGCTTTCGTATTTTTTTTGTTCGATTCTTTGTAAAAAAATATTACAAATCGGATCCGGCTTTTATAGCCAATTACATAGTCCTTTTTTACTGTTTATTTCTACTGTTTGTTTTCTACTTCTGTTCTGTTTCTTTTTCCTTGTTGCAGGCGTTGACGGAGGACATGCCTTGCTGTTTTGGTGAAACGGCAGTAAAGGCGCGCTAGGGGGTGAGCTAGGCCTCGAAACGAGGTGCTGGCGAGGCGACCGAGGGAGGCGAGCGGTGCACATGGGGCTAGGGTTTCTTGTTCTGCCGAATGTTTAAGTTTTTTTGGGGCCAATGGGCCGTTGTAAATTTTGGGCTTAGCTTTGCAATGGACTTTGGACTGTTTAATTATTTTTATTTTGGTTTTTTTATTTTTTTTGTTGGCCGGGCTAAATAAGCCGATTATAGCTGCCTCTTTTTACTCGTCACGTAACGAGGATGGAGCAAAGACTTTAAAAGGGCCAATTTTGTCTGGACCTGTCGCGGCTTGACTTCTTTTGGTGTTTCTCTTCTTCAAGTAGCTTTATTCTAACCCATTGCAATTTCAGGGGTATAAGATCTGCTATCTTTAATCTGCTCCACAGCAACTTTAGGGAGATAAGATTTGAAGCTTCACTCCACTGCAACTTCAGGGAGACAAGGTTTGTAACTTGTAGCTTTAGTCTATTCCACTATAACTTCAGGGATAAGGTTTATAGCTTTAATCCACTCTACTGCAATTTTAGAGAGATAAGATTTGCTATCTTCAATATATTCCACTGCAATTTCAAAGAGATAAGATTTGTAATTTGTAGCTTTAATCTGTTCCACTGCAACTTCAGGGATAAGGTTTATAGCTTTAATCTACTCTACTGCAATTTCAGATAGATAAGATTTGCTATCTTCAATCTATTCCACTGCAACTTCAGGGAGATAAGATTTGTAATTTGTAGCTTTAATCTATTCCACTGCAACTTTAAGGAAATAATATTCGCTACGACAACTGCTCCACTGTAGCTTAAGGGAGATAAGTTTCGCTACGATAACTACTCCACTCCAACTTCAAGGAGATAAAATTTGTGGCTTTAATCTGCTCCACTGCAACTTCAGGGAGATAAGATTTGCCACGATGACTATAATCTGTCCCACTGCAACTTTAGGGGTATAGGATTTTATGGTTTCACTGATCTATTGCACCGTTCTCTGGGAAATTTGACTTGTAGAATCCATTTCATGGGCCTATTTATGCCTAGTGATTAGGATGTAATGATTAAGATGAATCAAATGCTCCTAACTAGATGTGTATGAATTATATTTGCATGAATGCAGAATGTCATTTTTCGAGAATGGTCCCTTTTTAATGTTTTGGTTGTCATTGCTCGCTATTTATCAAGGTTCTATTACTGATGTGTTACCATGCCTTCTTGTTCAGCTGGTGTCTTTAATAGAAAATCCAAAGAAATAGTCACAATTTAGACTATTCTTTCTCAAATGTTTCCAACCCTTAAGTTTGGTTAGTTCTGAACTGTGGTCCTATTTTCAGATCATTGTACTATTAAGAAAACCTTTCAGAGCAATATGCAGAACTCCTTTTTTTTAATATTATTAGTCCATTAACCGTTATTTCAATGTAAAAATTCTTAAAAAAGATTGTAGTAATGGACAAGATCGAAGTTTATTAGGAGCAAGGCTCGAAATGAATAGATTAATCAAAACGAAAAATTTGCTTAAATACAAAGTATATAAGATGAAAAATAGATTCCCCGGATGTTTTAGCATGAGCTTCTCCGCACAAACTCCTCGACGACCCTTTGAACTTGATATGTGTTTAGAAGACCTAGAATACTTTGTTGATGCTCTAAGACATAGCATCTCTCCTTCTTGTTCATTCAGGGATAACAAGACTACCATATGCCCCATCTTTAATCAAAATTTGAATTGCCCTCTTCCTGGGTTTTCAATTTAAAACCCCTTTGGTCTCAAGGCGCCCTTTGCGGGTTTTCACCTTGGCCTCTCCCTCTTTTTTTTTTTAAATAAAGTACTTTCTGACTGAGTCTGAATTCACAGGATTGGGCAAAGCTTTTTCCATCCATCTCAGTCAAAATCAACGCTAAGGCATTCTTTACTACATAAGGTCCTTCCCAATTTGGCATCCATTTCCCTCTAAAATCCTTTTGTGTGGGAAAGATCTTTTTCAATACTAGGTCCCCCTCATGGAATTCTTTGGGACGAACCTTTTTTGTTGTAAGCTCGCATCATTCACTTTTGGTACATTTGACCATGACGGGTGGCTTTCAAACTTTTCTCTTCAATCAAGTTTAGCTGATCATATCGGGATTGGATTCATTCTGCTTCATCCAACTTTAATTTTTCCAAAATTTAGAGAGAAGGAATCTCGACTTCAATAGGTAAAACTGCCTCTATTCTATAAACCAAAGAGAAAGGCGTTTCCTCGGTTGAGGTCCTAACAGATGTTCGATATGCATAGAGGGAAAATGGTAACTTCTCATGCCAATATTTATAAATCTCAGTCATTTTCCCCACGATCTTCTTGATATTCTTATTGGCTGCCTCCACTGCACCATTCATTTTTGGACGATATGGTGATGAGTTGTGGTGTTTGATCTTGAACTAATTACAGACTTTTGATATAATGTTGTTGTCTAAATTTAGTGCATTGTCAGATATGATCCTTTCTGGCATTCCATATCAACGTATGATCTTCTTCTTTAAGAACTTGCTGATTGTCGACTTCGTGACATTGACATATGAAGCGGCTTCTACCCACTTTGTTAAGTAATCGATGACCACGAAGATGAATCGATGCCCGTTAGAAGCTTTGGCTGAAATTGGCCCAATGACATCCATGCCCCACATAGAGAAAGGCCATGGAGAAGTCATAACATAAAGACGTGAGGAAGGTACATGAATTTTATCTCCATAAATTTGACACTTTGACATTTCTTGGCATAACTGATGCAATCTCCTACCATGGTGGACCAATAATACCTGAATCTCATGATTTGCCTGGCCATTGTAAAACCATTAGCATGTTTTCCACAGACACCCTCGTGGAATTCTTCCAAGATTTTTTTAGCCTCGACAACGTCTACACATCTCAGTAACACCTGATCCTTTCTCATTTTATATAGGATATTCTCAATGTCCTTTTATCATTCTCAGTTGCTTGGTCAAGGTATTCACGATTCTTCACATGTCACAGTATATAGTTATACCAAGGGTGATTGTCATCTTCTTCTTCTTCTTCTTCGATGTTGTAACAATGAGCTAGAGTCTCATAAATACTCATCTGGATAGGCTTTGCATCATCTTGTTTTTTCGCTTTGACCATTGAAGCTAAAGTAGCCATGGCATTAGCCATCTGATTTTCATCTCACAGGAGGTAATAGAAGGTGATGTCATCAAACTCCTCAATTAACTCAAGAACCAACCTTCGATAATTGACTAACTTGGGATCTCTTGTCTCTCATTCTCCCTTGAGTTGATAGATCATTAGTGTCGAATCCCCATATACCTCTACCACTTTGATCTTACGTTCTATGGCTGCATGGATACCAACGATGCATACTTCGTATTCTGCCATATTGTTCGTGCAATCAAAATCCAATTTGCTAGTGAAGGGATAATGATCTCAGTTTGGGGATACTAGGACTGCTCGAATTTCGTTACTCACAGCGTTTGAGGCTCCGTCGAAGTTTAGCTTCAAAGGATGACCTTCTTGAGAGTCTTCTTTAGTGGTTGCAACATACATTAGATCTTCATTCAGGAAATCAAAGTGTAAAGGCTCGTAATTCTCTAGAGCTCTACTGGCCAAAAAATCTGCTATTGCGCTTCCTTTGACTGCCTTCTGGTTTACATAGACTATGTCAAATTCGGGAAGCAGAATTTTTCATCGGGCCATTCTTCCATTTAAAGCAGTCGACTCCATCATGTACTTTAGAGAGTCCAGCTTTGAGATGAGCCAAGTAGTGTGGTACAGCATGTACTGTCTCAATCTTCGGGTTGTCCAAATCAGGGCGCAACATAACTTCTCGATTGGCGAATATCTTGTCTCACATTCAGTGAATTTCTTACTGAGATAGTATATCGCTCTTTCTTTTCTTCCCGACTCATCATGTTGACCAAGCACACATCCCATGGAGTTCCCAAATACTACCAAGTACAGTATTAGCAGCCTATCTGGGTTAAGTGGCATTAGTACTGAGGAATTGGACAAGTAATGTTTGACCTTATCGAAAGTCTTCTCCATGTCTTCGGGATGCATCTTTATTTGGTTGTATCCTGAGAAACCATCCATGAAGGAGAACAATGAGTAACCTACGTGTTGTCCATAAAAGTTTCAATATGTGGCAATGAAAAATTGTCTTTCGGGCTGGCTTTGTTCAAGTCCTTGTAGTTTACACACATTCGTACTTTCCCATCTTTTTTAGGGATGGGCACAATATTGGCTACCTATTCTGAGTATTTAACCACCCATAAGAAACCAGCATCAAATTGTTTCTTGAATTCTTCTTTTACTTTCAGTAAAACATCGGGTATCATCCTTCGGAGCTTCAGTTGAACCGGCTTGCACTCTTCTTTTATAGGGAACCGGTGTACCACGATATCAGTACTTAACCCGAGCATATCTTGATATGACCATGCGAAGACATCCTTAAATTCTTGGAGTAATTGAATGAGGTATTGCTTCGTCTCTGCGGTAATGCAAGCTCTTATCTTCACCTCTTTTTCCTCTCCTATGCTCACAATTTTCACTGACTCTTTATAAGGCAATATTTGTTTCTCATCTTGTTCTACCATCCTCAACAAATCAGGAGATAGGTTACAGTCTCGATCATCTTCAAAATATTAAGAATCCTCTGTGCACATATCTTGCTCAAAAGGAGGTTCTGAGTTAGTAGCAGCATCACTCATATCATTGATATCTAGAGACTTGTTATAGGGATGAAGGAAAATTCAAAGAATCTAAGAATAATTATTTGTATGGTATGATTATGAATGAAATAAAAAGAATAAAAGAATATTTGCTCAAGATGATACGCAAAGATACACTTTATTGAAATAAGGATTTTGGACATAAGTCGATTTCACAAAAGATTCTTATTGCTCCTAGGCTTAGAGCAATAAGCGAGTTTTGAATATTACTATGTATTGACTCTAAAAACTACAGGAATCTCTTCCGCAGTCCAGTTGTTCAGAACACTTCCAGGTACATAGGGGCAGATGTCTAATAAATTTTCTCCCCAAATTCCTTCTTCAGATATGGCATTGATGTTCATGTTTCCCAACATTTCTTCAGCAGTCTCTTCTCTTGACATCTTTCTTTCAGGGTGAATAGTTCCTCCTGATACGAAAGTCTTGGATATATAGAGAAAGGTCATTGGTTCCCACTTGACCTCTTTCCCACTCAACCGCGCTCTTCTTCTTTCTTGTTTCTTCTCCATCTCCTTCTTCCCTTGCCTCGCATCTGGCTTAAAGCCTAAACCAAAGCAGTCTCGTTTGTTCATTAGCATGGGTGTCTCGACCCTTTCTTATAAGCATTTTCCCAGTCCTCTCCCAGGCAAAGCTCATTTCCCGACCGTCAGCTGTAGGCCAATCCTTGTAGTTTGAGAGATTTTGAGAATCGGGATCTTGTTCCCTTCGACAATGAAGGTTGCATTCACCAATTCTAACGATCAGAATGAATATTCTATCGTTTCATCGTCTATCCCTATGTATAGCGCGTCACTGGTTATGGATGCAATAATGTCTTTTTCTACGTTTATCGTTACCAGCTGACCCTCGGTTACAAAATTTAGCTTCTGGTGCAGTGATGACGGCACTGCCCCGGCCGTGTAAATCCAAAGACTCCCCAACAGACAATGATAAGAAGGCTTAATATCCATCACCAAGAAGTCTACTTCGTACGTGTTTGGACCAAGCAAGAGGGGTATCTCAATCCTTCCCATCACCCTCCTTTCGATTCCGTCGAATGCTCTCACTATATCTTGACATGTCTTCATATGAGAGCTATCTACAGGCAACCTATTTAGCGTGGATAAGGGCAAGACATATAACGCAGATCCATTTTCAATTAACACCGCTGGCAATGTATATCCTTTACATCGAGTGGTGATGTGAATAACCTTTGTAGATTCCATGCCCCCTGGCGGTATCTCATCGTCATTGAAAAAGATAAAGTCGTCGGTACTTATAATTGTTGACTAGGCGGTCCAGTTGTTTACAGAGATATCGTTAGCGACATAAGTTTCATTTAGTACTTTCATTAACGCGCCACAATGTGTTTCCGAACTTAAGAGTAAAGCTAGCACTGAGATGCGATTCGGTTGCTTGTGTAGCTGTTCTACAACGCTGTACTCGCTATGCTTTAAGAATTCTAGAACTTCCCTAACCTCATTCTCAGTTACTGGCTCGTTAATTGGAGATTTAAGCCTGGCAGTATTTTCCTTCTTTTGTTCAACTATTGGGTTTTTTCCTTTAACTGGCTTAGCTCCTGCATTTGATGGGTCATAGCACCTCCAACTACGCGTGTAGAAACCCACATCTTGGCATTCTTCTGAAGCACTAATTGGGCTCTCTTCTCTCGGGATTGTCACGTTGCAATCATAATTCCAGTGAACCTTCTTAATATCTTTGTAGGGAAAAGTTACAGGTTTCTGAATTATGACCCTTGGTGCAATTTGTACTCCGGCTTCATTGCTTCTTGGTGTGAAATGATAACAACTGGGTGGTTGACTTTATAGACCTTCTCTGTTGACCCCTCTTCTGAGGCGCACACATCTTCTTTTTCAGAGCTCATAGCATATTCAAAGAATTCTAGCCTTTTATTGTCCATCAAAATTTGCACTAAGGCCCTGAATTTAATACATTCCTGGATCTTATGACCCTCCTTAGCATGGAACTCACAATAGTTCCTCATCCCTTCAGGTTTCTCTTCTGAATCCTGTTTCATTAATCCTCCCTCTACCATTTCCTTCCAAACCCATTTCAGAGGGTTTTTTCTTCCTCTACATCCATCTTGGTTCTTTTCCCTCTATTCTCGATTATCGCATTTACCCATTTTATCAGAATGACTAGGTAACGAATTTCCTACTACATTTGGTCATGGTGGGTCATCGAACTTTACAATTCCCATTTTAATGAACCTTTCGATCAACTTCTTAAATGTAGTTCAGTTTTCGATCGAGTGTCCCATGATTCCCGCGTGATACTCGTATTGAGCATTTATGTCATACCATTTGGGGAATGGAGGTTGCATAGGTTTTAGGTAGAAGGGGGATACGACATGTGCATCAAACAGACTCTGATACAGCTCCCTATATGTCATTGGGATAGGTGTGAACTGGAGCCTTTCTATATTTGGCCTTTGGTTGGATGCTTACATTGGGGGGCCTTGATGGCTTGTGGTTACTGTCATTGGCGGGCCTACAGTAATTGGTTTCGAATAATCTTTGTTGTATGTGCCTACATTATTCACCTCATTTTCCTTCTTCCTCGAGGCCGATCTTTTAGAGTTTTCCCCTGCGTCTATCTTACCACTTCTCACTGCATTTTCAATCATTTCACCGGACATCACTATATTCAAGAAACTCTTAGTAGCACTCCCCAACATATGGTTGATGAATGGGGCTTTTAAAGTGCTGAAGAAAAGCATTATGGTTTCTTTTTCCAGAAGAGGTGGCTGGACTTGCGTTGCCACATCTCTCCATCTTTGGGCATATAGCCTAAAGCTCTCATTCTGCTTTTTCTCCATATTCTGCAGCGTGATTCTGTCAGGTGTCATGTCCGTCACATGACTGTATTGCTTCATAAAAGCTTGTGTTAACTTTTTCCATGAATTGATTTTGGCACGACTCAGTTGGTTGTACCATTTAGCTGCTGACTCGATCAGACTGTCTTCGAAACAGTGGATCAATAGTTGATCATTATTGACATATCCTGGCATCCTTCGTCAGAACATAGTAATTTGAGCTTCAGGACAACTAATCTCGTTGTACTTTTCAAACTCTGGAGTTTTGAACTTGGGAGGGAGTACTAAATTTGGGACCAAACTCATATCCTTGCCATCGATTCCTCAATGGTAATCAGCATTTTCCATTGTTCTGAATTTTTCTTCTAGCCATCTGCATCGATCCTCAAGTTGCTTTGGCAGCTCCACTCTTTTTTTTTTCTATTTCTACCATATCATCTAGATCAAGAACAACGGGATTGGTTAGGTTATCCCCCAGATTGGAACCTGAGCCTGTTTAGAAGTTCATCGGCTCTGAGGTACCAATTTGATACTGTTGGGGTCTAATTGTGACGGGTACCCTTCGTGGGCACGCCTCTGGTTGTGCCTGGGTATTTTTCGGGGTAAAGCCCGGGGGTAAATAGGATCCTCATTATCATCCCCTGAGTTGACCACAGTGCATTTCCCTTTTTCGCCTTCTCCAGCCAATAACTGGGCCAACTGTTTATCATACTTCTTTGGGATTCCAATATCTGATCCATCATCTCCTGTTGCACTTTCACTAACTATTCTTATAGTTGCTGATGGAGCTCGAAACTAACTATTATTTCGACAAAGGAAAGCGCACCTATCGAACAGTAGTATAGTCGTGGTGAGTCTGGAATATCGTATCCTCAAGGACCAAGAGTACTAGTATTAACTATCTTTTTATTATCTAGCCTAATAATTAAGGGGATTTATTTTTAATTTAAAATTAACTAACTAATTTAACTAATTATGAAAGCGACAGAGAGTAAATTAGGAAAATACTTTTGGACAACTTATACGAGATAAGCAATACCTAAGGAAGAATCCACTTAGACTTCACTTATTACTTTTGATTCATGCGATTTATTCACTTGGCTTAACCCGTAGAAATCCCTAAATTATATTAATACCTCTTTCGAGTCTACTAACAACTGACTCTAGGTTGATTAATTGAAATCTATTTCTAATTAAAACTCCTATTGTCGCATTAACTCAATCTATGGATTCCTTTATTAGGTTTAACACTAATCTGGCAGATTTTCATCGTCCTATATCTAGGGTTGCAATGAACTCCACTTAATTGTGCTGATCTACTCTTAAACAGGGACTTTTGCTCCACTAAATAAGCACATTCGACTTGAATCAATAACCTAAATTATCAAACAAGAATAAGAACTCAGAATTAAGAATAAACACAAGTATTTATCTCATAAATCAAATAATAATAAGATTCGTATTAGGTTTCATTCCCTTAGGTATTTGGGGAATTTAGTTCATACTAAAAGAGGGAATCATAAAAGAGGAAAAACAACAAAACATAAGAAAACCCAAAAACTTCTAAAGATCCTCCGTTTTGATAGAGATCCTTCTCCTCAGCTGTTCCCGATGGCTGTCTTGGAGTATTTTCTCCTTCTACTCAGCGTCTATTTGACGTCTTGTCGACCTCTCCTTTTAGGTTGCCTCCTAAGGTGTTTATATAGGCTTTGAGATGCCTTACTTGGCCCACAAGTATCCTATTCCGAATAGAATTCATCCTTATTTTGATAGGGGCACGCCCGTGGTCGATAGTCCAGGCCGTGGTCGATTCTGCTCACCGTACACGATTGTGTGACACGCACGTGATCGATAGTCCAGGCCGTGTTGATTTCCTAGGTAGGCCCATTTTGCCCTTTTTGGCCCGTTTCTCGTCCTTTTCAACTTCCTAAGCTCTTCTGAGTATAAAACATGAAATTAAGAGATTAGGAGCATCGAATTCATCAAATTAAATGGAAAATCATCCAAAATTAAGCTAAGTATGGGATTAAAATATGTGTAAATCATGGTTTATCAGTTGCGTTTGCAACTAGTCTTGCATATCTTTTTGAACTTACTCTAGCCTTACCAATCTTCGATCCATTACTTTGGTTTTGGTGCGAGTACTGTAACGATGTTCGGTTAGTTAATCCTTGTTGGTTTCCAGATTAATTGAAATAATTTCCTTTAATTAGGGACTTTTTGTGAAATTTAATGCATATGGTGCAATGTAATGCATGAATGCAAAAAAATGCATTGACTCTGATTTAATTCCGTTAGAACAACTTTACTAGAAAACAAATTCCTTTACATAAAACGGATTACATATACGGCTTTGCCCTAATGCTCAAAAGCCTTAACCTTTCTAAGAAGCGAAGCTAACTTTTGACCCCGATCCGATTCTGATTCATACTTCAAGCTTAGCATGTAACGCCCTAAAAATCTCTAATATATTTATTTTCGTATGTTTGTGATACAATTGTATGTCTGTTTTAGTGGTTAAGTATTCTGGGAAGTGTCTGAGAGGTCCCAAGTTCAAGCATTAGCTTGGGAAAATTCTTGTTTTTAAATGAATAAACCCCTATCTCTAATCAGTAGGCTTATAAATATATGTTGGTAAAATATTTCAGAATAGGCTTGGTGGTCTAGTGGAAAAGTGAAGGGTTAGTTGCGCTGGGGGTCAGGAGTTCGAGTCTCTGCGTGAGCGAAAAATTTATTTTTGCTAGATGCCGTGGAGGTGTTTAAGTGGAGTCAGAATTCTGAAGAGAGTGAGGTGAGTAGTGGACGGTTTGGAGTGTTTGAGGGGTGTGGGGAAGTGTGGGAGCTAATTTAGGGATAAGGGGAGTTAATTGAGGGATTCAATGGGTAGTGGAGATTGAGTAGAATTCTGTGCTTCCTAAAAATTTCTACTCTTCAGAGAAAAAGGTGAGCAAACGTTCCTCCTCCTCCCTTGGACGAATCTTCTCCTCTCCATCTTTTTTTTTCTTTTCACCTTTTTGTTGTCAGCCGAAAATCCTCCACTTACTGCCGTTGTTTTCAAAATTCGGTTCCCCTTTTTGTTCCCAAAATTGTGATGCTAGCTTCCCTTTCCCTTAAGCCGACCGTGCGTCATCTTGCTCCTCTCCTTAGCCAAATATTGCTAGGTGAGTTCTGCTTTATCTTCTACCCCCTTTCGGCTTTGCACTTCTTTTTCCATCGTTAGCTTTTTCCTATTATTGCCGTCACCCCCTCTATTTGTCTCTTTTCAGTCTTTGTTTTCTCATCTTGATTCGTTCTCTCTTGCATTGCCAAATTGCACTCTGCGCTATCATCAGTTTGGTAAGTGATTTAAGTGTTGTTGCCTCGTTTTATAAGATACTGAATGAAGGGTTGTGTTGATCGGTAAGTATGGTTTAATTAAAGTTATAGGGAAATTTGATTTAAGGTTTAGCGAACAGGTTTTGTGTCTCTCGTTTTAGGTGGAGATCAAGGGTTGGTTGGTGCATCTTCAAGAATCTGAGGGTGTGTTTTCGGTTGATCTTGGTAAGGGGGTTTCGATTGTTGATCAATTCTTAACTTTGTTAGGCTTTGATTGAATAACGAATTAAGTAGTTGACGAATAACGTTTTGGTTGAATCTAGGTTTTTGGAGTACTCAGAGTGTAGTTTAATTACTAACGAAATCAGGTGTGTAAATACAACTATGAAAATGGAAACCGACGAAAAGTAAAAAAAAAATGTGATTGTCGACGCCACACAAACGTGCGGCCGCCCGCGTGGTAGGTCGTGTGACCCAATACAAGGGTACGATCGATGAGGCTGGCCATGTGCGATTCATGGGCCAGACCGAATTGGGCCGTGTGGGCCACACAGGCGTGTAAGCTACACTGACGTGTGGGCCCACACGGGTAAACCACACGTGAGTGTGGAATATTTTGGGCTAGGCCATGTGGGCTCACATGGGCCGACAACATGGGTATGTGGGCCCATTTTTCACTATTTTGATGTTAAGGTTGCACGGGTCGCCCAAGACGACTGTGAACTTACTGTAGGGTCGGTAAGCTTACCTAGACCCCTAATTGACTGAAATGACTGTTTGACTGATATGAATAAGCATGATGATGTTCCACTGATTTGATAATGTATGCTTTGATTACATGCATGATATTATGTTATAGCATACCATATTTGTATACTGCATTGCATTGGATTGGGGGTTTATTTTGATCAGAGGAAGTGTACTGAAAGGCCTCAAGCCTAATTTACTGGCAGCTCAGCTGCAAACTACTGTCTAGTGCCGCATTTGGTACTTTTTGGAGTGTAGGGATGGGTGGGTTGATTATATTCCCACATAGAGTGTAGGGTTGGACGAAGATGGAGTGTAGAGGCTAGCTGGGTAGGACCTGTATACTGTATAATATGTTACTGTACTGATTATTGTTACTGTAATGGGCCAAGGCCCAAACACATGATTACTTCTGTGCTGAGATGGGCTAAAGCCCAAACTGATATTGTCACTGAAACTGAAAAGGGCTTAGGCCCAGACTCTAGGTTGCTTTCTGTCTGTTTGCTTGATAGGGGATTACACACTGAGTATTCGTAAACTCACCCTTCTCATTTATCTGTACAGGTAATCCCCAGACATAGGCGGATCGGTGCATCGGAGGACTCAACAGTGGCCGCATGACCTACTTCATTCTACCTTGTACTTAATTTTGATTTTGATTTTATGTTGGGGTATTTTATTGTATCATGGCCTCTATGGATTTTTATTTTTAATTTGGGATTTTTATTTTTTTATTTATAACTGCTAATAGTAGGGATAATCGATTTTTCAAAAAGAATCAAACGTTTTAACAAATTACACTCAAATACGCAAATTGTTTTTAAAAGCTTCCGCTATAAGTGACGTTTTGAAAATTAATAACATTTTGAAAGAGAATAACTTTGTGATAATAAATTACGTCTTGAAAATGAACGAAAAATGTCCTAGAATTAACATAAGATAATGTAAAGAGGTTATATAAAAGAGGTTTTTAACAGCAACTCACTTTTTGAAAAACACTACCAGGAGACATCGCCAGATTCAGCCATAATGTCTAGGCTAGGTTTGGGGTGTTACATAGCATGTCATCCTGACATGCTAGGATTTGCAAATGATCGGCCACCTCTCAGGTTTGAACCACAGCTTCACCCATGATATAGTCTCTATCCCTAACCTGACCTTGAGAACAGTGAAGTTACTCTTTCCACTGTTCGTTGTTTGCTTCAAGGAGTTCAACTCGGAGTTCACAGTTTTGTAATGCGATCTCGATCTCGAGATCTCCTATTTTCCTTTTCAACTCTTCAATCTTGTTTAAGCTCGCTTTCAGCTTAATTGTGGAGTTGCGATTACGATAATGATGAAGTGACTTTTCTAGTTCTGCTAGCCTTGCTTTTAATCTAACATTTTCATTTTGGCATTCCAATAGGTCTCTTTCTAGAGTATTTTCTTGAACTTGGGCATCTTGGCATTTCTTTTCCCATTGATCGAATCTGTTCTTTTCTTCTCTGATCTCTTACCGCCATTGTTCCGATGTTTTTCCTAGCCCAGCAGTCCTCATTGATAAGTGCAGCTTCTTGTAATCTATTTTTAAACTGTCCAGATCTTCTTCGGCCTTATTCTTTCCTTTTTTCAACTTATCGGCCTCTAACTTCTGAACGTCAACATCTAGTCCTAATTGCATCTTTTCCCCTTCTAATTTCTCTATCTTCTTTCCTAGTTTTGAATTCCTTTTTGCAAAATCTTGCCTTATGATCTCTAGCTCAGATGGGACCACTCACAGGTATTCCTCCATTGGTTGAGTGCCTTCTTGACCTGGCCCAGGGATGTTATCATTGACTCTTTTACCCCACCATCCATTATATTCGGGGGTCGTCATCGGACCTACCTCAAATCTTTTCATTCGGTGGGTTTGGTTCTAGGCGTAAGACATTTCTCGAATTTTTTTCTTGTAGTTATCGCCCTTATACGAAAACTCGCATTGAGCTAGCCCTTGTGTTGCTAGTATGAACTGCCTCGATCTATACTGCCTCAACACGAGTAGAGAAGCATATCCAACAGCTCCCTAAATCCCAAGTAGAGGAACCCAGTCGAGATCTTCGCACCGGTATAGAATCTCATAAGGGATCATCCAAGGGGCTCTCCATTCGAAGTCCTCATCTTGGAGATTCTGGAATATCGTCATCTATTTTTCTTCTAAAATGTCTTCTCGCCTCGGTATAACCACTAATTCTTTTAATGGAGAGTAGTTCTCGGAGAATACTATATAAAAAAATCCTACCCTCCAAAAGTGGCTATGAAACCATGCCAACAATAGTTGCGCGCATCCAATGAACCTTCCTTCACCCGCTCTTCGACATGCATTCAAAGATCAGAATGTTTCAGCCAAAATTGCAGGGATGGGCGTGACCCTCTTATCAAGTCTTTCGAACAAATTCAAAACTGCCTCGTCCATGTGCCCTAGTGTTTTAGGGAAAACAACCAGCCCATAAATGCTCAAAGCGAAGACATCAACTCTTTTCTTCATATCTAGGTGTGCTAAGATCAAATCTCACAAACATTCGAAGGGATACATTTTCCATCTCCCTTTTGCTTGATCCGGGCTGTAACCCATTGCTCACTCATCCCCGTGATATTCATTAATTTTTTGAGAAAGGTCGGGACATTAGCGGCTCTGGAATAAACCTTGTTGGGCTGAATTTTTGGGGAACGAAGTAAGGTCATGTATTCTTCCACAGTAGGTACTAAGTCCACTTTTCCAAAAGTAAAACAGCTGTAGGCGGGATTCCAAAATTGAGCCAGACCTCAAAACAAGTGCTTGTCCACTTTGATATCGAGTAGATAGGGTAAATCATCGTAATTACAGTAAAATAACTGCTTGATTTCTTCATCCCATTGGACCCATATCTTTTTCAACTCTTGGAGATTGTTCTGGGTCACGTTGATACGAGTGAAGTCCCACAATTCTGATACGTACCCTTCCATCAGACTATCACCTTTCTCTAGTTGCGTTCTCTCGGACCATATTCGGGCAGTCACGTTATCTTCCACTTTATCAAGAAACTTATTCTCCATGGCAAGCTCTCTATTTAGTAATTGAACGTGAATCAACACCTTTTTCATGATGAAAATGTCATGCAACCACAATCAAAGCAAAACAAACAAGTTAGTATGCAAAGCCAGAATTCAAAGTAAGCAACAAATAATAAATAAAGTGCCTATTCGGGTAACCACTAGGGTTTGGTATGGTTCTACCTAAGGTGAGCTCTTAGGGCTCATTATATGCGGCTTGGTTCTAAAGTAAGGGTACCTGAAGCGGCAGATTCCTCGATCCTCACCCTTTATAGGCTCATACAGACCGAGTTCAGTTCAGGGAAATACATTTCCCTATGGCTATAAGGAGATGAAAATCTCACGAAGACATAGTACTAATGTATCCCGAAAGTGATCCGCTATCCTATACGGAGGTGAAGACCTCACGAAGGAATAGTTTCTCACTCCCACTTAAAAGAGTAAAATCAGCCGTTTATGTGATGCAATATGCGAAGATATATTAAAAGACCCGAACCAATAAAGCAAACATATCAAAATGATGCAGACCATAGAAATGAAACGCAACAAAAGGATCGTAAATTTAAACCAAATTATCAATTTTTGACAAAAAGATAAGAATTAATCAACTCGTGGCTTGACTCTCTTATTTTGTCCCCAACGGAGTCGCCATGCTGTCAAAACCCCTTTTTTGAAAGGTCGACTTTATTTTAAAAATGAAAATTAGGAGTCGCCACCAATCTTTTTTTATGAGGTTTCATCATATCACCTCGTGATTTGATCGTTTTAATAAGAGGTTTGATTTATTAAAACAATGTTTTTTGGTCTACAAAAATCCAAAAAATGGGTTCGAGAGTCGGTTACGCACGAGGAAGGGTTAGCACCCTTGTTACACCCAAAATTGGTACCTAATTGATTATTTGATGTTTTTATGTCGAAAGTTGAAAACTCGAAAAGAATTTAAACTACGATCCCTCTTTGTATTATGTTATTTTTACTTAAAAATTTGCTTGAATAAGTCGAAAAATATATTGAAGACCTTCTTATCTCGAGACAACTAAACGTCACGTCTCGTAAGTTAGGACATGACACTTCGAATCTTTAAGAATAATTTGGCCTTTGTTTTTTTGTTTGAAATCTCAGGTGTTTTAATTTTTAAAAGGATATTTGATTATTCGAATTCAACGAGAAAAATCGAAACCTCATAAATTAGGGCACGATTTTTTCGAATCTTTCAAATATAGAACATTGCCTCTTTTTTTTGAAAATTTTGTTGACGCATTTGGGTAAAAATTAATGATATACGAATAAAATATTACGTTGATGAATGACGACAACATAAATATACTAATAAGTGATCCCTAACATACATAATGACATCAATCACATGATATGTGTCACTTTAATACCAATATTAACAATCAAAGAAAAATAAAATAAATAATAAAATAAATGACAACAATGATAACAATAATAATTAAAAAACAATGCACACAAAAAGAAAATACCAATTTTTAAATGTAATAAGGACAAAGAAATAAATACATACATAAATAAATATTTGAGAAAAATAATTTATAAAATATTGAAAATAAAAGATCAAATTAAAATACAAATAAGAGGGGTGCAATTTATAATAAAGTGCAATAGATAATAATAATAATAATAATAATGTAAAAATATACAATAAAAGGAAATAAATTAATTTTAAGTACTAAAAAATAAGGGACAATAAATAAATAATAAAATATATAAAAAATAAATAAAAGGGCTATAAATGGTCGAAATTAAATAATGAAGACCAAATTGAAACTAAATGAAATTAAAGGCCTAAATCGTAATAAGATAAAAGTCTAAAGGACTAAATTGAAATTTAAACAGAGTTTTGGGCTAAAATTGGGAATAAAAATAAGGTAAAGGATCAAATTGTAACGCACAAATAAAAGGGAGGGACCAAATGGGGAAATATCCCTATCCTCCAAAACGCAGCATTTTAGTAGGGACCAAAATGAAATAAAGGCGAAACAATTGGCCCAAATTAAAAGAACCAGAAGGATCTAATTGAAATGGGTCGGGTCGGGTCGGGTCAAAGCGCGGGTTAAAGGGCAAAACGACGTCGTTTTAGGGCTATGGTGACCAGCCCTAAACGACGTCGTTTAGTAGGCCTATTTAAATCAATTTTTTATAAAAAAAATTTCATTTTCCTTCCAGCACTAAAAAAAAAACAAAAATTTTCTCTCAAACCTCTCTCACTCTCCCCTAGTCCGGCCTAGCTCCTGCCAACGGCGCAGCCGCGGCCGCCGGTCACCGACAAAGGCGGCCGCCTTCTTCGGTGGCCAAAAATTTCCCCAAAAAAACCTCTTTAATCCTCTCGACCCCCCTGATTCCGAATCGAGAGTCTTTTTTAGAAAAAAATGGCCAAAAATGGCCAAAAGGAGAAAGGACCTTTCGGTTCCCGACGACAGAGAACAACCAGGTAATTTTTTAATATATATATTTTTTGTATATATATATATATATATATATATATATCATGTATATAAAAAAATGAATGAAGAGAAGAAAACCTTTGAATATTTTTTTATTTGCTTTCGTATTTTTTAGTTCGATTCTCTGTAAAAAAAGATTATAAATCGGATCCGGCTTTTATAGCCGATTACATAGTCTTTTTTTACTGTTTATTTCTATTGTTTGTTTTCTGCTTCTGCTCTGTTTCTTTTTCCTTGTTGCAGGCGTTGACGGAGGGAGGGCCTTGCTGTTTTGGTGAAACGGCGGCAAAGGCGCGCCAAAGGGGTGAGCCAGGCCTCGGGACAAGGCGCGGGCAGGGGGACCGAGGGAGGCGAGCGACGCACATGGGGCTAGGGTTTCTTGTTCTGCCGAATGTTTAATTTTTTTTTAGGCCAATGGGCCGTTGTAAATGTTGGGCTTAGGTTTGTAATGGACTTTGGACTGTTTAATTATTTTTATTTTGGTTTTTTTTATTTGTTTTGTTGGCCGGACAAAATAGGCCGATTACGTGTGTCATTCAAGGATAGAAGTTATCTTAAATTAAAATAACAAAATTCCTAAAGATGTGACTTGAAATCCTAACCCCAATCACATAAACAAAGCACAAAACTACAGATACAAAGACTCAATTACGACAAAATCTAACAGTCAAACATTAAAATTTTTAGGGTGTTACACTGCATAAATCAATGACTTCGATGGCTTAGTCTCATATATCGGTGGTTTCTTTGGAGACTCATAAATGATGGTTTGGGTTTTGAATTTTCGTTCTTTGAAGGTGTATAAATTGATAATTTAGGCTTAAGCTTTTCTCTTTTTTTTTTTTTTTTTGAAGGCTTATATATTGATGATTGGAATTCAGACTTTTTTTTCTTATATATAAATATGTATAAATTTGGAAGAATGATTAAATTTTAGTTTTGGTCCTATTAATATGTCAAAAGTTAGATTTAATTTCTAACATAATTTGTTATCTAAATGTTTATAATGCTATTATTGGATTTGGTGTAACTAATTATGAGGAAAAATGAGGTCTCAACATAATTCAAATGGATTTAGTCAGCTTAAGGCTTATTCCAAATAAAACAATTTCAACAGTTTTCACCAACCAAATCTCCATGCACCAAAAAACCAACAAAATCTCTTTTTAACTTGTCGGTTTTAATTATAAAATTAGCCAATTTTAGTGTTAGGACTTTTCAAAATTAGTTTTATATTATGTGTACAGTTGTAGATTCGGTTCATATTCTTTAATTAGATCATTTAAGTCTCTTTACTTTTCAAATTTTAAAATTTCAGTCTCGATAGAAATGACAGTTTTTGATCTATTAACTGGGTTTTTAGTGAGTAATAAACAGAAATAACTAGTTGACATAATATTACACATATGATAATATGTTTGAAACATTAAATTTTGAAAATAACAAAACTTAATAAATTTAACAATTATTATTTAATAATAACAAAAATTTTAATTAAATTTACTCCTTCAAAATTTAACTTTTTGGAAACAATAACAAAACAGGAAGACACAGTGCAGGAAATTCAAAGGAAAAGGCTAATTATTTCAATGATTTGACATTAATTTATAGTTACACAAGACGCTGCAGGTGACTCTGACTCTTGTTTACCATTTTAAACCTCTAAATATTTAATAAGCTGGAATTTTTCAGCATATTCTCAAACAGAATGGTGGGGTTGTGTGGGGACCTTGCATGGATAAATAGCCCAAAGTTAGGCATACCCTTGAAGACAATTTCATAGCCTTGGTAAGATTTGAAAATTTGCCACATAATATTAATAAAATCATTAATGAAGTTTTGGTAGTAATGAAAAAGTTGAGATCCTACAGTTTTGATGTCGTCTTAAATCATATTGAATTGTCTTTATATTTATTTTGAATTAAAATCCACGCATCTGATTATAAATAGTATTAATATTAATTAATAATTTTTTAAAATTTTGGTGAATTACAAGAGGAGGACAAAGCCCTAACAGTAATACGATTAGCGCAACTCGAATCCAAACCATACTTGGAGCGATGAATACCTTAACCATCAGGTCAACATGAATTCGATTTTTAACCTATTTTAAACCTTCATTTAATCCCACGCACAGCATGTACTAAATATTGATTGTAGGACCCATGATTTGCCCGGAGCCCATTAAGTCCCAACCCAAAATTAGCTTACCCATATTATAACCCAATTACAATTAACCCACTAAAGCCTAAAATAGACCATGGCCCGATTAGCCCAATACCCAAAACAAAAAAGAAAAGCCAAAAGAAACAAAACCCTAGGTGCGCCGCACCTAGGGTCTTCTGCCTCTGACCATTGCCCCATCGCCCTCTGCCACTCTGACACCGCCACCGACCCTCCCACTTGCACCGCCACTGGCACCTGCACAAAAGGAGAAAAGACAGCCAATAAATGAATATAAAATTAAGGGATGTATAAGCCGATCAAATTTTATTGTAAAAGGGGACTTTTTTCGATCAATACAAGCAAAAGATTACAAACACAAAAGGCAAATTCAAACACAAGAAAAAAAACACTAATAAACCACTGAAATCCAAAACAGAGACTAAAAAAGAGGTGATTTTTTTATTATTTTCGAATGTTATTTTCCTTTTTTTTCTTCGTTCCTTTTCAGCATATATGCATATATATATATATATATATATATTTTAAAATATATACATGAAAAAGAATAAAAATTTCACCTTTTTTTGGGGCTCCGACCGCCGTGCACGGCGGCCCCAGCGACGGAGCCCGCGGCGGAGCCTGGCCAGAGCCTCACCGTCCCCCCTGAACCTGCATAGAAAACAAAAGGGGGAGGGTTAGTTTTTTTTTTTAAAACAGAAGAGCAAAATGAAATTTTTAAGAAAAATTTGGCTTATATAGCCAATTGAAACGATGCCGTTTTGGCCGGCGCCCAAAAGCCCCAAAATGACGTCATTTCGCTCTGGCCCGACCCGCTCCGGCTTAGGATCTGCGCGTTTTTCATCGGAGGGGCTAATTGCACTTTTAGCCCCTCCTCCCTTTCATGGATTTGCAGTCAGGTTTTTCAGTGTTTTTAATTGGACCCCGAAAGTTTATTTGGCTTGCAATCCGGTCCTTGCCAATGCTGCGCGTTTTGGAGGGAAGGGTTGTTGCCCATTTTAGTCCCCCATATAATTCGTGCGCTTCAAATAGGTCATTTCCTTCTTATTTTATTTCAGATTTTCCCCAAAAATCTATTTTCAATTCGATTTTAGTCCTTTTTTCGATTATTTTGACTATTTTACTATAAAATTAATTACCTTTAATATTATTTTTGTTATTATATACTTATGTTATTATTATTATATTTATTATTGCTGATTTAAATCTTAATTTTGTACCATTATTATTATATTGCATTTAATAATTATTTTAAACATTATTCTTAACAATTTTTTAGCTATTTTATTATTAATCATGTTTATTTTTGTTCTTGTTATCATTATATTTACTATTATTATTCACTTTATTTTTAGTATCGTTACTATATTACATTTGTTTTTTTTTTTTTTTTGTATTCGTTGTTATCATTATATTTATTATTTATTGTTGTTATTACCATTATAATTGTATTTTATTTCTTTTCTATTATTATTTATTACATTATATTTCCTGTTACATTTCCTATCATCGTCATTTTATTATTTCTTTTACTATTACTAATATACTACTATTATCATTATTATCTATATTACTATGTTTATTTATTATTACTATTAACTTATTAGTATCATTCGTATTAGTATACTATTCGAATTTTATATCGTTATTTTATTATTATTATTATTATTATTATTATTATTATTATTATTATTATTATTATTCTTTTCACACGTAATATCGTATTTTCATATTATTATTTGTCGCATTAACCTCTACCCAGTACATCAAGTTTTCAAATAATCGATATTTTGTATTAAAGATTCGAGAAAATCGTGCCCTAACTTAATGGGTTCCGGTTATTCTCATTTAATCTGAATAATGGAATATCCCTTTTAAAATCACAATACAAGTTTTGAACAAAATACTTGTTCTCGGGAATTCAAAGTGTTGTGCCCTAACTTACTGGCCATGACATCTAGATGCCCAGAGATAAGTTTGTTTTAAAATAAAGGCAATATCCCGTATTTGGAATTTTGAGAAATCGAGCCCTAACTTACTGAGTTCCGGTTTCTCATTTGACAAATAAAGGAATATACTCCTCAAACTTAAAATCGAGTTTTAAAGTCAAAAGACAAGCTCAGTTTCGGGAACCTAAAATGTCGTACCCCGATTTGCGAAATTACTGAAAAACCCTCAAATTGTGAAATTATCAGAATACCCTTGGTTTGTAAAATTATTGAAATACCCCTAATTTGTGAAATTACTAAAATACCCTCAGATTGTAAAATTATCAAAATACTCCCGATTTGCGAAATTACCGAAATACCCCTGATTTGTGAAATTACCAAAATACCCACAGTTTACGAAATTACCGTTTTACCCCTAAACGATAAAATGACCGTTGTACTCTCGTGGTAGTACTAGCGTTGTATGTGTTAATTGTATGATTGATTATGTTTGAGATGCGTTGCATACATGGATTGGTTATGAGTAGAATTATCGAACTGCCCCTGTAGGGTAAAATTACCGAAATACCCTTATAGGATAAAATGATTGATTTGCCCTTGTAGGTAAATGATCGACTTGTGCAATGAGTGGACTAATTTGACTGTGGTTGTATGACTGATATGCTTTTATTACATGTTTAAATAATTGTTACTGAGCATGGCCATTTTGCATACACGTGTAATGATTGAGCATGACATACACGACATATTGCATGGGGTTGTGATTATTAATACGGAGGAAGTGCTAATAGGATCGCATGGTCGCTTGATGGCTATGGATCCACCGAAGGCTTTATAGCCACCGCGGGCTTTTTAGCCACCGAGCAGCCATGCTGCACCAATAAAGTTAGTGCCGCAACCGGGTGCTACAAAAGGAGTGTAGGGATGGGTAGGTCAATTAGATACCCACAAGAGTGCAGGGTTGGACAGGAGATGGAGTACAGGATTGGTATGGGCATTAATGCATTGCATTCACATGTTCTGACTGTGATGGGCTTAGGCCCGGGTAAATATGATATGTGACTTTTGTTATGGGCTAAGGCCCAATTGCCACCGTTACTGTAATGGGCTTCGGCCCAGATTGTTGTGATGCATGTTTTGACTGATGAGGGTTGTATACACTGAGTTTTCGTAAACTCACCCCTCTTTTAAAATGTTTCAGGTGACCCTTAGTAGGCGGTTCGACGTACTGGAGGACTCGGAGGTGGCCACACTGCGAGCAGTTTTGGATTTTAGTATTCTACTTTATTAAACCATTTTTATTGGGTTGTAATAAGGCCTCTCTTAAATTCTGGTTTTTAGTTTGGGATTTTTAGTTTAGTATGTTTAAATCTGCTCAACATTGAATCGCGGTTTTTCAAAACAATATCTATTTTCAAAACACTATGCTTTAGCAACTAAGTTGTATATATCACGTTTTCGTAAGTCAGTTGTTTTAAATTAAGCTTTCGCAATAAACAAGGTTTAAAAAATGATAATGTTTTCCAAAAATGATTTCTAATAAACCATGTTTTGAAAGTAAGCAAAAGAAATCTGAGGTTTTGAATAGCAGAAAGGTTTGAAATTTATAATTTATAAAAAAAGTCGATTAATAATAAACAAACTCAAACTGGGACTTTAGTTATTAATATCAGGAAGAATTTTCAAACGGAACCACGGTTTTCGAAAAACATCCCAATGTAACATGCCAGATTCGGGCCTAACTTCTAGGCCGGGTTTGGGGTGTTACATACTGCGTCAGTGATAGAACCTTGATGAACAATGAGCAATGACAACCCAAACATTAAAAAAGGATCATTCTCATGCATTCATACGAATATCATCTAGTTAGGAGCATTTGATTCATTCTGGTCATGACATCCTAATCATTTGGCATAAGCATAAGCCCATGAAATCGATTCTAGACGTCATGTCCCCTAAAGAACAGTGTAGCAAGATCAGTGAAACCACAAATCTCATCTCCCTGAAGTAGCAGTGGAACAGATTGAAGTAGTAGATCTTATCTCCTTGAAGTTGCAGTGGAGTAGATCGAAGATGGCAAATCTTATCTTCCTGAAGTTGCAGTGGAGCAGATTGAAGCCACCAGCCTTATCTCCCTGAAGTTGTAGCGGAGCAGACTGAAGACGGTAAATCTTATTTCCCGGACGTTGCAGTGAAATAAAAGCGAAACTATCGGGCCAAATTAAAAGAACCAGAAAGATCTAATTGAAATGGGTTGAAAAAGCGGAAGGACTAAGGGCGCAAATAGCCCATTCGTCCAAAAACACTCGGATCCTAGGCCGAGTCGGGTCAAAGCACGGGTTAAAGGGCAAAGCGACGTCGTTTTAGGGCTATGGTGACCAACCCTAAACGATGCCGTTTAGTAGGCCTATTTAAATCAATTTTTTTTAAAAAAAATTCATTTCCCTTCCAAATATTAAAAAACAAAAACAAAAATTTTCTCTCAAACCTCTCTCACTCTCCCCTGGTCTGGCCTAGCTCCGACTATCGGTGCCGCCGTGGACCGTCGCAGCCACCTGCCGCCAACAACGACTGCCACCTTCTCCGATGGCCAAAAATTTCCCCTAAAAAACCCCTTTAATCCTCTCGACCCTCTGATTCCGGATCTAGGGTTGTTTTTTAGAAAAAGTAGCCAAAAATGGCTAAAGGGAGAAAGGACCTTTCGGTTCCTGATGACAGAGAATAACCAGGTAATTCTTTAATATATTTTTTTGTATTTATATATATATCATGTAAATAAAAAAATGAATGAAGAGAATAAAACCTTTGAATATTTTTTATTTGTTTTCGTATATTTTTGTTCGATTCTCTGAAAAAAAGATTACAAATCGGATCCGGCTTTTATAGCCGATTAGATAGTCATTTTTTATTGTTTATTTTTACTATTTGTTTTTTGCTTCTGCTCTGTTTCTTTTTCCTTGTTGCAGGCATTGACGGAGGGCGGGCCTTGCTATTTTGGTGAAACGGCGGCAAAGATGCACCAGGGGGTGAGCCAGGCCTCGAGATGAGGCGCAAGCGGGGCAACCGAGGGAGGCGATCGGCGCACATGACGCTAGGGTTTCTTGTTCTACCGAATGTTTAATTTTTTGGGGGTGCTAATGGGCCGTTGCAAATTTTAGGCTTAGGTTTGTAATGGATTTGGACTGTTTAATTATTTTTATTTTGGCTTTTTTTATTTGTTTTGTTGGCCGAACAAAATAGGCCGATTATATGTGTCATTCAAGGATAAAAGTTATCTTAAATTAAAACAACAAAATTCCTAAAGATGTGACTTGAACTCCTAACCCCAATCACATAAACAAAGCATGGAACTACAAATACAAAAACTCAATTAGGACAAAATCTAACAGTCAAACAATAAAATTTTTGGGGCGTTACACTGCATAAATCAGTGACTTTGATGGCTTAGTTTCATATATCGGTGGTTTCTTTGGAGGCTCATAAATGATGGTTATTGATAATTTAGGCTTTAGCTTCTCTCTTTTTTTGGTGGCTTATATATTGATGATTGGGATCCAGACTTCTTTTTCTTATATATAAATATGTATAAATTTGGAAAAATAATTAAATTTTAGTTTTGGTCCTATTAATATGTCAAAAGTTAGATTTGATTTCTAACATAATTTGGTCTATAAAGTGTAACTAATTATGAGGAAAAATGAGGTCTCAACATAATTCAAATGGATTCAGTCAGCTTAAGGCTTATTCCAAATAAAACAATTTCAACAGTTTTCACCAACAAATCTCCATGCACCAAAAAACCAACAAAATCTCTTTTAACTTGTCGGTTCTAATTATTATAAAATTAGTTAATTTTAGTCTTAGTACTTTTCAAAATTAATTTTGTATTATGTGTACAGTTGAAGATTCGGTTCATATTCTTTAATTGGATCATTTAAGTCTCTTTACTTTTTAAATTTTAAAATTTCAGTCTCAATAGAAATGACAGTTTTTGATTTATTAACTGGATTTTTAGTGAGTAATAAACAGAAATAACTAGTTGATATGACATTACACATATAATAATATGTTTGGAACATTAAATTTTAAAAATAACAAAACTTAATAAATTTAACAATTATCATTTAATAATAACAAAAATTTTAATTAAATTTACTCCTTCCACAAAATTTAACTTTTTGGAAACAATAACAAAACAGGAAGACACAGTGCAGGAAATCAAAGGAAAAGGCTAATTATTTCAATGATTTGACATTAATTTGTAGTTACACAAGACGCTGCAGGTGACTCTGACTCTTGTTTACCATTTTAAACCTCTAAATATTTAATAAGCTGGAATTTTTCAGCATATTCTCAAACAGAATGGTGGGGTTGTGTGGGGACCTTGCATGGATAAATAGCCCAAAGTTAGGCATACCCTTGAAGACAATTTCATAGCCTTGGTAAGATTTGAAAATTTGCCACATAATATTAATAAAATTATTAATGAAGTTTTGGTAGTAATGAAAAAGTTGAGATCCTACAGTTTTGATGTCGTAAGGTTGGATATCATTCTTCGTAAATCATATTGAATTGTCTTTATATTTATTTTGAATTAAAATTCACGCATCTGATTATAAATAGTATTATTATATTAATTAATAATTTTTTAAAATTTTGGTGAATTATAAAAGTAGGGTAAAGCCCTAACAGTAATACGATTAGCGCAACTCGAATCCAAACCATACTTGGAGCGATGAATACCTTAACTATCAGGTCAACATGGATTCGATTTTTAACCTATTTTAAACCTTCATTTAATCCCTCGCACAGCATGTACTAAATATGGATATTTTAAAATTCTTTAATTTTTTTTTTTTTACTTATTTGAAGGATCCTTAGAGTAACATATTTGGTATTTAAGTGAGATAGGAATGGGATACCTTTGATAAATCATTACTATTTCTTGAGATAGGAATGGGATACCTTTGATAAATCATTACTATTTCTGTTATCTTAGACCAAAAATCTGTCCTGCACCATTTCTCGATGCATATAGAGTGGAACATATATAACTAAAGTTGAGATGATCTGGAGCTATTTTGGATGACCAAAAAAGACATGCAAATGCATGAGAGTATAAGAAAAAAATATCTATGATATGACGCATGGCAAATAGAATATATGTTGAAACCATGATATTCTCATTGAGAAACAAGAAGATACAGAATAGGCATTCATTCCAATGATACTACCATGTGTATTCTTGCTAGTAAAAGAAAACAATACTACATGACATACAAGAAAGCAGAACATGAGCCGGCAGCAGCTCTTATTGCAGTGATACTAATTTATCTATGTAGCCATAGTAGCTCGGTTGTCGGGAATGGTTAGCCGAGGGAATCTCTCTATTGAGGCTTCTCCAATGGAGGGTGTCCATGATGTGGTGGTCTATATCCTGGTGTTTGTGGTGGTCCATATCCTGATGGTTTAGATTCTGGCTTCTCTTTTTTTGGTGGTGCATAAACCGGTGGCTTTGGTGGCTTAGGCTCATACACTGGTGGCTTCTTTGGAGGCTTATAAACTGGTGGTTTGGGTTCTGGTTTTTCTTTCTTTGGAGGTGCATAAACTGGTGGTTTCGGCTCAGGCTTTTCCTTCTTTGGTGGTTCATACACCGGTGGCTTGGGTTCATGCTTTTCTTTCTTTGGTGGTGTATAAACTGGTGGTTTAGGCTCAGGCTTTTCCTTCTTTGGAGGTTCATATACTGGTGGTTTCGGTTCAGGCTTCTCTTTCTTTGGAGGTGTATAAACTGGTGGTTTAGGTTCAAGCTTCTCCTTCTTTGGTGGTTCATAGACAGGAGGTTTATGTTGATATGGTGGCGGTTTCAGCTTAGGAGGATTATGAACAGGAGCAGGGGGCTTCCCCTGGTTGGGAGACTCGTAGGTACCAAAAGAGGGAGTGGCGAAAGCCACCACTCCAAGTAGCAATATTAGCAAATGGGTAGTAGCCATCATTGAGCTCTTTGCTTTCCATGGTGCTATGAGAAGAGCCCTTTTTATAGTTGTAAAGGAGCCTTATTGTTAGCCCCAAGTGTCAAACCATTTTCTAGTTTTAATACCTTTCAAATTAGTCAGCTAGATGTTATTAAATCTTTGAAGTAATTCATAAATAAAATAGGGCCCATTTAGGTCCCACTTAGTTGACATTTTAGAGCATGGATACATGGCCTTAGTCATGGTAGAAGAAATTTATACAATTGTGCTAGTAGAGATTGAGGAAAAATTAGCTTTTTGAAATTTATGTAAGTGGTTCTATTTTATTACTTCTTTGTTTTTATAATTTTAACTATTTTGATATAATAATTAAAATTATTCATAGTCTTTTTCAACCTATAAATAAGAGGATAATGCACTTTAACGTATTTGAACTTACGTCCTCCTGCATTGACAACAATACTCATGCCAATCGAATTAAGTTTCAATCGACCCACTATACCATTTTAATTCATATAAGCTTTTAAAAATCATATATAGTTTTAAATTTTAAATTCATATCCCCATATATATATAGTTCCTAGCCTCCAAGTGGTATCACGTGAGTGAGTGCCCAACACTTCATTCCCACAAGAAAAGAAAATAAATACATACATACATACTGTATGAGATTTTTTCTTTCTTTCTTTTTGAAAGAAAATAACAAAATAGGTATACGGTTAGTTGTTGAAATGAACTTGTAGGTACAAATTTGTCAATAATGGAGGTGTAAAACTTGAACTACAACTACCACTCTCATTTCCATCATTCAACACCGCTACAACATGTGAACTAGCACCCTCATTTCCCCTAGTAATTGCGTGTTATCCAAAGTTTAATCATGTGCCAAAAAAAATTGGATTAATATTGATAATTGTGTACATATTTTGGAGAAAGGATTATATAGAGCTGTAATTTCACGACATGCCTATCTCTTTCCGATAGGAAAATGACAAATTAGATTTTTTCTCTTGATTCAAGAGAAAAAATCTAATTTGTCATTTTCCTATCGGAAAGAGATAGGGATGACGTGGAACCAGAGTTCCATACAATCTCTTCTAAATGTTTTGACACCGGAAATTGTGTAGAAAGCAAATAGAATTTGAGTATAAACACTTAAATGTTACATATTTAGATAACTATTATAATTAGTGGTATCATTGAAGTGAATATCATTAAAACATTTTAATTACATTCTTTAATTCGTAGAGGAGCGTGAGAATTAAAATAATTACATTGTAATTAACTATTATTAATTTTAAACTGTTTTAAATATTTTATTTCTTTTAGAGATATAATTACATTTTTTTACAATTACCTCACTTAGAATACCTTTTAAAGGATTACGTGGTACGATTGGATCGAATAAACCCATATATCCAGTCGTCTGTGAACCTTTCAATATTGTTTTATTCAATGTTTGCTCAATTACTCTTTTACCAGCAAATGCAATATAGACATTGAGTTCAACAATAGTGATATCCCTAACATATCAAAATTCGCTATCATTCCACCAATAGTAGAAGTCGTAAGAATAAATACATAAAAATAACTTTTTATTTAATTGATAATCATAAAAAACGAAAAATATTTTAAGATCAAGTTCAAATTTTTTTTTTCTTGACCCTAAGTTAATAATATTCAAACATGTTAATAATATTTTATCAATTTCAAATAGTTATGGGACTATGGACCTTCATTTTCCATAGAAATGTAGCCATAAAAAAGAACTAAGGCCTAATTATTGAGCTAGGTTAAAAGTAAGGCCTCTTGGGGTAGGAGACATACTCAAAAAGGCTTAGAGAAAAATATTATATGGGCTTTTGACCTTTAAAAATATTGGGTTAGATGATTCTTGATGTTAGCCTAAAAGGCTAAGAAAGATATGGGTTGAATAATGGCTTCATTGGTGAATTGTGATTCAGCTTTTGATCGATACATGGTTAATGATATTTGCATTGAGATTTTGGAAGTTTAGTTGAGTTTTTATTTATGTATCCAATAATTTATGAAAGGAAGTTCACATATGCAAACACTTTGGTTGAAATAGTAAATTTTGAGTAAAGGAAGATTTTGAGGTATTAAGTTTATAATTCATATTATATGCATGTATTTTTTTTAAAAAAATTGTATGTAAAAAGATAAAAGTACCGTAAAAATTATATTTGTTGCTTTATAAAAATGCTGAGGTTTTGATAATTTCACAACAGAGTTGAGACATGATTGAGAATGAGATTAACTCAAGCAAAGCTTTAAATGATATTACTGGTAGATACTAGTATGAATATAAGTAAAGCAAATCCATCATTGATTTGTCAAGACTTGTTTGAAATAGTGGTTAAAGTTCTTGTGAACTTAGATGACAAATCATGTCATCCATTTCCTCTTCCGATAATGTAATGATAAAAGGTATAATGATTTATTTGGCCCTTTAACTTCATAAAAAAAATCATTTTATTTTTTCATTTAATTTTTTTTACCTCTTTTAGCCCTTAAACTTGTGCGACTTGTCAAATCATCTCAAAATGAATGGAACTGACATGGCACACATGTAGATTGCCACATTAACAATTAATTAATTTTTTTAATATAAAAATTCAAAGAAAATAAAAAAATTATAAAAAACTATTTTAATTTTTTTATTTTAAAAAATTAATTATTCGCTAATGTGACATCTACGTGGCAATCCACATATTTGTCACATCAACAAAGTTAACAGATGTTAACTTTTCGATTCATTTTTGGTTGATTTGACAAATAATAAAAGTTTAACGACTAAATAGACGAAAAATTAAATAAAAAGTTAAAATAACTTTATTTTATGAAATTGGAGGGCCAAATAACTCATTGTCATGAAAAAAAAAACCATTTAAACAGGAATGGAACAAATTAAAGCAAGGGAAAATTTACGTACCAGTGATAAAATTTAAATCACAAGCCACGATTGCTTCATCCTGCCTGAAAGGCTGACCAGATTGAAGGATTGGAATCCTTGTTCCATGTCCACTGAAGTAGAAGAACAAGACATCCTTTGGTTTAGCCTTTTTCGCCATTTCATTAAGTGTGCTTAATGTTAGCACCTGTAGGCAGAAGAACCGACGTCGAGCCTGGTGCATCAGTCAAGACGTGAACGTTGCTTGCTTTCATGAAATCCTAATTTTCCCTCAACCACTTTTGATGCGATTCACATCGTTACGCATCCATGCAACGTGAATTCGGTGTTGGGACAATTTCATCCTACAAGAACAGCTCTCTTCATACCTTTCATCTCAATCTAAATATATAAAATCAAAGTTTAATAAAACATATGCATATAGTTGTGATTGTGAAGCTTTTAAAAATTTTGTCTTTTTTTTCTTTGTTTGTTATATAATTTTTTTCCTTTTTTTATTTATTAATTTTGGTACTCCAAATTTTAAAGTTGCTTATTTACCTTATTTAAATTATGGTTAGTAAAAAATTTTAATATTGGTAAAAAAATAATTTTATCTATTTTTAACATTATTCATGCACCGGTCAGTGCAATCAAAATTTGTCAAAACGAACCAGTGCAACCATGACAAGCCAAAATTTACACCAGTGTAAAAAATAGAATCAGTCGTTTCAATTTATTATTGGAATGGTGCGAACCAACCGTTGCAACCAGAACCGACTACATTGTTCGGCAAACCTCACGCTAGAAAATTACTAAAAACATATTAGACAAAATAAAAACCACAAAAAAAAATATTGACAAAATAAAATCACAAAACTGTGAACAAAATCATAATAATATTGATTAAAATTAAAATTACGAAAAAAATATTACAGAAACCGCAACCAGTTACTAACTCGAAGACGATGTTGTCCATAAAATAAAAATTAATTCGAAAAAAATTGAGTAGATAAGTTTTTCTACGAAAAAGAAAAGGAGAATAAGACTAAATGGTTTCAAATTTAAGTAATTTTGATTTGATATTAAAATTATTTGAATTTCAAAACTTTGAATTTAAGATAGATCATATCTAACTTATTATTATTATTTAAATCAAATGAGATTAAAAAATTAGTTGAATTGGGCTAGGATAGTTGGGTTTTGTATTGTTAGGTCTTGTATTGGACTTATTGGACTGTTAATTTTTATTTTATTGTTTTGGTTTATTTTAATAGTAAATTTGGCCTGTACAATAACTTTTACCTAATTTTTAACGACACCTTTGTATAACTTGTGGTCTAAAATTGTCAATTCCACATTGATAATGAATTTAATTGCACTAATTTGATTTTTAATTTCAATTAAATATTCAACTACAGTATATATAACAACATGATTTAATTAATCTGATCTTTTGTATTTTATACGGTAATTCAAAACATATATTTTCATCATTTTCCT
This sequence comes from Gossypium australe, assembly GCA_005393395.2. Classification (NCBI taxonomy): domain Eukaryota; kingdom Viridiplantae; phylum Streptophyta; class Magnoliopsida; order Malvales; family Malvaceae; genus Gossypium; species Gossypium australe. The sequence goes on along the minus strand of CM016616.1, from coordinate 146,551,699 downwards.
AATTTATTACAATTTTCATATGAATAATCTAAACTTGATTGGAGAATTACAAAAGGGATTATAAGACTTACAATCCAAAAGAAAAAGTGTCAAAGGAAGCATTCAAATGCTTTATTAAAGCTAAAAATTTTAACTTCTCCTTTTTAAAAGTGCTTTTCAGACGCACTTCTGAAAAGCCAAAAATTCCAGCCAAAAGCAGCTTGTTCTGCACAGCTTTTCTTCCAAAAGTGCTTTTGAAAAGCAATGAAGAATTGGCCCTAAACCCTAAGCCTAAATAGCCCATAACCTTAAACATTTCAAAAAAAAAAATCCTAACCTTATTCAGCGCTACTCCCCACGTGGTGTCAGCACGCCCACCACCCGAGGCCTGTCACCACTGCTCCTCTGCCCCCGCCTCCGTCAACACCTGCAACAGACCAAAGAAAAGGAAACAGTAGCAGAACGAAAATGACAGCAGAAACAGAGGCAAACAGTAGCATAGGATGCCGAATGGCTATAAAAACAATCAATCAATGTAATCTACAGATACATTTTTTTGAATACAAAAAAGAGATTCAAACACATCAAAAAGAAAAACAGCAAGCAGTGAAAAAAATATAAACGGGCTAAGGTCTTTATTTTCATTTTTTTTGTTTATTCTCTTCCTTTTTCTTTTTATTTTCCTCCTTCGAATATACATACGTGCATTTATATTTTCTTTATTTCTTAAAAATAGTATATATATATATATAGCAAAAAAAATATATAAAAAATTTTACTTTTACGACCTTCCGGCCGCTGTATACGGCGGCACCGGCATCAGCGCGCGGTGGTGGCGCATCAGAATCCCATCGAACCTCCGGTGGCCTCTGTGGCCGATTTCTGGGTTAAACCCAGAGAGAAATAAGGGGAGCAGCCCTTTTTTTTGAAGAAATTCGGAGTAAAATGGTTTTTTTTCCCAAAATTTTTATTTTTATAACATCACCAAACGACGCTGTTTTAATGGGTACCCATCATCCCAAAAACGACTTCGTTATTCCCTTTAGCACACTCGTTGACCCGACCCGTCAAGAGGATCCGCACGTTTTTGATAAATGGGCTATTTGCGCGAATGGCCCTTCCGCTTTTGCGGTGCATTTCGATTAAGTCCTACTTCATTTTCTTTGTTTTTTCAATTTTACCACGTAGTTTTCATTTTGTTCCAGTTTGATCCTTCAACCATTTAAAAAGCAAAAGGCTGAAACTACATCGTTTTAATGACCCGATCCGACCCGACCCTTGACCCAACCTAGATCCACGTGTTTTCAGTCAGAATGGGTTATTTATGCAGTTAACCCTTCCGCATTTTCCCCTTTTTTATCCAAGTTATTTTGTATTTCTAATTTCCCCCCTAAGATCTTGTTTCATTTTCAATTCAGCCCTCTTTTTTAGTTTTTTTTTGCAATTTTATTATTATTACTTATTATTGTTAATATTAATAATATTATTATTACTATTACTATTATTATTATTCTTAATTAAATACCGTTTTTATTACTATTATTTTTTTTTACTACCATCATTATTATAATTATTACTCTTATTTATTTATTTACTAGTATCATTCGCTTGTTAATGTATTATTGTTTATTATTATTATTGTATTATTACTATTATTATTACTATTATTGTACTATTATTATTACTATTTTATTACCTTTAAAATATTGTACATCATGTATATTTATTTATTAATTTACTATTAGGCTTTATTATTATTTCTTTTATTATTTATTTATTGATTTATTAATCTTTTTTTAATTTTTACCTATTATTTTTCTTTTTATTATATAGGTTGTTTATTTTTGTTCTTTGTTTTATTTTATTTATTTTTGCCTTTATTATTGTTATTTATATTATCGCACTCATGTTTATTCTATTATGCATACTGGTATTGTAATTCATTTTACTACTAAATCATGTAACATTTTATCTGATGCATTAAAATTTTTGTTTTGAGATAAGCAATACTCCGTGTTTTAATATTCGAAAGGTCGTGCCCTAACTTACGGGGTTTCGACTTTTTTGATAAATCCGAACAAACTAATGTTTTAAAGGTTTTAAAATAATCTCGGTAATTACGAAAAGATCATGTTTTAACTTATGGATATGATTTCTTTCTAAAACCGAGATAATCAAACATCTCCCAAAATAATTTTTTTCAGCATTTATTCTCGTATTGGGAATTTAAGACATTGTGTCCTAACTTACGGGACGTAATTCTTTTTCTTGATTAACATGAAACTTGTCCTGTTCTCGATTTTTTTTTAATTTTATAACAAAGGATCATAGTTTAAAATTTCACCAAATTTCTAATTTTCGACACTAAGACACTGATTAATCAACTAGGTACCAATTTTGGGCGTATCGAGGGTGCTTTCTCGTGCATAACCGATTTTCGAACCCGTTTTCTGGATTTCGTAGACTAAAAATTGTTGTTTTAGTAAATTAAAATATTTATTAAAATGATTGAAGTATAAGGTGACCCGATCACACCTCATCAAAAAGGATTGGTGGCGACTCCCGTTTTTCGTTTCGTTTTCAAAACCAAAGTCGACGCCTTTAAAAAAAATGGTTTCGACAACTTGGTGACTCTGTTGTGGACAAATAAGAGAGTCAAGCCACTAGTTGATTATTTTTTGTCTTTTTGTCGAAAATTGATAATTCGGTTTTAATTTATGATCCTTTTGTTGCATTTCATTTTCTACACCATTTTGATATGTTTGCTTTCAGTTCGAGTCTCTCAGTATACTTTCGCGCAATATACTTTTGCGCATCATATTGCATACTCGCTCGATTTTACCCCTTTAAGTGGGAGCGAGAAGCTATTCCTTCGTGAGGTCTTCACCTCCGTATAGAATAGTGGATCGCTTTCGGGATACTTCTGTACCTATGTCTTCGTGAGATTTTCATCTCCGTATAGCCATAGGGAAATGTATTCCCCTGAACTGAACTCGGTCTATATGAGCCTATAATGGGTGAGGATCAAGGAATCTGCCGGTTCGGGTACCCTTGCTTTAGAACCAAACCCCATATAGCGAGCCTTAAGAGCCCACCCCAGGTAGAACCACTCCAAACCCCTAATGGTCATCTAAATAGGTGATCTATTTGTTATTTACGTTTTTTGTTTGTTATTTATGTTTTTTTACTAACGTATTTTCTTTGTTCTGGTTATGATTGCATTGCATTTTCATCATAGAAAAGAGGTGTTGATTCACGTTCAGTTGCTAAATAGAGAGCTTGTAATGGAAAATGAATTTCTTGATAAAGTGGAGATAATGCGACCTTTCGAATATGGTCCGAGTAAACACAACGAGAGAAGAGTGATGGTCTGACGGAGGAGTACATGAATTCGCTTTGTTGCCTGAGGATTTATGCCGACAAAGATTATTCGAGAGTAGTTTATGTCCCGATTTCCTTGAAGAAACAAACAAGCATCACGGGGATAAGTGAGCAATGGGTCGCAGCCCGCATCAAGCAAAAGGAGCTAGGAGAGGCATCCATTGGAAAATTCACGAGATTTGGTCTTAACATCCGGATATGAAGAAAAGGTTCGATGTCATCACTTTGAGTATTAGGGAAAGGCCGTATATGTAATTTGTTTTATGCAAAGAAATTTGTTTTCTAGTAAAGTTGTTCTAACAAAATTAAATCAGAGTTAATGCCTCTTTTTGCATTCATCTCATGCATTTGCATTACATTGCATTATATGCATTAAATTTCACGAAAAGACCCTAATCAAAACAAAATTATTTCAGTTAATCTGGAAACCAACAAGAGCCAACCAATCAAACATCGTTACGGTACTCACGCCAAAACTAAAACAATGGACCAAAGATTGGAAATGCTAGAACATATTCAAAAAGAGATGCAAGTGCAATTGCAAGAACAATTAGCAAAAGTACAACGGGATATAAGGGATCAGATACTGAAATCCCAAAGAAATATGATAAGCTAATTAACGCAATTAATGGCTGAAGGACTCGAGAAAAGGAAGAGCACCATGGTTAACTCTGGGGATGATAATAAGGATCACACTTACCCCCCGGGTTTTACCCTAATAAGCGTTCAGACCAACCAGACGCGTATCCGCAAGGGGTACCCATCACTATCAAACCCCAACAATATCAGGCCGGTACCTCAGCACCAATGAATTACCCAACAGGTATAAGTTCCAATCCGAGGGACAATCCAACCAATCTTGTAGTTCCTGATCTAGACGAAATGGCAAAAATAGAAAAAGCAAAGGTGGAACTACCAAAACAACTCGAAGATCGGTACAGGTGGTTAAAGGAAAAAACTTAGAGCAATGGAGAATACTGATTACCATTGCGGGGTTGACGCTAAGGATCTGAGTTTAGTCGCAGATCTAGTACTCCTACCGAAATTCAAGACTCCAGAATTTGAAAACTATAATGGGACTAGTTGTCTTGAAGCTCACATCACGATGTTCTGTCGAAGGATGAAAAGGTATGTTAATAATGACCAATTATTAATCCACTACTTCCAAGACAGCCTGATTGGGTCGTCTGTCAAATGGTACAACCAGCTGAGCCGTGCCAAAATCCACTCGTGGAAGGACTTGGCACAGGCTTTCATGAAGTAATATAATCATGTAACAGACATGACACCTAACAGAATTACACTGCAGAATATGGAAAAGAAACAAAATGAGAGCTTCAAGCAAAATGCCTAAAGATGGAGAGAGGTAGCAACGTAAGTCTAGCCACCTCTTCTGGAAAAAGAAACGACGATGCTTTTCATTAATACTCTGAAAGCCTGTTCATTAACCATATATTGGGAAGCGCTACCATGAGTTTCTCAGATATAGTAATGTCCGGCGAGATGATTGAAAACGCCGTAAGAAGTGGGAAGATAGACGCAATGGAAAGTACCAAAAGGTCAACCCCGAAGAAAAATGAAAATGAAGTGGATAGCATGAGCATGTTTAGTAAAGGGTATCCCAAGCCAATCACTATGGGCCAGCTGAGGGCCGTAACCACCAGATATCAAGACCCTTCAAGGCAAGAATCCAACTCGATGCTGAACTCAGAAAAACTCCAGTTCACTCCCATCTCCATAACGTATAGGAAATTATACCAAAATCTGTTTGATGCCCATGTGGTATCTCTATTCTACTCAGAACCTATACAACCTCCGTTTCCCAAATGGTACGACGCGAACGCCCAATGCGAGTACCACGCAGGAATCACGGGACACACGATAGAAAATTGCACCACTTTCAAAAAATTAATTGAAAGGCACATCCGAATGGGTATTGTGAAATTTGACAATCCGTCTGGTGTAAAAAATCCGTTACTCAACCATGCTGATAAAGGGGTAAACGTGATAATCGAGAATACGAGAAAGACAATCGAAAAGAATATTGTAAAAGTAAAAACCCCCCACTGAAATGGGTTTTGAAACAAATGATAGGCAGGGGATTAATCATTCAGGATTTGGAAGAAATACCCAAAGGGTTGAGGAGCTACTATGAGTTCCACACAGAAGAAGGCCATGAAGTCCAAGAGTGTGTTGAATTCAAAGCTTTGATGAAGAGCCTAATGGATAATAAAGAGTTGGAATTCCTTGAAGAGGTCAAAAGCCCGGAAGGAATATCGGGGAATCTAAACATTAACATCGTATCTAAAAAGAGAATTGGGAAATAGAATTTTCTAAGCGTCTGCCCTTACATACTTGGAAGTGTTTTGAACAATGGGACTGTGGAAAAGGTTCCTGTATTTTTTAGAGCCAAATTCGGAGTAATGTCCAAAACAGGCTTATTTCTCTAAGCCTAAGAGCAATAAGAATCTTTTTGTGAAATAGGCTTATGTTCAACATCTATATTTTCAATGAAAATGCATTTTTGTGTCTCACTTTGAGCAAATATTCTTTTATTCCTTTATTTCATTCATGTTCATACTAGTTCAATAATTATTCTTAGATTCATTTGTTCTTTAAATATTCCTTCATACCTACAACAGGTCCCTAGATATCAACGACATGAACAACGTTGTTAGGGATCTCAGGACTTTGAAGATGACAGAGATTGTAACCTATCTCCTGATTTGTTAAGGATGGTAGAACAAGATGAAAAATAGATCCTACCTTATAAAAAGTCATTAGAGAAGGGAAATAAGTGAAGATCAGAGCATGTATTGCAACAGAGACAAAGCGAGACGTCATTGAGGTATTTTAAGAATTCAAGGATGTTTTCGCATGATCGTATCAAGATATACCTAGGCTACTAAGACGTGTGGATGTTGTTAAGGCTAAGAAAAACTTAGAAGAGGAACACGTGCTAATGGTTTTACAATGGCTAGGCAAATCATGAGGTTCAGGTACTGCGGGTTTACCATGGAAGGGGATTGCATCAGTTATACCAAGAAATGCCATGAGTGCCAAATTTATGGAGACAAGATTTCTATACCTCATTCATCTCCTCATGTATGACATCTCCTTAGACTTTCTCTATGTGGGACATGAATGTCAGTGGGCCAATCTCACCAAAGGCTTCTAGCGGGTATCGATTCGTCTTTATGGTTGTCCATTACTTCACTAAATAGGTGGAAGCTGCTTCATATGTCGATGTCACAAAGTCGACAGTCAGTAAATTCTATGTCGGTATGAAATCCCAAAAAAGGGATCATATCTGACAATGCATTAAATTTGAACCACAGCGCGACATCAAAAGTTTGCAGTCTGTTCAAGATTAAACACCGTATCACCTCAAAATGAACCGTAAAAAAATCATAGGGAAAATGATTGAGACTCATAAAGACTGGCATGAAAAGTTATCATTCACCCTCTATGCCTATCGGGCGTCTGTTAGGACCCTCATAGGGGCAACGCTTTTCTCATTGATTTATGGAAAAGAGACGGTTTTGCCCATTGAAGTTGAGATTTATTCCCTCCGAGTTTTGTCAGAGTTCAAGTTGGATAAAACAGAATAGATCTAATTTCGATATGATCAAGTAAACCTGATTGAAGAAAATAGGTTGGAAGCTATCTGAGATTATTCCATGAAGGAGACCTAGTTTTGAAAAGGATCATTCCCATACAGAAGGACTTCTGAGAAAAGTGGATGCCAAACTGGGAAAGACCTTATGTGGTAAAGAAGACCTTCTCTGGAAAAGCGTTGATTTTGACTTAGAAGGATAACAAGGACTTGCCTAATCCTATGAGTTCAAATCAAGAAATATTTCAGTAAAAAGGAGAAAAAGAAAAAGAACAAAAAAAAGAAGATAAAAAGAAAAAAGTAAAAAAAAAAGAAAGAAAAGAAAAAAGAGAGGCTAAGGCGAAAACCCACAAAGGGCGCCTTAAGACCAAAGGGGTTTTGAATTGAAAACCCATAAAGGGCAATTCAAATTTTAATCAAAATGGGGAATGCGGTAGTCTCGCTTTCTCCGATTTAACAAGAAGGAGAGACGTTACGCCTTGAGACAAAATGGGTTTTGAATTGAAAACCCGTAAAAGACAATTCAAATTTTGATCAAATGTGGGGTATGCGGTAGTCTTGCTATGCCTGAATTAACAAAGAGGAGGTATGTTACATCTTGGGGCATCGACAAAGTACTCTAGATCTCCTAAACACATGTTGAACTCAACATGGTCCTCAAGAAGTTCGTGCAGATAAGCTCATGCTGCAATATTTGGGGCACTTACTTTCCTCTCACTTATTTTGTATTTCAACAATGTTTGCTTTCTTGGATTAATCTATTCTTTCCAAATTTTGTTCCTGATAAACTTCAGTTTTGACCATCATTATAATCTTTTTCAAGCATTTTGCATTGAAATAATTATTTATAGACTAATAATATTTTCATAAAAAGAGTTTTGCATATTACTCTAGAAGTTTCTAAATAGTGCAAGGACCTGAAACAGGACTATTATTTAGAACTCACCAAACCTAAGGGTTAGAAATATTTGAGAAAGAATAGTCTAAATTACGGCTATTTCTTCAGGTTTTCTGTCAAAGATACCAGCTGAGCAAGAAGGCATGGTACTGTGTAACGACCCGAATTTGGGCCTAGTAGAATTGGGCCCATTGGGCTTTGGGCTTGGGAGCGTTTAAATTTTTTTAGAACAAGAGAACGGCTCTAATGCTAGTTGGACCTATTAGGGGAGTGATTTTGAAAGGTTAAGGGGCTTCTATGAAGTTCCGGGATCAAACCTGCGCTTAGGAAAAATTTTGGTTTTAGGTGAATAAAACCTTGGGAGTTAGTAGGTAGGCTTTAAGAATAAAATGTGGAGAAAAATGACACAAAAGGGGTTGTGGTCTAGTGGCAAATGACGCCACATAAGAGACAAGGGAATGAAGCCACAAAGAAGAAAGGGGATCAAAGGTTCAAGTCTTGGCGCTTGTATTTTGATTTCTTTTTAAGTGAACTTAGACGTTGGCCATAGACTTATATTTAGTTGCGCATGTTTTAAGACAACAAGGAGCTAGTTGGTAAAGTGGCTAGCGGCATGGATTATACTACAAGGAAGCTTGAGTTCGTGTGGAAGCTTCGACGCGATAGTCGAGGCCACCATGAGTATTCTTGAAGGTTGAGGCTGTTTGGGCCCAATGGGCCCATGGGCCCATATGAATAAATTGTATGACTGTGTAGTAGAAATTGGACTAGACTATGTGAATCTCATATTTGTGGCTAGATTTGGGCTAAATGGGCTACACGAGCGTGTGGGCCTACTTGGGCCGAGAATGGGCCTTAGGCCCATTCGCATCATTATCTATGTTTAGAATGCTTGAGTCGCTCGAGGCTATTGTAGACCTTTTGAGGGGTTGACAAAATTACTAAAATACCCTTGGTTTACAAAATTACTGAAATACCTCCAGTTTGCAAAATTAATGAAATAATCCTGGGTTGCAAAATTACCGAAATACCCCCGATTTGCAAAATTACTGAAATACCCTCGAATTGTGAAATTATCGGAATACCCTTGGTTTGTAAAATTATTGAAATACCCCTAATTTTTGAAATTACTGAAATACCCCTGATTTGTGAAATTACTGAAATACCCTCAGATTGTAAAATTACTGAAATACCTCCAGTTTTCAAAATTACTGAAATACCTCAATTTGTGAAATTACCAAAATACCCCCAGTTTGCGAAGTTACTATTTTACCCCTAAATAACAAAATGACCGTTATACCCTTGTGGTAGTACTAGCGTTGTATGTGTTAATTGTATGATTGATTATGTTTGAGATGCGTTGCATACATGGATTGGTTATGAGTAGAATTACCAAACTGCCCCTGTAGGGTAAAATTACCGAAATACCCTTATAGGATAAAATGACTGATTTGCTCTTATAGGTAAATGATCGACTTGTGCAATGAGTGGACTAATTTGACTGTGGTTGTATGACTGATATGCTTTTATTACATGTTTAAATAATTGTTACTGAGCATGGCCATTTTGCATACACGTGTAATGATTGAGCATGACATACACTACATATTGCATGGGGTTGGGATTATTAATACGGAGGAAGTGCTAATAGGATCGCATGGTCGCTTGATGACTGTGGATCCACCGAAGGCTTTATAGCCACTGCAGGCTTTTTAGCCACCCAGCAGCCATGCTGCACCAATAAAGTTAGTGTCGCAATCGGTGCTACAAAATGAGTGTAGAGATGGGTGGGTCGGTTAAATCCCCACAAGAGTACAGGGTTGGACAGAAGATGGAGTACAGGGTTGGTATGGGCATTAATGCATTGCATTCACATGTTCTGACTGTGATGGGCTTAGGCCCGGGTAAATATGATATATGACTTTTGTTATGGGCTAAGGCCCAATTGCCACCGTTACTGTAATGGGCTTCGGCCCAGATTGTTGTGATGCATATTTTGACTGATGAGGGTTGTACACACTGAGTTTTCGTAAACTCACCCCTCTTTTAAAAATGTTTCAGGTAACCCTTAGTATGCGGTTCAACGTACTAGAGGACTCGGAGGTGGCCACACTGCGAGCAGTTTTGGATTTTAGTATTCTACTTTATTAAACCATTTTTATTGGGTTGTAATAAGGCCTCTCTTAAATTCTGGTTTTTAGTTTGGGATTTTTAGTTTAGTATGTTTAAATCTGCTCAACATTGAATCGCGGTTTTTCAAAACAATATATGTTTTCAAAACACTACGCTTTCGCAACTAAGTTGTAAATATCACGTTTTCATAAGTCTGTTGTTTTAAATTAAGCTTCCGCAGTAAACAAGGTTTAAAAAATGATAATGTTTTCCAAAAATGATTTCAAATAAACCATGTTTTGAAAGTAAGCAAAAGAAATCTAAGGTTTTGAATAGCAGAAAGTTTTGAAATTTATAATTTATAAAAAAAATGTCGATTAATAATAAACAAACGCAAACTGGGACTTTAGTTATTAATATCAGGAAGAATTTTCAAACGGAACCACGGTTTTTGAAAAACATCCCAATGTGACATGCCAGATTCGGGTCTAACTTCTAGGCCAGGTTTGGGGTGTTACATACTGCGTCAGTGATAGAACCTTGATGAACAATGAGCAATGACAATCCGAACATTAAAAAAGGATCATTCTCATGCATTCATACGAATATCATCTAGTTAGGAGCATTTGATTCATTCTGATCATGACATCCTAATCATTTGGCATAAGCATAAGCCCATGAAATCGATTCTAGACGTCATGTCCCCCAAAGAATAGTGTAGCAAGATCGGTAAAACCACAAATCTCATCTCCCTGAAGTAGCAGTGGAACAGATTGAAGTTGTGGATCTTATCTCCTTGAAGTTGCAGTGGAGTAGATCGAAGATGGCAAATCTTATCTTCCTGAAGTTGCAGTGGAGCAGATTGAAGCCACCAGCCTTATCTCCCTGAAGTTGTAGCGGAGTAGACTGAAGACGGCAAATCTTATTTCCCGGGCGTTGCAGTGAAATAAAAGCAAAACTATCGGGCCAAATTAAAAGAACCAGAAGGATCTAATTGAAATGGGTTGAAAAAGCGGAAGGACTAAAGGCGCAAATAGCCCTTCCATCCAAAAACACTCGGATCCTAGGCTGAGTCGGGTCAAAGCGTGGGGTTAAAGGGCAAAACGACGTCGTTTTAGGGCTATGGTGACCAACCCTAAACGATGTCGTTTAGTAGGCCTATTTAAATCAAATTTTTTTTTAAAAAAAATTCATTTCCCTTCCAAATATTAAAAAACAAAAACAAAAATTTTCTCTCAAACCTCTCTCACTCTCCCCTGGTCTGGCTTAGCTCTGATTATCGGTGCCGCCGTAGACCGCCGCAGCCACCTGCCGCCAACAGCGGCTGCCACTTTCTCCGATGGCCAAAAATTTCCCCTAAAAAACCTCTTTAATCCTCTCAACCCTCTGATTCCGAATCTAGGGTTGTTTTTTAGAAAAAGTAGCCAAAAATGGCTAAAGGGAGAAATGACCTTTATGTTCCTGATGACAGAGAACAACCAGGTAATTCTTTAATATATTTTTTTGTATTTATATATATATATATATATATATCATATATATAAAAAAATGAATGAAGAGAATAAAACATTTGAATATTTTTTATTTGTTTTCGTATATTTTTGTTCGATTCTCTGAAAAAAAGATTACAAATCGGATCCGGCTTTTATAGCCGATTAGATAGTCCTTTTTTATTGTTTATTTCTACTATTTGTTTTTTGCTTCTACTCTGTTTCTTTTTCCTTGTTGCAGGCATTGACGGAGGGCGGGCCTTGCTATTTTGGTGAAACGGCGGCAAAGATGCGCCAGGGGGTGAGCCAGGCCTCGAAACGAGGCGCGGGGGGGGGAAACCGAGGGAGGCGATCGGCGCACATGACGCTAGGGTTTCTTGTTCTACCGAATGTTTAATTTTTTTGGGGGGGCTAATGGGCCGTTGTAAATTTTAAGCTTAGGTTTGTAATGGATTTGGACTGTTTAATTATTTTTTATTTTGGCTTTTTTTATTTGTTTTGTTGGCCGAGCAAAATAGGCCGATTACATGTGTCATTCAAGGATAAAAGTTATCTTAAATTAAAACAACAAAATTCCTACAGATGTGACTTAAACTCCTAACACCAATCACATAAACAAAGCACGGAACTACAAATACAAAGACTCAATTACGACAAAATCTAACAGTCAAACAATAAATTTTTGGGGGCATTACACTGCATAAATTGGTGACTTTGATGGCTTAGTCTCATATATCGATGGTTTCTTTGGAGGCTCATAAATGATGGTTTCTCTTTTTTTGGTGGCTTATATATTGATGATTGGGATTCAGACTTCTTTTTCTTATATATAAATATGTATAAATTTGGAAAAATAATTAAATTTTAGTTTTGGTCCTATTAATATGTCAAAAGTTAGATTTAATTTCTAACATAATTTGGTCTATAAAGTGTAACTAATTATGAGGAAAAATGAGGTCTCAACATAATTCAAATGGATTTAGTCAGCTTAAGGCTTATTCCAAATAAAACAATTTCAACAGTTTTCACCAACAAATCTCCATGCACCAAAAAACCAACAAAATCTCTTTTAACTTGACATTAATTTGTAGTTACACAAGACGCTGCAGGTGACTCTGACTCTTGTTTACCATTTTAAACCTCTAAATATTTAATAAGCTGGAATTTTTCAGCATATTCTCAAACAGAATGGTGGGGTTGTGTGGGGACCTTGCATGGATAAATAGCCCAAAGTTAGGCATACCCTTGAAGACAATTTCATAGCCTTGGTAAGATTTGAAAATTTGCCACATAATATTAATAAAATTATTAATGAAGTTTTGGTAGTAATGAAAAAGCTGAGATCCTACAGTTTTGATGTCGTAAGTTTGAATATCATTCTTCGTAAATCATATTGAATTGTCTTTATATTTATTTTGAATTAAAATTCACGCATCTGATTATAAATAGTATTATTATATTAATTAATAATTTTTTAAAATTTTGGTGAATTACAAGAGGAGGGCAAAGCCCTAACAGTAATATGAATAGCGCAACTCGAATCCAAACCATACTTGGAGCGATGAATACCTTAACTATCAGGTCAACATGGATTCGATTTTTAACCTATTTTAAACCTTCATTTAATCCCTCGCACAGCATGTACTAAATATGGATATTTTAAAATTCTTTAATTTTTTTTTTTTTTACTTATTTGAAGGATCCTTAGAGTAACATATTTGGTATTTAAGTGAGATAGGAATGGGATACCTTTGATAAATCATTACTATTTCTTGAGATAGGAATGGGATACCTTTGATAAATCATTACTATTTCTGTTATCTTAGACCAAAAATCTGTCCTGCACCATTTCTCGATGCATATAGAGTGGAACATATATAACTAAAGTTGAGATGATCTGGAGCTATTTTGGATGACCAAAAAAGACATGCAAATGCATGAGAGTATAAGAAAAAAATATCTATGATATGATGCATGGCAAATAGAATATATGTTGAAACCATGATATTCTCATTGAGAAACAAGAAGATACAGAATAGGCATTCATTCCAATGATACTACCATGTGTATTCTTGCTAGTAAAAGAAAACAATACTACATGACATACAAGAAAGCAGAACATGAGCCGGCAGCAGCTCTTATTGCAGTGATACTAATTTATCTATGTAGCCATAGTAGCTCGGTTGTCGGGAATGGTTAGCCGAGGGAATCTCTCTATTGAGGCTTCTCCAATGGAGGGTGTCCTGGATGTGGTGGTCCATATCCTGGTGGTTTAGATTCTGGCTTCTCTTTTTTTGGTGGTGCATAAACCGGTGGCTTTGGTGGCTTAGGCTCATACACTGGTGGCTTCTTTGGAGGCTTATAAACTGGTGGTTTGTATTCTAGTTTTTCTTTCTTTGGAGGTGCTGGTGGTTTAGGCTCATGCTTTTCCTTCTTTGGTGGTTCATACACCGGTGGCTTGGGTTCATGCTTTTCTTTCTTTGGTGGTGTATAAACTGGTGGTTTAGGCTCAGGTTTTTCCTTCTTTGGAGGTTCATATACTGGTGATTTCGGTTCAGGCTTCTCTTTCTTTGGAGGTGTATAAACTTGTGGCTTGAGCTCAGGCTTCTCTTTATTTGGTGGTTCATAGATAGGGGGCTTATGTTCATAAGGTGGGGGTTTCACCTTAGGAGGTTTATAAACAGGAGTAGGGGGCTTCCCATAGTTGGGAGACTCATAGGTACCAAAAGAGGGAGTGGCTAGAGCGGCCACTCCAAGTAGCAATATTAGCAAATGGGTAGTAGCCATCATTGAGCTCTTTGCTTTCCATGGTGCTATGAGAAGAGCCCTTTTTATAGTTGTAAAGGAGCCTTATTGTTAGCCCCAAGTGTCAAACCATTTTCTAGTTTTAATACCTTTCGAATTAGTCAGCTAGATGTTATTAAATCTTTGAAGTAATTCATAAATAAAATAGGGTCCATTTTGGCCCCACTTAGTTGACATTTTAGAGCATGGATACATGGCCTTAGTCATGGTAGAAGAAATTTATACAATTGTGCTAGTAGAGATTAAAGAAAAATTAACTCTTTCTTAAAACGAAATTTATACAATTTGTTTTTATAATTTCAACTATTTTGATATAATACTTAAAATTATTCATAGTCTTTTTCAACCCATAAATAAGAGGATAATGTGCTTTAACGTACTTGAACTTACGTCCTCCTGGATTAACAACAATACCCATGCCAATCAAATTAAGTTTCAATCAACCGACATTACCATTTTAATTCATATAAGCTTTTAAAAATCATATATAGTTTTAAATTTTAAATTCATATCCGCATATATATATATAGTTCCTACTTCCTAGCCTCCAAGTGGTATCACGTGAGTGAGTGCCCAACACTTCATTCCCACAAGAAAAGAAAAGAAAATACATACATACATACATACTGTATGAGATTTTTTCTTTCTTTCTTTTTGAAAGAACATAACAAAATAGGTTTACGGTTACTGTTGAATTGAACTTGTAGGTACAAATTTGTCAATAATGGAGGTGTAACACTTGAACTACAACTACCACTCTCATTTCCATCATTCAACTACCACTCTCATTAATTTTAAACTGTTTTAAATATTTTATTTCTTTTAGAGATATAATTACATTTTTTTTACAATTACCTCACTTAGAATACCTTTTAAAGGATTACGTGGTACGATTGAATCTAATAAACCCTTATATCTAATCTTTTGTGAACCTTTCAATATTGTTTTATTCAATGTTTGCTCAATGACTCTTTTACCCACAAATGCAATATAGACATTGAGTTCAACAATAGTGATATCCCCAACATATCAAAACTCATTGTCACTCCACTAATAATAGAAGTCGTAAGAATAAATACATAAAAATAATTTTTTATTTAATTGATAATCATATAAAAAGGAAAATATTTTAACAATTTGGATCAAGCTGAAAATTTTTTCTTTGACTCTATGTTATTCAAACATGTTAATAATATTTTATCAATTTCAAATAGTTATCGGATTATGGACCTTCATTTTCCATAGAAATGTAGCCATAAAAAAAAACTAAGGCCTCATTATTGAGCTAGGTTAAAAGTAAGGCCTGTTGGGGGTAGGAGACATACTCAAAAAGGCTTAGAGAAAAATATTATATGGGCTTTTGACCTTTAAAAATATTGGGTTAGATGATTCTTGATGTTAGCCTAAAAGGCTAAGAAAGATATGGGTTGAATAATGGCTTCATTGGTGAATTGTGATTCAGCTTTTGATCGATACATTGTTAATGATATTTGCATTGAGATTTTGGAAGTTTAGTTGAGTTTTTTATTTATGTATCCAATAATTTATGAAAGGAAGTTCACATATGCAAACACTTTGGTTGAAATAGTAAATTTTGAGTAAAGGAAGATTTTGAGGTATTAAGTTTATAATTCATATTATATGCATGTATTTTTTTTAAAAAAATTGTATGTAAAAAGATAAAAGTACCCTAAAAATTATATTTGTTGCTTTATAAAAATGCTGAGGTTTTGATAATTTCACAACAGAGTTGAGACATGATTGAGAATGAGATTAACTCAAGCAAAGCTTTAAATGATATTACCGGTAGATACTAGTATGAATATAAGTAAAGCAAATTCATCATTGATTTGTCAAGACTTGTTTGAAATAGTGGTTAAAGTTCTTGTGAACTTAGATGACAAATCATGTCATCCATTTCCTCTTCCGATAATGTAATGATAAAAGGTATAATGATTTATTTGGCCTTTAACTTCATAAAAAAAATCATTTTATTTTTTCATTTAATTTTTTTTACCTCTTTTAGCCCTTAACCTTGTGCGACTTGTCAAATCATCTCAAAATGAATGGAATTGGCATGGCACACATGTAGATTGCCACATTAGCAATTAATTAATTGTTTAAATATAAAAATTCAAAGAAAATATAAAAATTATAAAAAAATTTATTTTAATATTTTTTAATTTTAAAAAATTAATTATTCGCTATTGTGACATCTACGTGGCAATCCACGTATTTGTCACATCAACAAAGTTAATAAATGTTAACTTTTCGATCCATTTTAGACTGATTTGACAAACAATGCAAGTTTAACGACTAAATAGACGAAAAATTAAATAAAAAATTAAAATAACTTTTTTTATAAAATTAGAGGGCCAGATATCTCATTGTCACGGCAAAAGAAAAAAAAACCATATAAACAGGAATGGAACAAATTAAAGCAGCAAGGGAAAATTTACGTACCAGTGATAAGATTTAAATCACATTCCACGATTGCTTCATCCTGCCTGAAAGGCTGACCAGATTGAAGGATTGGAATCCTTGTTCCATGTCCACTGAAGTAGAAGAACAAGACATCCTTTGGCTTAGCCTTTTTCGCCATTTCATTAAGTGTGCTTAATGTTAGCACATGTAGGCAGAAGAACCGACGTCGAGCCTGGTGCATCAGTCAAGACGTGAACATTGCTTGCTTTCATGAAATCCTAATTTTCCCTCAACCACTTTTGATGCGATTCAAATTGTTACGCATCCATGCAACGTGAATTCGGAGTTGGGACAATTTCATCCTACAAGAACAGCTCTCTTCATACCTTTCATCCTACAAGGACCAAGACACTGCCTATCTATCCATCACCATTCACCACCCTGTCTTTACAAGTTACATTTTGAAAATACAATTGAGTTGTTTGATAAAATTATTACTTTACATTATTTGTATTATTATAATGTATTTGATTAAATTAGTGTCATTAATCGGGTCTAAATTCAGTTGTAAAATAATCAAAAGTCCATTCTTTCTATTAAGTAACAGATATTATTTTGAGGGTATATATGTCTTTCTATACTTCAATAGATCATAAAAATACATATTACATGGTAGAAACCATGAGACTTAAACACAGAACATCCTCAATTTTATCATTTCAACCAAAGCTACGTTTAGTTTTTATATCAATTTTTTATAAATTTGTTGCATAATTTGTTTTACTCATATTGTAAGCGTGTCGTAATCGTATATATATATATATATATATATATATATATATATATATAGATTTTGTTGCCAATACATGAGGACGTGGGTTCTAGTGCGCTATTTATGGGCTGGAGATGGACTATGGGTAATTTTAAACATTGTGCCAAAAAGATCAATTATGATCAGCCTACAATAAAATCATCTCAATCTAAATATATAAAATCAAAGTTTATTAAAACATATGCATATAATTGTGATTGTGAAGCTTTAAAAAAAAAAATTCTTTGTTTGTTATATAATTTTTTTTCCTTTTTTATTTATTAATTTTAGTACTCCAAATTTTAAAGTTGCTCATTTACCTTGTTTAAATTGTTGTTAGTAAAAAATTTTAATATTGGTAAAAAAATAATTTTATCTATTTTTAACATTATTCATGCACCGGTCGGTGCAATCAGAATTTGTCAGAACCAACCAATGCAACCATGACAAGCCAAAATTTACACCAGTGTAAAAAATAGAATCGGTCGTTTCGATTTATTACTGGAATGATGCGAACCAACCGATGCAATCGAAATTGACTACATTTGTAACACCCCTTACCCGTTTTCAACGCCGGAATAGGGTACGAGGCATTACCGAAATTGCAAATTTATTTATCAGACATTTTATTTCATTTAGCATTTATATTTGAAACCCATCAAAATCAAACATATTGTCCCATAAACATATTTATTTTTCTCGTCATGTCTTACTTAAATTTATTACTCGTCTCAACATACTTAATTACCTTGTATTAACATATTAAAGATAATCACATATTTACATATCATGATAAATATCATTCACTTGTCTCTTCTTCATAAACATAAATTAGTTAATTTATCATATCAATATTTCACGTACCATCAACTCATATTTTCTTATATCACATAATTAAGTTACATGAACTTATCTGGCTAAATTTGTAGAAATATCAAGATTCAGGGTCATTTTAGAAATTTTCTATTTTCATCGATTTTTCAATCCATCTTAATCTATATTAATAATTTCATTCAATTTTACAATTTTAAATAATAAAATAATCTATTTCATGCAAATTGGTCATTTCCATGTTTTTACAAAATTAATCATAAAATTTTACTTTTATTCAATTTAGTCCCTGAGTCTAAAACATTACAAATTAGCCATGCTAGCTGAATATTCATACATATTTTCCTCCTCCTCCTCTCCATTCCACATCCTTAATGTATATAACATGCTATAAGTAACATTATCAATAAATTTCATTAATTACTCATAAGTATATTCAAAACTGTCCATTTGAG
This sequence comes from Gossypium australe, assembly GCA_005393395.2. NCBI lineage: Eukaryota > Viridiplantae > Streptophyta > Magnoliopsida > Malvales > Malvaceae > Gossypium > Gossypium australe. Next base: position 146,532,897 of record CM016616.1, on the reverse strand, counting down.
TTATAGTCACTAAATTATTTATTTCCAGAGCTACAGAACTCCAAATGAAGAACCGTTAATTTTTCCTGAAACTAGACTCACATATCTTCTTGCCATAAAATTTTCAGAATTTTTGATTTATCCAATTAGTACAGTTTATTCTTTAAATTCACCCCTGTTCTGCTGTCTAGCAGTTCCGACCCTTCTTCACTAAAAATTAATTATCTTTTATATAGAATTCATATGATGTTATGGTTTATTTCTTATAAAACTAGACTCATTAAGGAATCTAACCATATAAATTATGTTCCCAAATTATTTTTATACAATTTTTAGTGAATTTCTAAAGTAAGAACAGGGAATCACGAAGTTATTCTAAACCAGTCTTACAAAAATTTAAATATCTCAAAATGTAGACTTCCTTTGCTTTCTCTGTTTCTTTTATATGAAAATAGACTCAATAAGCTTTAATTTCATATCTCATTCAACTTCTAATTCGATTTATACAATTTTTGGTGATTTTTCAAAATTAGACAACTGCTGCTGTCCAAAACTGCTTTAGTGTAACATGTTGGTTTCTATTTTGTCCCTAATTCCACAATTCATACAATTCAATCCTTGCTCAATTAACCCCTCAATTAAACTAATTTTCTCATTTAATACTTTTCTCTATCATTTTAAACTACTTCATAACTTTTGAAAATCAGAATTTTAACACTAGGCCTTAATTTCAGCTATTTCACAATTAGGTCCTAAAACCAATTTCCATCAATTTCACTTGATAAAATCATCATATAACAAAATTAAAGCTTCAAATCAATATTTATTCATCATATTATTTCAGCACTAATCCACATCAAATTTAAAAATTAATCATAGAATCATAAACTAATGAATTAATAAGTTGGACTCAATTGTAGAAAGTCCAAAAACATAGAAATTTCAAGGAGAAAGCAAGTATTAAACTTACATGAAGCTTGAGTATGAAAACCAACTTGAACTCTTTTCCATGACTGTTTTTCAGCTGAAGAAAATGAAGAGAATTGAAGAGAATTCTCCAAATATTTCAATTTAATCCCTTTTTATTTAGCTAATTTTGGAAATTTTCCAATTTTCTCCCTTTTCCTTCTTTCTCTTCTCTTCTTCTTTCTTTCCTTCCCCTGCTCTCTGTTTCGTTTGGTTTCTGTTCTCTCCCTTTTTTTTTTTTTCTTTGGATTATTATATAATATATTATAATAATATAATAATATAATAATATAATATAAATATATAATATAATAATATACTTTAAAAAAATCTCAGATTTTCTAGCGATACACCGCCTCAATTATGCAAAATGGTATAATTACCATTTTGATCCTTGATAATTTCTTTTAATCTATAATTCAATTTTTACACCTTTTTCAATTTAGTCCTTTTCATTTAATTACATATCCAAACGTTAAAATTTCTCAACTAAACTTTAATAATAACTTAATGACACTCCATAAATATTTTTAGAAATATTTATGGCTCACTTTATGAATTCGAGGTCTCAATACCTCATTTTTGGCCCAATTTTTCTAATTAATTCTTTTAGTTCACAAAATTCACTAATTTTAAAATATTTCTAATATCACACTTAACTTATAATTATCGATTAACAAAGTTTTCTAACTTTTTCGTCAGAGTTAGTGATCTCGAATCACTGTTCCGATACTATTGAAAATTGGGCTGTTACAACATTGTTCGACAAACCTCACGCTAGAAAATTACTAAAAACATATTGGACAAAACAAAAACCACAAAATAAAATGTTGACAAAATAAAATCACAAAACTGTGAACAAAATCATGATAATATAGATTAAAATTAAAATTACGAAAAAAATGTTACAGAAATCGGTAACTAACTTGAAGACCGAATTTGTCCATAAAACAAAAATTTAATTTTAAAAAAATTGAGTAGATAAGTTTTTCTACAAAAAAGAAAAGGAGGATAAGACTAAATGATTTCAAATTTAAGTAATTTAGATTTGATATTAAAATTATTTGAATTTCAAACTTTATTTTTTAAATAAAATGAGATTAAAAATTAAATTTAATAGAGCATTTGAATGCTTCCTTTGACATTTTTTTCTTTTGGATTGTAAGTCTTATAATCCCTTTTGTAATTCTCCAATCAAGTTTAGATTATTCATATGAAAATTGTAATAAATTAGGAAAATGATGAAAATATATGTTTTGAAATACCATATAAAATACAAAAGATCAGATTAATTAAATCATGTTGTTATATATACTGTAGTTGAATATTTAATTGAAATTAAAAATCAAATTAGTTCATAATCAATGTGGAGTTGACAGTTCTAGACCACAAGTCATACAAAGGTGTCGTTAATAATTAGGTAAAGATTATCTTTGACTTAAAATAGAAGGTCGTTCCAAAATAATAAATAAATGAAAAACCCTGTTTTGGTAAAACAATGAACATGTGGGCAGCTTCATTGCCTCATCTTCTAAATTATTATACTAACCATTAAACAATTGGAATCCTTCCTCAGCTTCAACTATAGGTTTTTGCCACTTGCCATTCTGTCCTATGGCCCCTCCTATACCAATATGCATGTTTTATTTTTATAATCAAGGAATCTTTTGCTTCCCAATATTAATCTTTTCGACATTTATGGACAATAGAGGTGTGCATGGGCCGGGCGGCCCGACCCGGCCCGAAGGCCCGTCCGAAATGTGGGAGGGTTTGGGCAAAAATATAGGCCCGAAAAATGGGCTTGGGCAAAAAAAGAGGCCCGTTTAGAAAATGGGCCGGGCCTCGGGTATGATTTTTTTGGCCCGGGCTCGGCCCGGCCCGGCCCGAAATATTTTAATAATAATATTTTTTATTGTTAAAATGTTAACTTTAGTATTATATTTGATTTATTATATTTTTATTTGTTTTTTCTTTTAATATTTATTTTTTTTTTTAAAATGTATTTAATTTATTATATTTTATTTTTTAATAAAATAAGTAAAAAAAATTATATTAGAGGGGCCGGGCTCGGGTCGGGCTCGGGCCTACCAATTTTATGGCGGGCCGGGCCTGGACAAATTTTCAGGCCCATATTTCGGGCCGGGCCGGGCTCGGGCTTACCAATCGGGCCAAAAAAATTTTTTGGACCCGACCCGAACCCGGCCCGGCCCGGCCCATGCACACCTCTAATGGACAATGGTTAAAATGTAATTTTAGAGAGTATAAAACACTTTTTTTTAAGAGGTCAAGGCCCTTATCTTCCTGCTCTTGGTATGATTTTTGAATCAAATTAGACAAGCCGGTCAATCTAGGAACCAGTCCATTGAGGGGCACTAAATTAATTGCCCTGCAAATTAATACGAACGAATTGAACTTATTTTTTCTTTTTAATATTTTTTTATTAATTTTTAGTGATTTATTTTACTAAACCCTAAACATTTATAGGGGAATATGCATTTATTGATCGGTAGATTTAATAGATTATAATTAGTTCTATTTCCAGTTTGGTTTGTAACTTTGTATCTATTGAAAAATTAAAAATTATGCTTAACAAAGTGTTTAATTATACTCCAATCTTTATACTCTTTATAATTTTTTTAATTTAATATTTTTAATCGACGTCTTAAGTTTGAATATATGTTATGAATTAGATTTTAAATTTTTTAATATTATAATATCACATATTCAAATCTATCTGAAATTGCTATCATAGTAATCAATTGGATTTTCATTTTCAAATCAATCAAATGACTAAATTATTAAAAATAAAAACAAAGGACTAGATTTCAAAAATTCAAAAAATACAGATACTAAAAATAAAATTAAACCTTTCCAAGCCATGTTTTTATGATTATAACAATTCACATATCTATATATGATTGAACTATAAATATACCATGGAACTTTCTACATTTAAATCCTAATTTTTCCATTATCATCATCTTCTTCTTCTTCTTCTTCTTTTTATCTAGTGCATTATTTTTTTTCCTTAGGGGTCCATTTTTTCACCTACTTTGCACACTCTTTTGCTTTATCTAGTTTTTCAATTTTGTTTTTGAAATTCCTAGTCATTTTCTTTATATAACCCTCTCTTCTTATTCTTCTTATCATTCCTTTTAGCAAACAACTTTGAAAGAATATATTCTCATGGTTGCTTTTTGATTTCAAGAACCAACAATCAACCATTCTTTTTCTGCACCATGAACAACCATTTTATTCTTTCTTTTTTTTAATAAAATAAATATTCTTTTTTCACTTTCACTAGAAAATCATAACATGTAATAGGTGGTAGTAGAATGAACCCCTTCTTTGAATTTTAATCTCCTTGTTAGCTTTCTCTTCTTCTTGTTTGGTGACTATGGAAACTAGGGTTCTTGATGGTATAATCAATAGGTTGCTTGAAGTTAGAGGAAAACCAGGGAAGCAAGTCCAACTTTCTGAGCCTGAAATAAGACAGCTTTGTCTTGTTTCTAAAGACATCTTCTTGATGCAGCCCATTTTGTTAGAGCTTGAAGCACCTATTAAGATCTGTGGTATATCTTTTTCTTTTTACTCTTGTTTTTTTCTTCATTTTAATTTTCATTTCTATGTTGGTTTTGATCCTTTTTTAAATGGGTTGCTTATAGTTTATGTGTTTGAACATGGTTTGGTGCGTCTTGTTGTGTGATCACTGAAATGTTCTAAATTTGACACCCTATAACCTGTTTGCTGGAAGTGATGTCTTATGTTTATGTTGTTCTACTACACCTTTTAAAGGTTACTGCATGAACCAGTTAAACTAAATTTGAGTATCTATGTCTTAAAGGAGACATACATGGCCAGTATTCGGATCTGTTAAGGCTGTTCGAAAATGGCGGCTTCCCTCCTCGTGCCAATTACTTATTCTTAGGAGACTATGTAGATCGTGGCAAGCAAAGCCTGGAAACCATATGTCTTCTCCTTGCATACAAGATCAAATACCCTGAAAACTTCTTCCTTCTAAGGGGCAACCACGAATGCGCGTCCGTGAACCGCATCTACGGATTCTACGACGAGTGTAAACGAAGGTTCAATGTCCGGCTCTGGAAAGCATTCACCGATTGTTTCAACTGCCTTCCCGTCGCGGCCCTGATCGAAGAAAAGATATTCTGCACGCACGGTGGACTGTCCCCAGAGCTTCGCAATTTAGACCAGATTCGAAACTTGAAACGGCCTACTGATGTCCCAGAATCCGGCTTACTATGTGATCTCCTATGGTCTGATCCTAGTAAAGATATCCAAGGCTGGGGGCCTAATGATAGGGGTGTTTCATACATATTTGGTGCTGATAGGGTGCTTGATTGTCTAAAAAAACTTGATCTTGATCTAATATGCCGTGCACACCAGGTTCAATAATGCAGCTCACATCAAATGTATTCAGTATAAACTCGTATAGTCTCTCGCTAAACTGAATCTATATGGTTGTTTACTTGCAGGTTGTCGAAGACGGATACGAGTTCTTCGCCAACAGGCAACTCGTAACCATATTTTCAGCACCGAATTATTGCGGAGAGTTCGACAATGCTGCCGCCATGATGAGTGTGGATGAAGAATTGATGTGTTCTTTCCAAATATTAAAGCCTGCAGATAAGAAACCGAAATTCGGGTTCGGGACATTCACATCAACTAAGTCTCCTACACCTCCATCTAGAATCAAAGTATACATAAATTAACGTACTCGTGTCATATACATATTATATCCGAAATCAATAGTGTCCTTACTTTGTTCTTTGAATCTTTGTTTTGGCAGTCATTTCTTGGAGCCATGGTATAATGATGGCTGCCATTGGATATGGGAAGAATTGCAAAGTAAAAACTGGAAATCTGGTGATTTCTAGGAGCATTTTTATGACTGATATAAGGTAAATTTGAAGTAGTTTTTTTTTTTTTTTCAATGTATTGATCCTTTTGTAAAATAATAGTTTAACAGAGTCCCCCTCTGTTCCTCTTCTTTCATCTCTGTATTTAAGCTTTTGGGTTTTTGTATTGTAATCAATGAATGAAAATGAAAAGAGGGATAGGCGATTATTTGAGCAGTTAGTAAATCCATAAGCTTATTGATCTTGACATTTGTCTCTATACTTTAATTTAGTTAATCATAAATTGAATTCTGAAAATTTAGTCCTGACTTAAACAATAGCATTTAAATAAGTTAGGTCAAATTTTGCTATTAGTCTCATACTACATAAATTGAGGATTTAGTCTTTGTTCTCTAAATCTATTATTTATTATTTTATATTTTTTGAATTTTAAAATTCTAGTCCTAATTCAAACGATGATGGTTAAATCCGTTAACTAAAATGATGTGGCTTTTATATAAAAATTATGTAAAAATAGTAATATGACATGGCATTACACATGTGATCAGAGGTGAAGCCAGAACAAATTTTTAGGGGGCCGAATGAAAATTTAATTTTTTATAGTTTATATCTTTATAATTTTTAAAGGATTAAATCGAATTTCTATAATTTTAGGGGGGCAAAGTACAATTTTACCTTTACTAATTTAAAATTTTAAAAAATTTTCAAGGACTTGAATATAAATTTTCCACTTTAGGGGGGGCCAGGGCCATTGCCAGCCCCCCCTTGTATCCGCCACTGCATGTGATGATATATATTTGTCGAATAAGATTTTAAAAATAGTAGAATTTAGGGATAATACATGTGGAGGTACCTAAATTTGATAACTTGTACCTACTTGGTACCTAAACTTGGAAATCGTAAATCAACCTGGTATTTTTTTAGGTATTTGACAACATAATTAAAAAAGTTGGTGTGGCACTTAACTAATAACACAGTGACACATGGCAGTCTCACATTTTTACATGGGACAACTTTTTTAACAGAAACTAAATTTCAATTTTTTTTGCACATGTCAAAATGTGAGACTGTCATGTGTCATTTGTATCATGTCAACATATTTTAACGGTGTTAGTTAAGTCACTAAAAAAAGTATCAACTCGGATTACGATTTTCAAGTTTAGGTCCAACAAAAAGTTTAGGTAGCAAATAAATACAAATTGCCAAATCCAAATGCTTTCTATTTATATTAATCCTAGAATTTAACTTAAAGAATTAATGGCTCTCTTTTGACAAAAGATAAAATTTCAAAATTTGAAAAATACAATAACTAAAAAAAAAGATGAAAATGGAGTGTAGGGACTAAATTAATAAGAATCAGACGAATAAAAGCATTGAGTATGTGTAAAAAATGAACACTTTCTTTTCCATTGTGCATTTGGAATGAGTAAGAGGGAACACGAATAAGACTAAATAGCAAGAAAGGGACAGCCAATGTGGCTGCACTTTCGTTTTCAAGTACATCAATTATTTCTACTAGTGGTTTGATCGAATATCATCATGTCTTGGTGATTCTCATTACCTACTTTTGCTGCTTGATTAACCAATTTGTCTGAATATGGTTTATACCATTCATAAATTAGGTTAAACTACACTCAAGGTCACTAAACTATTTTTAAGTTCATGTTTTAGTTATTAATTTTTAAAAAGTTACAAAATGATTACTGAACTATTTGAAAACTTTCATTTAAGTTACTGGGTTGTTAAAATTGTTGTTATATTGTTTAGTTTATTTTTCACGAAATAGTTTGAATGTCGTAAATCTGCGAACTAAAATTCCAAACAATTTTATACTCCAATTGTAAAACCCAAATTTTGCCCGGGCCCAATAAATTAAAAACAATCCAGATTTACAAAAAAAATAAGCCCAAAAACACTAAACCCTAGCCCAAACCCATAACAAAAAAAAAAAAACAAGACTCTTCAAACCCTAGGTGCGCCGCACCTAGGGTCTTCTGACCTCTGCCAAAATCGCTGCCACCACCGTCTGACACCTGCGAAAAGAAACAAGAACAGAGCAGAAAGCAGAAACAGTAGCAAAAAAGTGTAAAATAATATATTTCTGGCTATATAGCCAGAAGAACTTAGGATTGTAAGGGGAGAGTTTTTGAATACAAAAAAAATAGATTCAGATATCATCAAACACAAAAAAAAAAAAAATTCAAAACAACAAGAAATCAAAAACAAATGGTGGTGCCTTTTCTTTTTTTCTCTATCTCTTTACTGGTGTTTTAAAGAGAAATAATAAAAAGAAATACGAAAAAAGGGGAAATCGTCTAACCTTTCGTATTCCGCCGCCGTAGCGGAGGAGGTTTGTCGTTTCCGATGAAAAACGACGCTTCGAGGGATTCGGAGATGCGAAGAGCGAAAAGGCGTCTTTTTCCGAATTTTCGACTGCCCGTATGCGGCGGCGCCGATGCCTGCGACCGGCGGCCAATGGCCAGACCCTTGGCCGGCTTCTAGGGAGGGTTGAGAGAGTTGAGAGGTTTCTCTCCTTTTTTTTTTTTTTTTGAAAATAATGTGAAAATTGAAGTTTTTTTTTAAAAAAAAAATTAGCTTTTATATGGGATTAAAACAGCACCGTTTAGTGCCTTAGGTCTGGACGCCAAAACGGCATCGTTTTGCGACGCGACCCTGACCGACCCGACTAGCACCGAAGGGATCCGCGTGTTTTTGCAATTTTTGGGTTATTTACAACCCCAGTCCTTACGCCTTTATTCTCTTTTAATTTTAGTTCTACTTCGCTCTTTCCCTTTTTCTTAGATTTTGCTATTTGATTTCAGTTCTATTTCATTTAAGTCCTCCACTAAACGCTGCGCATAGGGCTTGGGAATAATTTCTCATCTAGTCCTTGCAGTTTCACACGCATTATATTTCAGCCCTTCGTTTTGCCCTTTTCTTTTATTTATTTATAATTTATCCTTTCAATTTTATTTTAACTTCGATTTCACGCTTTATTTCATCAATTTCAATCCTTTTAAATTTTATGTAGCGTTATTTTATTTTCATTTGTTTTACTATTTATTTACCTGCATGTTATATTTAAAATTTTATTTTCACCTAATATTTTATTTATCTATTATTTATATCTATTATATACTTTTGTTTATTTGTTCAATTACCTTTTAATTATGTAAATTTAATGTCATATATATTGTTTTATTTATCCATTCATTTTTACCCCTTTTAAATATTAATTTAATACTCCTACTACTACTACTACTACTACTATTATTATTATTATTATTATTATTATTATTATTATTATTATTATTATTATTATTATTATTATTATTATTATTATTATTATTATTATTATCATTATTTATTTATTTATTTTTATCATTATTATTATTTCTATTATTTATTTATTTTTACTATTATTATTTTTTTTTCATTACTATTATAATTATATTTTCCTTTTTGTGTTTATTTACTTATTGTTTATTTTATTTTTGGCTTGATTATTTTATTTTATTTTCGCTCTTATTATTGATATTCACACTAATGAATTTATTATTCGTTCGTTATGCATATTAGTATCGTAATTCATTTTTACATTTTACTACAAAATCGTACCACGTTAATCCTTACCCATTGCATAAAATCTTTTAAATCGGTAGATTATCGTATTTCGAGATTTGAAAAGTCGTACCCTAACTTATGGGGTTTTGATTTTCTCAGTAAATCTGAATAACGAACGTTTTTAAAACATTTTTAATAATCTCAGGAATTAAGAAAAGATCGTGTTCTAACTTACGGAATATGATTCCTTTCTAAAATCGAGGTAACCGAACATCTTTCAAAATAAACAAATTTTTTGGTATTCATTCTCGTTTCGGGTTTTAAGATATTGTATCCTAACTTACCGGATGTAATTTTTTTCTCGATTAACGTGAAATATACCCTATTCTCTAACAATTCACATTTTTTAACGAATGATCATACTTTAAAATCTCTTCAAATTTTCGATTTTTGACACTAAGACATTAATTAATCAACTAGGTACCAATTTTGGGCGTCACGAGGGTGCTAATCCTTCCTCGTGCGTAACCGACTCCCGGACCCGTTTTCTGGATTTTGTAGACTAAAAATTATCGTTTTGATAAAATTTAAATTTTTATTAAAATGATTGAATTACGAGGAGACCCGATCACACCTCATCAAAAAGGATTGGTGGTGACTCCCGTTTTTTTATTTTCGTTTTCAAAATCAAAGTCGACCCCTTTTACAAAAAAATAGTTTCGACACCAATCTCTGACATTGACCGTCAAATCGACTTGGATCTAAGGTATGTTATTCTACTCACCTATGGGTACTAATCCACCGTACCGATTGTCAAATCGTCGCTTAGAGCTCGCTAACCAGAATTTTTTTAGAAAAATAAACTTAACAGCCCAATGATTTAAATAGAATTTTTTGAATAGTTCAATGTATTAAATGAAAAGTTTTGAATAGTTTAATGTCCATTTTATAATTTTTTTTAAAGTTAATTGATCGAAACGTAAATTTACTAACAGTTTAATTACCTTGGGTGTAGTTTAGTTTTTAAATTATTTGTTTAATACATAATTTGGTATTTGATTCTGACACTTTTTTTCTAATATGGTAATTATGTTTTTTTTTTCCAATGTGGTACCTGTATTTAGCAAAAGCTATACATTTTGGTACCATAATTGTATTAATTTTTTTAGCGATTAATTCCGGTTTTAGAGTTGATTTGATGAAAATTCATACTTAGCTAATAATATTAGCAATTAACTTTCATCAAATTAACCCTAAACCAGAATTAAGTCACATTCATCAAATTGTATTTGACAAATTAAACAAATTCATAATTAATACTAAATTAATTCTATTAACAAAATGATGAAAAATTCAAATCTAATAATATTGACAATTAACTTTTATCAAATTAACCCTAAAACTCAAATTAAACACTAAAAAGTTAACAGTGCTACATTTGAATACCAAAATATATAACTTTTTTTATTTAAAAATATCAACCGAATCATTAGCATTGCTAGCATTTCTCATCAAAATTTATCAACATGGCACATGGATTAGGTTGCCTTCATATTATGTAGCATATGATTTTATTTTTTTTACAAATTATGTGACATATTGTTGACAAAAAATAAATATGTTAAAGTTTGACAAATTTTGACAAAAACTACCGACTAATATAATGATTGGATTGTTATTTTTAGTTTGAAAATATAGGAATATTGAATTTTTAACTTTTAAAGTATAATAACTAAATCTCAAATTCTATTAAAGTATATGGATTAATAGCATATTTTAAGCTTTTAAAATTCATTAGTGCTAGTGCTAATATATTTGTACTTATTATAGAGCCATTGATTGAGTTAGGGCCAGTTTGGCAATGCTTTTGAGAAGTACTTTTAAAAATTTTAAGTGTTTGGTATTGCTGTCAAAAAGTGCTTTTGAGAAGTAAAATATCCATTTTAGACATGATATTATAAAGTAACAAATATGTATTTAAATAATGTTCAAATTAGTTAATATTATGATATTTTAGCAAAAATATAAAAAAATAATTTATTATAACTTATTGTTAATATTTTAATATATAATATTAATTTTAAATATTTCTAAGTAAAGTAAAGTTCAGACAAGAAAAGGAGAAAAAAATCTTCTAACGTCTAAAAAAAGCTGCAAGGTTAAAATAGTAAAATACCAGCCAAGAAGCACTTTTGGCTGAGAAAAGCCAAAAATTTCTTCTTTTTCATTTGTGCAAAAGTGCTTAATTTAAGTTAAAAAATTTTCAACACTATTATTTGTTCTCTACTGCTTTTAAAGAAAAAGCACTTTTTTGAGCAAAAGTCCATCAGAAAAAGAATGAAGAACAGGGCCTTAGTATCACGAGTTAACCGAAAGAAAAAGATGAAAATACATTTACTTTACAAAGTAAATTGTATTATTTTAATGGTGTTTTATCATTTTATTTTTTATATAGAAAAATAGACACATATAATAGAATTTGAACCTATGCAATTTTTTACATTTGTACTTATTCAACCGAAATTTTTTTTATTATTTATATCATTTTTATAAATATATTTGTTACACAATTTTAGTTTTCACTCATATCGTAACATAATTTAATAATATATATTTTTCTCCACCCAAAAATAAATATCACATAATATAGGTAGTGTTCAGTAAATAGAGTTTCGAGCTTTTTTTAGCTTTTTTGGGCACAAATGGAGGATTGGGTAGCCAAACCCCTAATTGTAATGTTTGATAAATGGAGGTTTGTAAGAGCTTGTTGAGTTAAAACCTCCAAAATACAAAACGTAGAGATGGACAACTTTTTTCACAGTTGATTTAGAATTAGATATGTGGAATGATATATTTGATCATGCTTGCTCAAAAATAACTCCCTTTTCCACATGCTCTCAAACCTAATATTTATCTATTTCTTGAATATTTATATACTCTTAATTTAATTTCAATTTACTTATATAAAATGATTTCTTATGCAATTTTATATTAATTGGATTATGCTACTTGACGAATTTATTTAGAGTGCTACATAATTATCACTAATATAAATACTACGAACATGACATAATTATCACTAACAATATAATTTACAATTATATTGATACACTGTTAATATTTATCAATTTTCACAAGATTAATATTTACAAATAAAGAAGTTAATGAATTTGTTTATTTAAAATTTCAAAAATATTCACTAATTAAATAGTATTTCTTTTTAATAATTTCATCCAATAAAGACTAAATTTATTATAAACAAATAAATATTTAACAATAAAATGTGTCACACCTTTTTTCTTTTTCTTTTTTTGGTGAAAGGAAACAAAAAAGCAACTAATTAGTGATACTCATACTATCAAAAATAAAAACCTCTAGACTGATCCTCCTTTAAGAGATTCTGAACCATATCAGGAGGAAAATCAAAAAATTGCAAATCAGCTCTAGAAGATAAAGCTCCTTTTGCCAAGCAATCAGCAACTGCATTGTGCTCCCTGGGGGTATAGCGTAAAAACCAAAAGTTCTCTTTAGAAAGAATATTCTGATTTCGTCTAATTAGAGCAGAATTTCCATAGCTGAAAAACTTCCTTGAATGGCCCGGATAACGTCCAGACTATCCGAAAGGATTATTACACAATCATGACCTCTTCGTTGAACGAGCTTAAGTCCTTCAAAGATGCCCCAGAGTTCAGCTTCAAAAATCGAGCACTTTCCAAGATATCGATTAAAACCAAATAGCCACTGTCCATTTCTATCTCTCGCAACCCCTCCAACAGATGCATTTCCATTGTCCAGTCGCACAGCCCTCTGTGTTGAGGACGATCTTAGATCCATAAACTTGCTCTTCCAAAAGAGGACCAAGTCCTCCACTGGGAGTAACTCTAGAAGGTGAGTACCATTGAGTAGCCCAACACAAAGAGTTGTTGACAATCTCTCTCGAACTTCATGGTTGTCCTTGAAAAATGAAAAGATTACGATTCTTCTAAAGTCGCCAAATCAACATTCCAAAGAGCCCAGCCCAGCTAGTTCTGCACTTCGGAATCACTGAAACATCCTGCACATTCGAAAGAATCCAATCTTGTAAGTTGAGAGAGAAAGAGTTTATTAACCAATTACCTGATATGACATGGCTCCACACATCCTTAGCTGCATTACAATCTCTGAGAATATGCAAAATATATTCTGTAGGAGAACCACATATAAAGCATCAGGGGTCAATTGCTAACCCTCTTTTAACCCTTTCAACGTTACTAAGGATACGCTACTTAAGAACCAACCAAATAAAGAACCGAACTCTTTACGGGCATGGAGTCTTCCAGACACACTTCCATTTTTCATCCTTCGCGTTCTACTCATCTTGCTTACAAACTTTATAAGTACTTTTGACCGAGAAATTTCTAGACGAAGTATGACACTAAATGATTCTGTCTGGCCCCTCAGAAGAAAGAGGAGAATGAATGCCCATAATCAATTCGATCACCTCTTTTGGAAGCCAAATTCTGAACAAATCTAGGTTCTACGAGCCATCCTCATTGACCATATCTTTAAGGCAATACCCTGAGTCAAAATTAACAGTAGCCGGAATAAACTTGATTAGCTGCCCCACACTAGGAATCCAAACATCTTCCCAACAACGAATTTGGCACCCGTTTCCAACAGACCAACATAAATTTTCTCGAAGCAACGACCAAATTTTGGTAAGAGACTTCCATAGAAAAGAACTCCTATCCCTCCTAATAGAATTAAGGAGAATACCTTCCATACGGTATTTAGCTCTGATAACCCAAACCCAAAGAGCCTCTTTATCAGTCACTATATTAAAACCTAGCTTTAGCAAAAAGGAGATATTCTGGTCTCATAATTTCCGTAAACGAAGGTCACCACAACATTTAGGTTGGAAAATGTAATCCCATCACACCAAAGACATCTTCTTTTTATGCTCAGAAGAAACCCAAATGAACTGCTTCACCAAACTTTCAATTTCATCGCAAACCTCCTAGGGATCATCATAAGCTGCATAAAGTAGCTAGGGATAGACATTAGAATCGACTGTGCCAAAGTTATAAGACCAGCAATAAAAAGTCCCTTTGCCTCCCAACTTTGAAGTTTTCCTCTAACTTTCTCCACAACAAAGTGCATAGTGCTATTAGTCACTCTCTTATGAAAGAGCGGAACTCCAAGGTAACAACCAAGATTCTGAACTTTTTGGAAACCAAACCAAAAACTAATAGAGTCTGCCACCATCTCGTCCACACCTTTAGAGAAAAAGATGTTCGTTTTCCTAGAATTTATTTTGTGACCAAAAAAATCACAAAAACTATCCAGGACGGCCTTTATGAGTTTACAATGTTTCGCATCAGCTTTGCTAAAAATAACTAAGTCATCTGCAAAGAAAAGGTGAGAGATAGGAGGACCAGACCGAGAAAGACAAATGGGACTCCATTTACCTTCCAAAATAGCCGAATTGCTTGACCAAGCCAATTCATACATAGGACGAAGAGATAAGGGGAGAGCTGGCATCCTTACCTAATTCCCCTAGCTGGCTTGAACTTAAACAAAGGGACTCCATTCCACAACACCTGCATCGTAGAGTTAGAGATAAAGGACATAATAACATTAATGAGAAAATTAGGGATACCGACTGCTTGAAGCGAAGCATTAATGAAGTCTCAATTCACTCTATCGTAAGCCTTCTCCAAATCGATCTTGATAGTCATCCACTTACGTTTAAGAGAACTCTTCATCGAATGGATAACCTCTTGAGCAATAATGACGTTATCAATTATATTCCTCATTGCAATAAACCCAGCCTGCTCAGGACCAATAATCTTTGGAAAGATGGTCTTAAAACGATTTGTAATAACCTTCATCAAAAGATTGTATAAGACCGAACAAAGGCTAATCGGTCGGTATTAGGTAAAATCCTCAGGGCTATCCACCTTGAGAATGAGGACAATTAAAGTATTGTTTAGCTCTATATCAATGTTGGCAGCATTGAAGATACTTCTAACCCAATTACAAACAACATCTCCAACCATGTTCCATTACTTCCGGAAAAAGAGTACGAGAAATCCATCACTACCGGGGGCTTTAAGAGAAGACATGTCAAAAAGAGCCCTCTTAATTTCCTTATTAGTAACCTACTTCTCTAGCAGAGAAATATCCTTCTGACCAAGGCGTGAAAAATTACTAGGAGGCAAACTTCCCATAGAACCAGGAGGTTCCCCATATAAATTCTGGAAAAATTTATTGGCCTTGGCTTCAATATCCTCCAGATCATAAATCCAATATCTACAATCATTACAGATCGTAGTAATATGATTAATCTTCCTTTGACGCATGGTACGAGCATGAAAGAACTTAGTGTTACGATCTCCAAGAAGAAGCTAATCACAGCGGGCCTTTTGTTTCCAAAGGAGTTCTTCATGTTGAAAAACATTCTCCAACTCTTGTCGAATTTTTAACTCCATCTGAGCTAGAAAATTAGAACCCGAGAAATTCATAAGCTTCTGTATTCTAGTGAGTTCCTTGATAAGAAACATTTTCCGAGCAGTGATGTGACCATAAACTGACTTATTTCAGTCCTTAAGATCACGAGAGAACGTTTTTAAAGTATCAAACATACCTCCAGAGTAACCCCAATAATCTTCCACAAATTTCCAAAATCCGGATGTTCAACCCAACCTGCCAAGAACCGAAAAGGTCTGCCTCTGGGTAGAATATTCTCCGGATTCAAGGAAAGCAATAAAGGCCTATGATCAGACTTAATTTTAGGGAGATGGGTAACCAAACTATTCGAAAAATACTGGACCCAAGCATCATTTCCCAAAGCTTGATCAAGCCTCTCAAAAAGCATACCCCTATGCCAAGTAAAGGGGGGACCTCTGTACCCTAAATCATGAAGTTCGGCCTTATCCACAAACTCACCAAAAAAAGGGCAACGCCTACCCTTTGTCATACCACCTGATTTCCCAAAGGATGAAAGAATGGCATTGAAATCACCAATTGCAACCCAAGGATAGTTCCTCAAAGGAATCGAACATTTCAACATATCCCACATATCCTTACGCTTCTGCCTATTGGGGCTCCCATAAACGAATGAGATATACATAAAATTCGAGGAAGACATAGACCCAACCCATACCAGAATAAATTGAGAGTGATGATGAATGACCTCAAGACGGACAGAATTTTTCCAACCAATCCAAATGCCCACCGAAAAGCCGATTTCTTCAACACGATGAGAAAAGGGAAAACCTAACTTAGCAATAATAGTATCAGCTTTAGAACCACTGAGTCTAGTCTCAAGCAAACTAAAAATATTAGGACTATGTTCCTGATTATATTCCCGAATAATACGAGGAAACTTTTCACTGGCAAAACCCTTGCAATTCCAAGAGAAAATAGTTAAATTCATAAAACAAAATAGAATTTAGAAAACGTACCTGTACTGTCGAGAGACAGTATCACTATCCACATTCAAAGCTGTACCGTCTGATTCAGAAGTGAGATCATTACTAAGGTTCGAATTTGAAATAAACTTAGCCATTTCATCCATGGATTCAGCTAATGGAACTCTGAAATTACCGGATGCTTTGAAATGACTACCCCGCCCACGCAACGCAGTAGAAACTTTTCGATTGCTACGTCCAATAGACTCTTTGCCTTCATACCCTTCTTTAGAATTAAAAATTCCATCACCTAACCTTCCCCGGAAAAAAGTGACAGAACGAAATTTTTCTTTCTTGTGTGAGGTATCTTTAAAACTAATTGCAGAATGTTTCCCGGGGTCCACAACATCATCAGAAATGTGAACAAGAGAACCCCAGAGCTTTTGAAGGCCAGATTAAAATGAGCTTTAATATTGACTAAGGATCCATCGTTTAAATCCCCTTTTGCCTTATTGGAAAAATATCCACAAACAACCTTATTCATAGCCATTTCCTTGTCCAAAGAAAATTGATTTGATGGTCATGCAACTCCTAAATTTAAAGGAGAATTGAAAATCAAATTATCAATATTAAGGCTTTTATTCGAGGGCTGTTCAAGCTCATTTTCCAAAACAGACCGTTTATCTGGACTTTTTCCAGGCTCCCTAACTGCATTTTAGCCCAAAGAATTTTGCTTAGCAGATTCCACCGTCGACCCATTAGCAGGTCGACCCAAATCAGCAACATTTAAGCCTCTCCTAGCTGTAGCCACACCAACCCCTTTAGCAGACCCCTTGTCCGACTTGGGCTTGCTGCTTGGACCAGCAGATGAGCCCAAAACCCCCAAAAAATTAACCCTATCGGTAGAGCCACCCACTCCCTTAGCATTTAATTCATTTCCTTCCACCGATAGACCAGTATCATTAATATTATCGTGATTTTCGGTGAGCTCTCCTCCATCCATCAATGCCAAAAATCGAGAGTTCAACAGATCCTTCCAAAAGATCGCTCCTGTATTCGCTCCATGACTCACTCCGGCGTTGCCTCAACCATTCCACAAGCCTCACCGAGACCGTCCCTCCACCAACATCTAAGGCCCAAACTCCAGCCCCGCTTCACCAGCCACTCCACCAGCGGTCTCCGCCGAGCCACCATTTACCACATCCGAATGGTCTTTTAAGAACCCGATTCGCAACCACCGTCGGGCATAGATCTTTAACATTCTCATACTTGTCGCAACCAAAACAAATAGTGGGGAGAGCCTTGTATTCAACCCTCTGAACGACACCATCAACTAAGACCTGAGAAATCAGGGGTTTTCCGAGGTTTAAGTAAACCGCAAGACGAGCAAAGCGTCCCCTAGAATTGTTGTCCATCTGGAGATCCAATTTGATGACTTTTCCAACAAATCCTCCAATAGCCTTTACGATTTGTCGTCGAAACAAAAATCCCAAAAGACCCGGCAACCAGATCCAAGCTAGAACCACACTAGGATACAGCTGCATAGGGCTGAACTCCTTGGTCCAAGGTTGGAATGTAAGGTACTGTCAGATGATCCACGGTCCCTGCGTCAAAACACAATCAAAGTCAGTTCTGTTCAAAAAACGAACCAGGTAATACCCATTCTCAATATCCATGAGATGGAAAGAAGAGATAGGTTTCCACAGGCTCGTGATACGATTATGTAGCATATTGTAGCCAATATTTCACCCTAGAAGTTTAATAACCACTGGTAGTTCCATTTCTTTAAACAAAATTTCATTTATTCGGTCTGAGAAACTAATGGCTGGGATCCTATTGATAATTGATGTTTGAACATCTCCTGCTTGTAAATCAATGATAACATGTTAATTTGCATAGTTTCTTGTGTTTAATTCGGTTTATTTCTGAATCAATCCCTACTAAATTAGTATTTTTTATGATTTAAATCTTGTCAGGGGCGCAATTGGACAAAAGCAAGCTGAAAAGGGCCAAATTGAAAGAAAATTATTGAAATGGGGCCAAATCAAAAAGATGGAGGAAGCCAAAGACACATCAAATATTTTGAATTTATAAAAAGCCAAAAATAAAAAATCTTAATTTAGTTTATTTTATTTATTTTTATTTTTTTAAATTTTATATTAAGTTAATTTAGGCTATTTTTAGTAAACCACATCTATATAAATAAGGGCTCTTTATTCTTAGAAAATCATCAATCAATTAATTCTTCTCCTATTACAATTTGAAGTTTTATTATCTTCTTTGTCTTTTTCCTAGTCCAATTTAGAATTGAATTCGTTTTTCTCCTTGGAATTGGCGTGAAGCATCCTGCCAATTTCCATTGCAATTGCTTTCTTTTCCTAAATTGGTTCCATTGTCTTCCAAACCCCTTTTACTTTCCAAATTTCATCATCCTTTACACAAATCCAAATCACATTCCACAACCTTTAAGCATGATTAAATTCATGTCACACTAAAACCCCTTTCAGCTTTAAGCTGGTGTTAACCCCGTCAAAGACCTGTGAATTACAAACCCGAGCTATTTAACTCACACTTTTCAATATTTACTATTTCTCCGGATCAAGAGTATGACTTCGTCAACTCACAAAGTTGAATCAACACTAATTCAAAAAGAACGTCGTTTGAGTTAGTGTGATTAGACGTACAGTTGGAATTTCGAAAGGATCGATTGTCTAATCAGTTTTTCGTGAACACATTGGCGTGCCAAGTGGGGATTGTTGTTTGGTTCCGTTAAGGGAAATAGTAACCGGATTTAAATGTCCCATGCGCTTGAGGGCATTGGTTTGAGCTAGGCTCTTCTAGAACGCAAAGCTGCCGGAGTTCTAAATCACGAACGTTTCGTAGGTTGTTCGATCGGTAAGGGTTGGTTATAGGACGTTCCATAACTAATTTATACAATGAAGAATTGGTGTCCGAGGCGTCCTTGGTAGCTATGACTAGCTTATTCGAAAAGAGGAGTTCATCTAATTTCGAGGATCGGTTCAAAGACGGGAAAACCTGTGCCTAATAATTTCGAGGATCGGTTCAAAGACGAGAAAACCCGTGCCTAAAGCTGAGCTAAATTTAATTGATTTTCTGAATTTAATTTTCAATTTGATTTCCAATTTATTTGATTATCCATTTATGCTATTTTAATTATTCTCTAAGTATTTTAAAACCCCCTGATTTATTTTTCAGCAGGTACGATAGGAGTCGTGGGCACGACCTTTGCCACAACCCTTTGACACGACAAACGTTCTGTTCACAAGATAAACGCATAAATTGATAAAAAACGTCTGATCCCTGTGGAATTGACCCTACTACCACTCTACTACTATTTAGAGTTATTTGTAGGAATTATTTTTGGTGGTTTCGACGCCCATCAATCAAAATCTCTGTCACTTGTATTATCCCTTCGAGGGGAAGAAACATCACAATCCGTTAAGGGATTATTCGAGTCCCCGCCCAAGAGTTTATCCCTCCACGATGGGGCTGAATCCACGAGCATGTCTTCCGCTGCATCACCACTTCCGCCCTTGAATCTCACTTTCTTGGTATTCCGGTCCTCAACGGAATGAGGATCTCCATCGATTCCGGTAGCAACCGATGGCAAAGAAGGAGAGGAATCCTTAGACATACTTTTTCCTTGTTTTGGAAATTAATATTTCAACTTTTTAGCATATTTAAAGTTTAAAATGTGTCATACCTTAATTTGTCATTTTATACATATCAGCTTTCAATTATTAGTTAAACTTTACTAAACATTTTTAAATAAATAGTTAATAGAATCAGTTAATTAAATCAATTAAATTATTACAATCAGTTAATCAGACCAACAACTGCAATCAGCAATTAGCTATACCTTTAAAATTTATCCTCTCTCTGTATTTTAAATTGGAGGTAAAGATTGAATGTTCCATCTTTTTAACATTTTGATATCATCGAATTATCTTTAAAATTATCTCTTCTAAAAATGAAAATTTAAAGTTTAATTAGAATAGCATTCAACTTATAATAATAATAATAATAATAATAATAATAATAATAATAATAATAATAATAAATTATTTGAACAAAATCAGATGATAGTTTTATTTATCTTTTGTGTAATATATAGTATATTTTATTTAAAATTAATGAAAAACATTATAAATAACAATTTAAAAATTTAAAAAACCAATAAACCAAACTTATCCATATAGATGAAATTCAATCTAAAAAATCATTTATATATGAAATTTATTTTTTTAAAAAATTAAATAAATATTACACCTTAATAATAATTTTTCAAATTTGTTTTTTGGTAAAATAAGTTCCAATTCCTTTTATTTTTTGTATATCTGCAATTTAGTCTATTTTTACTTTTAACAATTTAGCTCCTCTACAATTCAGATTTTAAAATTCAAGTCGAGTTATTAATACTGTTACCAAAAAATAGAAAGATTAAATTCCTTGAAATGAAAATCATACTTTTGTAAAAGAAATATTTAAAAAAAAAATCAAAAGAGTCTAGATACGTAACCAACTCTTTTCTCCTTCATCCCAATCCTCAGTTCTTCATTATCTCTATATTTCTTTGTAATTTCATCCTTTACTTATTGAACCATTAGAAAGGAAAGTTTATTTTTATTTTTATTTTCTTCATTATTAGAGTTGTTTAAAAATTATTTTAGTGATGGCAAAGGATCAATTACAAGTTCTTAATGCACTTGATGTAGCTAAAACACAATGGTACCATTTCACAGCAATTATAATTGCTGGCATTGGATTTTTCACTGATGCATATGACCTTTTTTGCATTTCATTGGTCACCAAATTGCTTGGTCGCATATATTATCACAAGGAAGGTGATTCTACCCCCGGAACACTTCCGTCCAATGTCTCGGCTGCCATTAATGGTGTCGCGTTTTGCGATACTCTTGAGGGACAGCTCTTTTTTGGTTGGCTTGGGGATAAGATGCGACGAAAACGTGTCTATGGCATGACACTATTGCTCATGGTTATCAGTTCGGTTGCCTCTGGTCTTTCTTTTGTCAGTGACTCTAAATCCGTGATGGCTACACTTTGCTTCTTTCGATTTTGGCTTGGTTTCGGTATCGGTGGTGACTATCCTCTTTCTGCTACAATCATGTCCTAATATGCTAATAAAAAGACTCGTAGTACTTTTATTACTTCTGTTTTCGTGATGCAAGGTTTCAGGATATTGGCTGGAGGGATGATTGCCATTATGGTTTCTGCAGTATTTAAGGCTTTTTACCCTGCACCAAGTTATGAAATTGATGCTAACCTATCGATTGTGCTTGAAGCTGATTATATTTGGAGGAATATCTTGATGTTCGGAGCTTTCCCAGCTTTGCTCACATATTATTGGCGCACGAAGATGCCCGAAACCGCTCGTTACACTGCCTTGGTCGCCAAGAATGCTAAACAAGCAGCAGCAGGTATGTCAAAAGTTCTTCAAGCTGATTTGGAATTCGAACCAGAGAAACTACAACAAAAGAAAGGGAACGAATTCGGGTTGTTCACCACACGGTTTCTCAGTCGACACGGACTCCACTTGCTCGGTACCACGATGTTATAGTATAAGTCACACGTGCTTTGCATGGTCAATAGGTAGCTGACAATCTGTTAGTACGTTAGCATTCTGTTATAAGCTAGCAGTTCGTCTGTTAGGCATTGTTGTCTATATATATCTGTATTAAGACCTTGAAGCAGGCAAGATTCATTTTCAGAAATAATACATCAATTCTATTCAATATTCTTTCATGGTATCAGTCGCTTGTTAACGACTCCTGGTGTGCCAATCATGTCCACGCATACCGCTGATCCTGCTCTCGTCGATACTCCTGATTCTTCCTTCTCCGGTGATCGATTAGTTAGTTCGTTTCCTCGACATGAGATTGTCAAATTGGACGGCAGTATGTTTCTTCAATGGAAAAAGCAAGTTCGTCTCATCCTTACCGGTTATAGCTTAGAAGGTTTTCTTGATGGATCAGTAACTGCTCCTGCCAAATTTGTTCAAACAACCGATGGATCTCGTCTTATCAATCCAGCTGTGCTAGCTTTCAATCAACAAAACAATTTGCTTACCTCGTGGTTGCTATCCACTATTACCTCCTCGCGTCTTCCTTCATTCAATCATGTTGAGACGGCCTCGGATGTATGGACGACGACCACGAAGCTTTTTGCTGCAGATACTCGCGCCAAACAGTCCCGACTGCGTCATGAGCTTCATTCGCTTCGAAAAGGTAATCTCTCGATCTCCGATCTTGTTGCTAAGATGCAGGGATTGTGTGCTCTCTTGGAGGCATCGGGATCCTTCATTTCCGAGGATGACCGAACCGACATACTTCTGGCGAGTCTTCCCCCTGAGTTTGACGCCATAGTCTCGTCGGTCTCTCTCTCTCCGATCTCCTTGCCCCTTCAACGTGTTGTGGATACCTTGCTCGAGTTCGAACAGCGTCAAGCGCGTGTTGTTCGAGATGTTATTCTCACGGTGAATCTGGTCGAACATCCCTCCTCTGACACGACGGAGGCTCCTGGTCGTGGCGGTCGCTCCTCCGCTCGTGGACGGGGTTGAGGTTTTCACCCTCGTGTACAATGTCAAATCTATAGTCGCTATGGCCATTTTGCACAACGATGCTTCTACTAGTACCGTCGTGATGATCAGTCTCGTGACAATCGAAATACTTGGCCTGGTGTTGGTACGAATTCTGGAAGAGAGAATTTTCAAGATGCAAATTGGAATGGTCAAAATTGGGGCACCTATGGTCAACCGAATGTTTTAAATTCAAGAGAGGGGTTCGGTTATCAAGATACTTGGCCGGTGGTGGATCATTTAGCTACACATGGGCCTGCCCTCCCTACACGTGGGCCGATTGGTGCAAGACCAATTTCAAATGGATTTCCACCTTTTCAACATGCAAGGCGTGAATATGGTGGGGTCTCTAATGATGCACGGTGTGAATATGGTGGGGTCTCTAATGCTCAATTTAATACTTCATTTAATGAGCAATCTGGGCCGCATAGTCCTGTTTCAGTAAGCCCTCATAGACCGCATGAAATTGAAAATAATCTTGTGCCTCGTGGACCGGTTCACACACGAACTTCGGATGAACAAAATTATTCTACACCTAATGCCTATTGTGCTACTATTCATCTGTCTCAGGAAATTGGTGATCCTACGATTCCATGGCGCACAAAACTGAGAGCTCGAGTCTTTCCTGTTGATTCCTCTCCGTATGACTCCTCTCAATTTGTTGGGTTACCTCCGAGGGTTTCTGGCTTACATGTATCTGACTATTCTGATGCCACAGCTTATGATTCAAATTTCAACAATACTAATTCGTATGATCCGTTGCCAGTAGGAAGTGCGACTTGGTGCCCAGATTTGGGTGCCACCCACCACGTTTGTCAGAATACGTCTGCTCTTAATTCTTCCAACCCGTATACAGGTAACTCTTCACTTAAAATGGGTAATGGCACCTCTACTAAAATCGCTTCTATTGGGAATTCGATGTTTGCTACAGAGAAGAAAGTCTTACACTTATCAAATGTTTTGTATGTGCCTAGCATTCGCAAGAACTTTCTTTCTGTGTCTAAACTTACTGCAGATAACAAAGTCTTTTTGAATTTCACCCTTCCTATTGTGTGGTTAAGGATATCCAGACGCAGGAAATATTGATGCAGGGTCGAGTTCGTGATGGACTTTATTATTTTTCGGCCAACTTGACGGATGATTTCCAAGTGGTACATAATGCCTCTGTTCGAGACACTACCTTAAGTAATAATGTGTTTACATTGTGGCACAGGAGACTAGGTCATCCTTCTTCTATTACAGTGAAAAATGTTCTTAGTAAATGTCACATTACATTCAATAAAAATTGTTTTGATGAAGCATGTGTAGCATGTCAGCAAGGGAAATCACACAAACTATCGTTCTCACAATCCCTCACAAAGTATGATGATTTTTTTGAACTTGTAGTTTCTGATCTCTGAGGACCAGCTTCTGTTTCATCTGAAGGAAATCTTTACTATGTATCCTTCATTGATATGTATAGTCGTTTCACGTGGATTTATTTGATTAAACATAAATCTCAAGCTCTTGAGTGTTTTATACAGTTTCGACGGATGGTTCAGACTTAGTTTGGGAAATGTATTAAGAAATTTCAAAGAGATTGGGGTGGTGAATTTCAGACGTTTGCATCTGTTCTAGCCAATCATGGTATTCTTCACCGATTATCTTGTCCTTATACGTCTGAACAGAATGGGGTAGCTGAACGTAAACATCGTCATATTGTGGAAACTGGTCTTACCTTGTTAGCTCAGGCTAGTGTACCTATGAACTACTGGGTTATGCCTTTCGCAGTAATGTGCATCTCATTAATCGACTACCTACTTTGGTATTAGGTGATCAATCTCCGTATCAATGTTTGTATGGTCATCCACCAGAGTATGACCATCTTCGAGTTTTTGGGTGCTGTTGCTTTCTCTGCTTACGACCGTTTGTTTGACATAAGCTTGACTATCGCTTTCAACCTTCTATGTTTCTTGGGTACAGCTCCCAACATAAAGGTTATTTCTGTTTACTACCAGATGGGAAGCTCATTATTTCTCGTCATGTGATTTTCGATGAACAAAAGTTTTTGTCCTGTCTCCTGGTTCTTTTCATGGTCAACAGTCTCAACCAGTGAGTCTTCCTACATATGTTCCCGTTGTCAGACCACTGATTCCTCAAAGTAGTGCAGCATGTTCCAGAGATCGTGGAAATCCATCTGTTGACTCTATAAATGCCCATCCAAATCCCAGTGCGACTAGTGCTTCATCATCTACCTCCAGCTCTTCCGAAAACACCAATGTTTTGTGAACTGCATCAAGCCCTTCAGCAGATGGCTCTCTGGAATAGTTGCCGACTATTCAAGTTGTTCCTACTGTGAAAGAAAGTGAGCCTGTTAACACTCATTTGATGGTTACTCGGGCTAAAGCGGAATATTTAAGCCAAAAGTGTTATCTGTTGATACAGCTGAATTTGAGCCTAACTCGATTGAAGAGGCTCTTAATCATCCTTAATGGCGACAGGCAGTTCAAACTGAGTTTGATGCCTTGTTAGCCAACTCCATCGGGGCTCTTCTCCCTCTTCCGTCTGGTCGCAAAGAAATTGGTTGCAAATGGTTGTTTAAAGTAAAAAAGAATCCAGATGGATCCATTGATCGGCAGAAGGCTCGGTTAGTTGCCAAAGCATGCTCCCAAGTGCCGGGATGTGATTTTACAGAAACATTCAGTCCAGTGGTCAAACCAGCAACTATACGTGTTATTATTTCTGTTGCTATGTCTCGTGGGTGGCAACTCAGGCAAGTTGATGTAAATAATGCATTTTTGAACGGAGATTTAACTGATGAAGTTTTCATGCAGTAACCCTCGGGTTTTGTTCGATATGGTTCGCATGGTGAACAGCTAGTGTGTCGTCTGACTAAAGCCCTCTATGTTTTACGACAAGCACCCCGTGCCTGGTTTGACAAGTTGAGGAAATATCTTGTTGGTAATGGGTTTACTGTTTCTAAGTCTAATGCTTCATTATTTCTTAAGGTTCTTAACAAGCTTACATTGTATGTTCTTATTTATGTGGATGACATTATTGTCACTGGCGATTTGTCTGCTGAAATTGCTAGCTTTATTCAGCAACTTAACGACAAATTTGCTCTTAAAGATTTGGGTGAGCTTCATTATTTTCTGGGGGTTGAAGTGAGCAAATCTACTTCTGGTAGTCTTCATTTGTGTCAACAGAAATACATTAAGGAACTTCTTACTCGATGTTCTATGGATAATGTGAAACCTGTTCATACACCAATGGTTAGTTCGCACATCAGAGTTTAGCCGGAGCTCTTCAATATATTGTCTTAACTCGACAGAATATTTTGTATGCGGTAAATCGGGTCTGTCAGTTCATGCATGCTCCCACTACAGTACATATGACAGTTCTTAAACGTATTCTGCGATATCTTCGTGGCACAATATCTCATGGTCTAGTTTTTCGTCAATCTACTAGACTTTCTTTGGTCGGATATGTGGATGCAAACTGGGGTCTTGATTTTGATGATCGTCGCTCCACAACAGGATACTGTGTATATTTTGGGAATGCCCCCATTTCGTGGTGTTCAAAGAAATAGCAAGTTGTTTCTCGATCCACAATTGAAGCTGAATATCAGAGTTTGGCTGGAGCTACTAGTGATATTGCATGGCTTGTATCTCTTTTGTCTGAACTCAAACTCACCTCTGCTGATGTTCCTACTGTATGGTGTGATAATACTAGTGCTGTTGTTGTTGCCGCTAATTCAGTTCTGCACTCCAAGTTCAAGCATGTGGAACTTGATTTGTTTTTTGTTTGTGAAAAGGTGGCTAATGGAGAATTGATTGTTGGTGAAGTTCCGGCAAGTGACCAGGTTGCGAATATTCTTACTAAGCCATTATCTGTATCCCTGTTTACTCGTTTTCGTCATGTTCTTAAGATTGTACCTCTAGAAGAAGCTAGGTGAATGTTATAGTATAAGTCACACGTGCTTTGCATGGTCAATAGGTAGCTAACAATCTGTTAGTACGTTAGCATTCTGTTATAAGCTAGCAGTTCGCCTGTTAGGCATTGTTGCCTATATATATCTATATTAAGACCTTGAAGAAGGCAAGATTTATTTTCAGAAATAATACATCAATTCTATTCAATATTATTTCACAAGCACTTGCTCGGTACCACAAGCACTTGGTTCTTACTAGATATTGCTTTCTATAGCCAAAACCTGTTCCAAAAAGACATCTTTAGTGCCATTGGTTGTTTCCCAAAGGCAAAAACCATGAATGCCATTGAAGAAGTTTATAAAATTGCAATAGCTCAAACTCTCATTGCACTATACAACACTGTTCCTGGATATTGGTTCACAGTGGCATTAATTGATAAAATAGAAAGATTCAAGATTCAATTGATGGGATTCTTTTTCATGACAATTTTTATGTTTGCATTAGCAATCCCATACCATCATTGGACACTACCCAACAACCAGATTGGATTCGTTATCATGTACTCGCTAACTTTCTTTTTTGCGAATTTTGGACCGAATGCCACTACTTTTGTAGTCCCTGCAGAGATTTTCCCAGCAAGGTTGAGATCAACATGCCATGGAATCTCAGCTACATCAGGCAAAGCAGGGGCAATGGTGGGTGCTTTTGGGTTTTTGTATGTTGCAGACGCTATCGGAGTGAAGAAATCACTAATGATTCTGGGTTTCATTAACTTTTTGGGAATGTTGTTCACATTTTTGGCGCCTGAATCTAAAGGAAAATCACTGGAAGAGATATCTGGGGAAGCTGATAAGAAAAAGGAACTGAAACACAATCTGGGTAGCTAAATTGATGGATTTTGCTAGCAATTCTTGCCATTTTTTTTTTTTGGTTTATCTTTGTTTTAAGCTAATGCTATGTTGTCTTTTGAGATTTTTTGTTAATTCTTACCTGAATCCGGGAAAAACCGATCAATCCACCCGAATTTAAGCCTAATAGAATCCTATTTAATCTGAAAAATTCAGTAACACATATACATATAATGCTATCATTCCTCATAAACCAACAATAAAAGTAATAGTTTCATTTCATCAAATGTACTACAAGATGTAACCTTGATTGCATAATCGTAACTCAATTGTTTCTAAGAACACGAAAACATAAGTTGAAACCCTAGTTATTTAGTCGATTTCTCTATGCTTGGAACAATACTAAAAGGAATATAAACACATATACCATATGCATATGAGAGGAAACTTTTATGTTAGTCAAGCCCTGATGAAACAGTCTAAAAGGAGGGTATTCGTAAACTGACCATTTCGGTTTTCTTTATCAGAACACTGCTGGGGAATACAAGAGAGATACAGGCGACTATTATCTTAAAACTCCTGCAATGCTAATGGTATAAGTGTCAAATCCGACATTAGAAACCAAAGTTCAAACTTCGTAAAAATCCATTGATGGCTATCGATTCCACCAATATAAACCTACACCTAGTTGCAAATTTAAGCAGTATAGGGAGTAGGGTCGATCCCACAAAGACTGGTTTACTGAAAAATTGTCTATCTCTTGACCAAATTAATGTCTGGGCAGTTGTCGTGCCCGCGACTTTTGGGGGGGAATAAAATATTAAACCTGAAATAAACACAGAAAATAAAAACGTAAAAAGTAACAGACTAAATGGGAAAAAAATTGAAGTAATCTGAAACGAAATCGATTAAACTTAGCTCAGCCTTAAGTGCAGGTTTCTCCGTCTCTGACCTGATCCTCGAAATTAAATGAACTCCTCTTTTTCAATAAGCTAGTTATAGCTACCAAGGACGCATCGGACACCAACTCTTCCTTGTGTAAATTAGTTATGGAACGTCCTATAACTAACCCTTACCGATCGAACAACCTACGAAACGTTCGTGATTTAGAACTCCGGCAGCTTTGCGTCATAAAAGAGCCTAGCTCGAACCAATGCCCTCAAACATTGGGACATTTAAATCCGGTTACTACTTCCCTTGACGGAACCAAACAGCAACCCCCACTTGGCACGCCAATGTGTTCACAAAAAACCGATTAGACAAACGATCCTTTCGGAATCCAACTGTACGTCTAGCCGCACTAACTCAAACGACGCCTTTTTTGACTTAGCCTGACTTGACTTTATGAGTTTACGAAGTCATACTCTTAATCCGGAGAAATAATAAGTATTGGAAATTGGGGGTTAAATAGCTCGGGTTCGTAACTCACGGGTTTTTGACAGGGTCAACACCAGCTTAAAGCTGAAGGGGTTTAGTGTGGCATGATTTTAATCATGCTTGCAAGTTTTGGAATGTGTTTTGGCTTGGTGCGAAGAGTGATGGAATTTTGGAAGGGGAAAGAGGTTTGGAAATCAATTAAACCAATTTTGGAAAAACAAACAAATGGGATTGAAATAGGCAGAATGTTGGACGTTAGCTTGAAGAAAAAAAAATAAAAGAAATCCTATTCTAAATTGAAATAGTAAAAGAGAGAAATAGAACTTCAAATAGGAATAGGAAAAAACATATTTGATTGATGATTTTCCAAATACAAATAACCCCTATTTATAAATATGGGGTTTACTAAAAATAGGCTTAATTAATTTAATATAAAATCTTAAATAATTAAAAATAAAAATAATTAAAAATAAAATAAACTAAAAATAGGATTTTCCATATTTGGCTTTTTACAAAGTCAAATTGCTTGATGTGTCCTTAGCTTCCTCCATCTTTTTGATTTGGCCCTATTCCATGATTTTCTTTCAATTTGGCCATTTTTAGCTTGCTTTTGATTAATTGCATCCCTGACAAGATTTAAATCATAAAAATACAAATTTAGCAGAGATTAATTCAGAAATAAACTGAATTACATACAAGAAATCATGCAAAATAATCATGTTATCATATCCCCCTACTCATCTCATGCTTGCCCTGAAGCATGTTGTTCTTTCTAACATTAGAATTAATTCTACAATTTATTAAAAATCGAGCCTCTTTTCTGCATCCATACTCAATGTAAACAACATAGGCAAAAATAATTAAATCAATGCTCAAAACATATAGTTTAATCAACAAGACAAGTGTCATAAAATTTGAAATATGCGAACTAGACAATTTCATTAAATTGAGTTTGAATCCAATAAATTTCAAGGCATTATTAATTAACTAAACTTTTAGAAAAATAAATTAGACATGGTCAAACCTTTTTACGCGAACTAAGATGACAACCCAAGCACCCTATCCCAGTTACTCAGTTCAAACAGTCTTTATTATTGAGCTCTATTAGCGGAATGTTATTAAGTTGTCGACTTGTCACTCGAACCTTTTTACGCGAGACGAGATGACAACCCAAGCACCTCCCCCCGGTTACTCAATCCGGTCACGTTTTCGAAACTTTCACTCATAACTTGAGCCTTTTAATTTTTTTTTTTTCATTTTTTTTTCATTTATTCATGCACAAGAAAATATGTATTTTTTTCAAACAATCAATTCATGAAAATCTAGCTACAGACATCAATTTTAAAATACAAGTGTCGATTAATCTATATACTTGAGCATTTAAATTCAAAAAAATTTGCCCAATTGTCCAAGTTGACTAAGTATGAGATTAAAGGCTCAATGTCAAATAAACTGTTGAATGAATTCAATGAAAGACTGAACATATGCAAAAGAGAAACATGCAGCAAAAATCAATCAACCATCCTTGCATACTTACTATATTCATCCCCCCTACTTATTCTAAGCTTGTCCTCAAGCATGTGTCATATTATAGAAGAGAAACAAAGAACAGCAGCTCAAATAAATAAAATGAGAAGTTTAGAGTACTCCCCATGTATGTTTTCAATGATTTTGTCGATGTTGGGGGTAACGGTTTTGCAGGATATCTAGGATTGTGGATACTTGATTTTCCATCATCCTAAGTCTCGCCTCGATTTGGCCTAAATGTGCCTCCATAGATAGAGGTTGTTCCTCTTGCTCTCTAGTATTGATGTGTCGACGTTGGCGAAAAACCATGTTTTCGCGAGAAGTCCGCGTACCTGGAGGAACAAAATAACACGAAGTAGGGGTGCCGGCAATTTAGATATTGAGAACAACAGGTCTAATCGTCTTGTTAGTTGGCCACCTCTGAGTCCCTCCATCTGTCGAACCACTTACTGAGGATCACCTTAGCCCGTTATCAAGTCCTCGTTGGCTAAAGTGAAGATACTATGCACCAGGTAGGATTCCAGAGAAGAGGAGGTGAGTCATTAAGACCGCTTAAGTACCAAGCTCTCCCTAGATCCAATCCTAGACATGCATATACCAATTGCCACACCTTAACCTTATAGCAAAGAGAGGGGAAGACGGCGGCGGTAGTGCAATGGCGTCGGTGATGGTAGTGCGACGGCGGCGACGATGATGGGTGCTGCGACGGTGACGGAGATGGTGATGGCAACATAGGTTGGTTGTGGGGGAGAGGGTTTGTTTTAATGGTGTTTTTGGGTAAGTGTGGATGGGTTGAATGGATGGGTATTGGGTTTGGGTTTTGGTGTTTTATGAAGGTTAAGTAGTTGGGTTTTTTTTTAGGTAAATATTTGTCACCAAATTAGCATGTCGTGCCCGCGCCATCGCTATTATCCGACTTTCGAAAAAAATTCATGATCTCCATTATGTTCCTAGAAACATCAAATCAACTGAATTAAGTAAAAATTTATTTATTTACACCCTAAATCTTACTAAAACTTAAAATTAAATAAATGAAAAGAAAGTTGGGTTGCCTCTCAAAAAGCGCTTTTGTTTAGCTCGACGACCTGTTATTCAAATTCTGGGCTCGTCGAGAACAATCTCCTCAATTGTGTGTGTTTGAAAATTCTTGAAAAAGGGTTTTAGTCGTTGCCCATTCACCTTAAAGCACTTTCGTATTTCTTCACTTTGAATTTCCACTACACTATTCGAAAACAAGTTAGTAATAGTAAATGGCCTATCCATTTGGATCGAAGCTTACCAGCGAAAATTTTTAAGGTGGAGTCGTATAGAAGAACTTTTTGTCCAATTGAAAACTGCTTCCTAGTGATGAATTTGTCATGAAACTCCTTCGTCTTTTCTTTATAAACTCGAGCATTTTCATATGTATCGTTTCTAATTTCCTCGAGTTCCTGGATGTCCAATTTCTGATATTTTCCTGCAGACTCCATTTCCATATTACACTGCTTAACTGCCCAAAACGCCTTGTGCTCTAACTCGACCGGAAGATGGTACGGTTTACCAAAAACGAGTCGGTAAGGGGACATGCCTATTGGTCCCTTGTAAGTTGTCCTATAAGCCCAAAGTACGTCATTTAGTCTCAAACTCCAATCCTTCTTGTTAGGTTTAACCGTCTTTTCCAGAATAGACTTGATCTCTCGATTCGACACTTCGGCTTGCCCGTTCGTTTATGGATGATAAGCAGTGGCAATTTGTTGAGTCACTCCATATTTCTCTATCAGTGCACTTACGAGCTTATTGTAGAAATGAGTTCCTCTGTCACTGATTATTGCCTGTGGAGTGCCATACCTGGAAAAAATAGAATTTTTAAGAAAGTCAACTACGGTCTTAGCATTATCATTGCGAGTGGCCTTCGCCTATATCCACTTAGAGACATAATCAACAACTAAGAGTATATAAAAACTACCGAAAGAAGAAACGAAGGGACCCATAAAGTCGATGCCCCACACATCGAAAATTTCACAAATATGAATAGGAGTAAGGGGCATCTCATTTCGACGACTAAGGTTGCCAACTCTTTGGCATTTTTCACATGTTTTGCAGAATACAAAGGCATCACGAAATATGTTTGGCCAAAATAGTCCATATTCGAGAATTTTGTGTGCGGTGCGTTTAGGTCCAAAGTGTCCTCCACATGCATAAGAATGATAAAAGGTTAAGATAGACTGTACCTCCGTTTCTGCTACACACCGTTGAATTACCTGATCGGAGCAATGCTTCCACAGGTAAAGATCGTCCCAAATGTAATACCTCGCATCCTTTTTTATCTTATCTCTTTTAGACCTTGGTAATTCTGAAGGAATAGTACCTGTAACGAGGTAATTTACTATGTCTGCGTACCAAGGATGAATCGCATTTGCTGAAAACAGGTTTTCATCTGGAAAGTTGTCTTTCAATGGTGTGTCATCTATTGGAATCGGTAATTGACTCAGATGGTCAGTTACTAGATTTTTGCATCCCTTTTTATCTCAGATTTCAAAGTCGAACTCTTGTAGGAGCAGAATCCACCTGATCAGTAGGGGTTTTGCCTCCTTCTTTCCTATTAAGTACTTTAAAGCTGCATGATCAGAAAAGATAATTACTTTAGTTCCCAATAGGTAAGATCTAAATTTATCTAAAGCAAACACAACAGCTAATAATTCTTTCTCGGTGGTTGTGTAATTACTTTGGGCAGCATCCAAAGCTTTCGAAGCATAGTAGATAACATGAGGCTCTTTCTCTATTCTTTGGCCAAGAACAGCTCCCACACTTTGGTCACTTGCATCACACATAATTTCGAACGGGAAGTTCCAATTTGGTGGCTACACTATAAGAGCGGAGACCAATTTCTGCTTCAGCACGTCGAATGCGTCTTTACAAGTCTGGTCAAATTCAAATTCTTTATCTTTTTGTAACAGACTGTAAAGTGGTCGTGCGATTTTCGAGAAATCTTTCATGAATCGTTTGTAAAATCTTGCATGACCAAGAAATGAACTAACCTCCCTCATAGATGTGGGGTAAGGTAATGAGTTAATAATATCCGTTTTTGCCTTATCGACCATAATTCCTTCCGAGGAAACTATATGACCTAAAATTAACCCTTTGTCAACCATGAAATGGCATTTCTCATAATTTAAAACAAGATTAAATTCTAGGCATCTTCGTAATATTTTAGCAAGATTATCGAGACATTTGTTAAAAGAGTTACCATATACCGTGAAGTCATCCATAAAGACTTCAATGATCTTCTCGACATAATCGGAGAATATGCTCACCATGCATCTTTAGAAAGTAGCCGGAGCATTGCAGAGTCTAAACGGCATTCGTCTATACACAAACGTTCCGAAGGGCACGTGAAAGTCGTTTTGTCTTGATCTTCCGGAGCCACTGGAATTTGAAAAAATCCTGAATATCCATCGAGACAACAATAATGGGTCTTACCAGCTAATCGTTCGAGCATCTAATCGATGAAGGGAAGTGGAAAATGGTCTTTCCTGGTAGCTGCATTCAATTTCCTGTAATCAATGCAAGCCCTCCATCCATTCTGGACTCATGTAGGGATCAGCTCTTCTGACGAGTTTTTCACCACTGTCACACCAGTTTTCTTGGGCACGACATGAACCGGGCTAATCCAATTACTGTCAAAAATCGGGTATATCATTCCAGCATCTAACAGTTTTTGGATCTCCTTCTTCACTACCTCCATCATGGGTGGATTAAGACGCCTTTGAGCCTCTCTCTTTGGTTCCGTGTTATCTTCGATGGAGATTTTGTGCATACAAGTTGATGGACTTAGCCCTTTTATGTCGGCTATCGTCCAGCCAATAGCTTCCTTAAAATCTTTCAGCACTCGGACTAGACTTTCCTCCTCGTCTTGGGTTAGTTTCTTTGATACTATCACCGGTAAGGTGTCTTTCTCTCCCAAAAAGTTGTACTTAAGGTGGTCCGGTAATTCTTTAAGCTCCAAGGTTGGTGGCTGCAAAACCGAAGGTAACATTTTAGTTTGGAAAGGTAATAGTTCAAATTGGTTACCTTGGTTTGTCAATGATGGTTGCGTTTCTAAGTGTTTGACAATTTTTCGCAACGGATCTTCAATGACTGCTAGTTCCTCCAGTTGACGTAAAACATCAATGTCAATGCTTCTGTAAAGGACAGTTTCCAACTCATCAAAGTTATGATATTCGAAATAAGATTGAGTTAAACAATCTAAAATATCGATGCTAGAAATATTTAATAAGAGTTAGGATGACTCATGGCTTCGTAGACGTTGAATTTCATGATTTCATCATCAAACTCCATTGTCAGTGTTCCGCTTCGAACATCAATTTTAGCGTTTGCGGTACTTAGGAACGACCTTCCAAGCAAAATGTCAGACGAATTAGTTGAGTTATCATCTTCCATATTAATAATGTAGAAATCTGCAGGGAAAACTAATTCGTTAATTTTAACAAGGACGTCTTCAAGCAGTCCCTCGGGATAGACGACTGACCTGTCCACCAACTGGATTATTACTCTTGTTTCTTTCAAAAGACCCGCGTTAATCAACTTATAAGTAGAATAAGGCATAACATTAATTGAAGCCCCTAAATCACACATGGCTTTCTTAATGCCTACATTACCTATCTCACAAGATATAGCAAACATATCTTGGTCCTTCTATTTGGGAGGAACTTTCTTTTGCAGTACTGCGGAGACATTTTCTCCTACATTTACTCTTTCGTTACCTATCAACCTTCTCTTACTAGAATACAATTCTTTGAGGAATTTCGCATAAGTGGGATTTGTCTGATAGCATCGAATAAAGGGATGTTTACCTCCACCTTCCTGAATGTCTCGAGGATTTTTTTTCCTCTTTCTCTTTCTTATCCTTTGCAAGCCTCCCTAGAAAAGGAGGTGGTATCACAATTGGTCTCTGAATTTCTGATTCCGGCCTAGCTGTTGGATCCGTCATTTGTTTTTCCCGTTCCTTGTCTTGCCCACGACTTTTGGCTGGCACTGTTTCCAGAACCTTTCCACTACGAAAAGTTATTGCACTTGCATTCTGTCGAGGATTCGGCTCTGTCTGGGAAGGTAATTTACCTTGAGACTCCAAACGATTAACTGCCATCGAGAGTTTACTAACTTGATTAGTTAGTTCTTGTATTGATGCATCTGTCCTCTGTTGATATTTTGTAGCATCGGCGGCAAGTCTTTCCACAATAGCTTCTAAAGATGTGCTCGGCTTGGGTTGCTGTTGTGATGGTTGCAGAGGTCTTGCTCCGTAACTTAAGTTGGGATGATCCTTCCACCCAGGATTGTAGGTGTTGGAGAAAGGATCATAGCGTCTTTGTGGAGGTCCCAAAAAACCTCCGACAGCATCAACATGTGCCATTGAATTGTCGTTAAGGATTGGGCACGAATCCGTCGGATGTTCAGATGTAGAATAAATTCCACACAGTTGGGTTAGAATCTTCTTATCTATAAGCAAAGATTGAACAACATTGGTAAGCTTATCCAATTTATCTTCTCAAGATGAAACGTTTACCCCACAAACGATCCTTTCGAAATCCAACTATACGTGTAACACCCCCTACCCGTATTCATTATCGGAATAGGGAACGAGGCATTACCGGAGCTTACAATATTTATTTATTTTTTTTTACTCAATATAACTCCTTTATAAACAATCTAGTCTTCCCTGCAAAATTTTTTTTTAAACCGAGACTAATTCATATCAACCAATCCAATCAACATACCTTCAAAATAGATCCATGCAAATTTATAAGATAACCTCATTACATACTAAAACTAGAAATTTGTTAGCCATACCAATGGCTGACCTTACATTCATTTCATATTAACATCTACTTTATTAGCTTATACATGCCATTGATTTCCAAAATAAAGTTTCTTTATATACCGAAATCTTGGGGTTGATAGTGTGATGTGTCTCCCACCGAATCCGACCTCCGAGCTCTTAATACTACAAAATAGAGAAAAGGAAACAGAGTAAGCACTTTGTGCTTAGTAAGCCCATGTAACAAGAATTATACTTACCTAACATTTTCAATATAATGTAATAACCATTTATATATCCATTCAATGCATTATTACCTTAACATTTACAAACTCAACATTCAAGTCAGTCCAATAATTTTCATATATCAATAATATATACTATCATTGATGAGCTCATCAATACCATAATTTCCATATTTTTTTTTTATTTATCCCATTGAATTACTCGGAATTTCGATGGATTTTCAGAGGTACACTTTAGTGTACAAATTCGGGTTCGTCAATTCATATTCATGTGCGCACATTTTCATTTCAGAGAGCACACTCCCGCGAACCTCATCTTTACAGCGGGATTACCAGTCCAGGCTAAATCCCCTGTAATATAAACTCATAGAGTATTGTCGAGATTACCAGTCCAGGCTAAATCCCCTGCAACGACAATTACTCTAATGAGTTTGGATCTGAATTACCAGTCCAGGCTAAATTCAGACCCTAATTCGGATTACCTGTCCGGGCTAAATCCATTTTCCACATATTCTTCGGGAGGGCTATATCAGGATAGGATCACCCGTCCGGGCTAGATCCTTTTTACCGTCAATTCCTTTTCAGAGATCCATCAAATTTTCCTTTCATTCAACCGGGATTTCTTTCCCTTTTTATCAAATATATCAATGTTTCATCAAATTTCATACAATGGACATTCAAATCATATTCATATCAATAACATACATTTCAAGCATTTAAGAATATAATTCAAGTTACACGAACTTACCTCGATTCTAGTTTGTATACAAAATCTACTAGTCCGGAACTTTTTCCTTTCCTCGATTTAGCTTTGTGTTTGAGTTTTCCGGATCTAAATAAATAAATTTAATTATCAATTCAATACATTTCATGTTCACATGTAGCATTCATTATAATTCTATTACTATTTATAGTTCATTCAAAGCTGTCTACTTGAGTCATAGTCACTAAATTATTTATTTTTCGAGCTACAGAACTCCAAATGAAGAACCGTTAATTTTCCTTGAAACTAGACTCACATATCTTCACACCATAAAATTTTCATAATTTTTGGCTTAGCCAATTAGTACAGTTTATTCGTTAAAGTTTCCCCTGTTTCATTGTTTGAAAGTTCTGCTATCTCTTCACAAAATCTCAGATATCTCACTGTACAGAATTAAAATAATGTTTTCATTTGTACCATAAAAAAATAGACTCACTAAGGATTCTAAGAATATAAACCACTCCCAATAATTATTTTATTCAATTTTTTATGATTTTTCAAAGTCAGAACAGGGGAACCCGAATTCATTCTGACCTTGTCTCACAAAACCTATTATATCTCATGATTTACAATTCTATTGCTTACAACGTTTCTTCCATAAGAAACTAGACTCAATAAGCTTTAATTTAATATTTTTTCCATCTTCTAATTCAACTTCTACAATTTATGGTGATTTTTCAAAGTTAGACTACTGCTGCTGTCAAAAACTGTTTTAGTGCAAGCTGGTTATTACCATTTTTCCCCTAAACTTTCAATGAATGATAATTTCGTCCCTGCTCAATTAACCTCTCAATTGAGCTTATTTTTCCCAATTAACACTTTATTATATCACTTTAAACTACTTTATAACCTTTGGAAATCATAATTTCAGTAATAGACTTTAATTCCAAACACTTTCATAATTAGGTCCCAAAAATCAATTTCTATTGAAATTACCTAATAAAATCATCTCTTAAACGAATTAAGGCTTAAATTTCATGCTATTTCATCATAAACTTACATAAAACAACCATGGTGGCTTTCAATTTCATCCATGAAATCAAAGACTAATGAATTTAATGATAGGACCTAGTTGTAAAAGTCTTTAAAAACACAAAATTACAAGAAATAGGCAAGGATTCACTTACTTGGTGCAAAAATTATGATATACCAGCTTAGATACCCCTCCTATGGCGTTTTTTGCTGATGAGAGTGAAGAAAAATGAAGAGATTTCTAGATATCCCTATTTAGTCCTAGTTTTATTTAGCAAATTTTGTTATTTTCCCATTTTACCCTTATTTCTCCTTATTTTCTTGCTGATTTCATACCTTTGCCGTCCAGCCCAATTAGACCTTGGGTCTATTTTCCTTTTAAGCCCTCTTTATTTTATCATTTAAACTATTTAATCATTTTCATAATTTTGTATTTGTTACAATTTAGTCCTTTTCATTTAATTACATACTCAAACGTTAAAATTTTCTAACGAAATTTTAATACCACATTACTAACATTTTATAAATATTTATAAAAATATTTCCTACTCAATTTTATGAGATCAAGGTCTCGATACCTTGTTTTTACCCAATTCCTTCAATAATTCCTTTTTCTAACTAACCACTAAATCGGTAAAATTTTTCTATCGATATTTTAATACGATTTTCCTATCATATAATATTCATGCAAAAATATTAAAATAAATTTCTCTTTAAATCGGATTTATGGTTACGAAACCATTGTTCCGATAACCTTGAATTTAGGCCATTACAACTCTCCCCCCCTTTTAAGGATTTTCGTCCTCGAAAATCTTACCAGTAAAGAGGTTTGGATATTGTTTCCTCATTGTCTCCTCCGGTTCCCATGTCGCTTCCTCAATCCCATGCTTTTGCCATAATACTTTCACTAAATTTATCTTTTTATTTCTAAGCTCCTTTGTTTCCCGTGCCAATATCTTGACCGGTTCTTCACTGTAAGTCATATCCGGTTGAATCTCCACTTCTGTCGGAGAAATAACATGTGAAGGATCTGACCGATATCGTCGTAGCATAGATACATGAAAAACATTATGAATTCTATCAAGTTCCGGTGGTAATGCCAATCGATAAGCGACCGGTCCAATTCTTTCTATAATTTCATATGGCCCGATAAATCTTGGACTCAATTTACCCTTTCGACCAAACCGGAGAACTTTCTTCCAAGGAGACACTTTCAGGAATACCTTGTCACCGACCTGAAATTCAATCTCTTTTCGTCTAAGATCGGCATATGATTTTTGGCGATCGGAAGCTGCTTTTAAACTATCCCGAATAACCTTTACTTTTTCTTCTGTTTCCCGGATTAAATCAACCCCATGTATCTTCTTTTCACTGAGCTCTGTCCAATATAATGGTGTTCTACATTTTCTACCATACAAAGCTTCATACGGAGCCATTTTAATACTGGACTGATAACTGTTATTGTAAGCAAATTCAATCAAAGGTAGATATCTCTCCCAATTACCATCAAACTCTAGTATACAACATCGGAGCATATCTTCCAATACCTGAATTACACGCTCAGATTGGCCATCTGTCTGAGGATGAAATGCAGTGCTGAAATACAACTGAGTACCCAAGGCTTCTTGCAATTTGTCCCAGAAACGAGACGTAAACCGAGGATCTCTATCTGATATAATGGAGACAGGCACTCCATGTAGCCTGATAATCTCAGATATGTACAGTTCAGCCAGTTTATCTAAAGAATAATCCATACATACCGGAATAAAGTGCGCTGACTTTGTCAATCGATCAATAATCACCCAAATAGCATCTTTTTTCCTCGGAGACAACGGTAACCCCGATACAAAATCCATAGTGATTCTTTCCCATTTCCATTCCGGTATAGTAATTGGCTGAAGTAACCCCGAAGGTACCTGATGTTCAGCTTTAACTTGCTGACATATTAAACATCTTGATACAAACTCAGAAATATCACGTTTCATACCTGGCCACCAGTACGTCTTCTTCAAATCATTATACATTTTATTACTTCCCGGATGTACAGACATAATACCACTATGAGCCTCGTGTAAAATCTT
This sequence comes from Gossypium australe, assembly GCA_005393395.2. Lineage (NCBI taxonomy): Eukaryota > Viridiplantae > Streptophyta > Magnoliopsida > Malvales > Malvaceae > Gossypium > Gossypium australe. The sequence continues at coordinate 146,491,986 of CM016616.1, read as the reverse complement.
CTGTATGAGCTCTGAATTCTTGGGTACACATACCCTATCTCTGAATAATAAACAACCATCAATCCCCACTTGAAATTCAGAATCAGTACCTGACTCACATTGTGCCCGTTTAACCTGCAACTTTTCATCATTCTTCTGAGCTTCACATATTTGCTGTAGAAATGTCGGTTTAGCTCTCAACTCAGCTATGACTGAACCATCATCAACCAAAGACAATTGAGCATTCATAGCTCGCAAAGTAAACAGCGATTTTCGGCTTAAAGCATCAGCAACAACATTAGCCTTACCCGGATGGTAATCAATAATCAAATCATAGTCCTTTATCAATTCAAGCCACCTGCGCTGTCTCAAATTCAAATCTTTCTGTGTCATCAAATATTTCAAGCTTTTATGATCAGTATAAATATGACATTTCTCACCGTACAAGTAATGCCGCCATATCTTCAATGCAAATACAATAGCAGCTAACTCGAGATCATGTACCGGGTAATTTCTTTCATGTGGCTTAAGTTGTCTTGAAGCATAGGCTATTACTTTACCTTCTTGCATCAAGACACAACCTAAACCATTTAATGAAGCATCACTATAAATAACAAATTCCTTACCTGGTTCAGGTTGTACCAACACAGGTGCTTTCGTCAATAAATCTTTCAATCGATCAAAACTCTGCTGGCATTCATCAGTCCACTCGAATTTAACATCTTTCTGCAACAAACGGGTCATCGGAGAAGCTATCATAGAGAACCCCTGTACAAATCTCCGATAATAACCAGCTAAACCCAAGAAACTTCTAACTTCAGATATATTCTTCGGTGGACTCCAATTAATAATAGCTGAAATTTTATTCGGGTCTACCCTGATGCCTTCGGCTGATACAACATGTCCAAGGAAACCCACTTCTCGGAGCCAAAATTCACATTTACTGAATTTAGCATAAAGCTTCTTCTCACGCAGGATTTGCAACACTATTCTCAAATGTTCTGCATGCTCATTTTCATCTCGAGAATAGACTAGAATATCATCAATGAAAACTACAACAAACCTATCTAAGTACGGTCTGAATATCCGATTCATCAGATCCATAAATACTGCAGGTGCATTAGTCAGCCCAAAAGGCATAACCAGAAACTCATAATGCCCATACCTGGTTCTGAAAGCTTTTTCGGTACATCTGGCTCCTTTACCCGTAGCTGGTAATAGCCCGATCGGAGATCAATCTTTGAGAATACTGTGGCACCTTTCAGCTGATCAAATAGATCATCAATCCGGGGCAACGGGTACTTATTCTTTATAGTTACCTTATTGAGCTGCCGATAGTCGATACACAATCTCAAAGACCCGTCTTTCTTTTTCACAAACAGAACCGAGCACCCCAAGGTGAATGACTCGGTCTAACAAAACCTCTATCAACAAGTTCCTGTAACTGTATCTTTAATTCTTTTAATTCTGTAGGAGCCATCCGGTATGGAGCTATGGAAATCGGAGTAGTTCCCGGAATCAAATCTATAGAGAATTCCACTTCCCTTTCTGGTGGCAACCCGGGTAACTCCTCTGGAAACACATCAAAAAATTCGCATACCACTGGCACTGCCTGTATCTTTGACTCAGATACCTTGGTATCGAGTACATAAGCAAGAAAAGCATCATACCCCTTTTTAACATACCTCTGAGCAGCAATAACTGAAATCACATCAGATAATCCCTCTGTCTGATCAGATTTAACCCGGAGTAATTCGCCATTCTGACACTTCAACACAATATATTTCTGTTTACAATTTACTACTGCATCATGCTGAGTTAACCAATCCATACCCAATATCACATCAAACTCATCAAATGGCAGTAACATCAAATCAGCCAGGAAACAATAACCTCTTACTATCAGTGGACAATTTTTACAAATTTTATCCACCAAAACAGATTGGCCCAGGGGGTTCGATACTTTAACCACAAATTCAGTAGGTTCAATAGATAAATCTTTAACACATGCAAGCTTTATACATATATATGAATGCGTAGAACCGGGATCAATTAATGCAGTAATATCAGTGTCAAGTAAAGAAAATGTACCAGTAATAACATCGGGTGCTGAGGCATCTTCTCTGGCACGAATGGCATATGTCCTAGCAGGTGCTCGTGTCTCAGGCCTGCCTACAGTGTCTTTTGCAGCTCCTCGGCTACCACTAACATTACCGGATGGTCGAGATGGTCTACCCCTTGAAACTGGATTACTCGGTTTAGATATCTGTTCCACTTCTTTTTCACCCCTTTCTGGACAATCTCTGAGGAAATGGTCAAAAGAACCACATCGGTAACAAGCCCCGCTCTTAAATCGACATTCACCAAAATGAGCTTTATTACAATACTGGCATCTCAGCTTAGGGGTACCAACACTGCCAACACTGGTCACTGATGGAGTGGAAGGTCTTGGATTAATGCGTTGAGAACCTCGTTCTCTGCCTGAATACCCAGTGACCGAGGTAGAACGATCCAGGTACTTCTGCAATTTCTTTGGAGCAGAAAACTGAGATTTTCCCATTGGTCTTTTACTAGAAATTCGAGCTTCCTTCTCAGCCTGTTTCTTTTCTTTGCTCAATTCTTCTGCTTTATAAGCTCGCTCTGCCAATATAGCAAACTCTCGAATTTCAAGAATTCCGATCAATAGCTTAATGTCTTCATTCAACCCTTCTTCGAATCTTTTACACATTTCAGCTTCTGACTGGACCCATTCTCGAGCATATTTACTCAACCGAACAAATTCCCTTTCATACTCAGATACCGATCTATTACCCTGTTTCAGCTCAAGAAATTCTTTTCTTTTCTGATCAAGGAACCTCTGGCTGATATATTTCTTTTTAAATTCGTTTTGAAAGAACTCCCATGTAATTTCTTCTTTCGGAACAACTGAAGCTTTAGTATTCCACCAATGGTAAGCTGTGTCTTTTAGTAGTGAAACGGCACATTTCAGACATTCTTCTGGTGTACAAGATAAATCCTCCAAAACCCGAGTAGTATTCTCTAACCAAAATTCAGCCCGCTCAGGATCATCATCAACTGCTGCTCGAAATTCTTCGGCCCCATATTTTCGAATTTTATCAACCGGAGCTTTCCCTTTTCTAACAGATTCAGTACCTGTAGTCTGTGGGATCTCGGGAACCGGTGGAGGAGCAGGAGGGGGAGCTTGAGTTTGCTGCACTACAGGGTTAGTTCTTATGTATTGAGTAAACCATTCATTCATCATTTGAAAGAAGGCTATCTTTGCCTCCTCCCCTTGACCCTCTGTACCGGACCTTCTACTGCTAGTTTCTTCTCTTTGTACTGAAGCCGGAGCATGACTCCCAGCTTCCTCAGATTGAACTCGGTCGGATGACATTACTATAAGAAAAATACAATTTAAACGGTGAGGAGATATCACACTATCAATAATAATTTAAATGGCATGTATAGCTAATCCGTATTTGCTACATCGGTCCTAGAACCGGCTAAACCGTAGCTCTGATACCAACAAATGTAACACCCCCTACCCGTATTCATTATCGGAATAGGGAACGAGGCATTACCGGAGCTTACAATATTTATTATTTTTTTTTACTCAATATAACTCCTTTATAAACAATCTAGTCTTCCCTGCAAAATTTTTTTTTAAAACCGAGACTAATTCATATCAACCAATCCAATCAACATACCTTCAAAATAGATCCATGCAAATTTATAAGATAACCTCATTACATACTGAAACTAGAAATTTGTTAGCCATACCAATGGCTGACCTTACATTCATTTCATATTAACATCTACTTTATTAGCTTATACATGCCATTGATTTCCAAAATAAAGTTTCTTTATATACCGAAATCTTGGGGTTGATAGTGTGATGTGTCTCCCACCGAATCCGACCTCCGAGCTCTTAATACTACAAAATAGAGAAAAGGAAACAGAGTAAGCACTTTGTTAGTAAGCCATGTAACAAGAATTAAGCCCATGTAACAAGAAGAATTATACTTACCTAACATTTTCAATATAATGTAATAACCATTTATATATCCATTCAATGCATTATTACCTTAACATTTACAAACTCAACATTCAAGTCAGTCCAATAATTTTCATATATCAATAATATACTATCATTGATGAGCTCATCAATACCATAATTTCCATATTTTTTTTTATATTTATCCCATTGAATTACTCGGAATTTCGATGGATTTTCAGAGGTACACTTTAGTGTACAAATTCGGGTTCGTCAATTCATATTCATGTGCGCACATTTTCATTTCAGAGAGAGCACACTCCCGCGAACCTCATCTTTACAGCGGGATTACCGTCCAGGCTAAATCCCCTGTAATATAAACTCATAGAGTATTGTCGGGATTACCAGTCCAGGCTAAATCCCCTGCAACGACAATTACTCTAATGAGTTTGGATCTGAATTACCAGTCCAGGCTAAATTCAGACCCTAATTCGGATTACCGTCCGGGCTAAATCCATTTTCCACATATTCTTCGGGAGGGCTATATCAGGATAGGATCACCCGTCCGGGCTAGATCCTTTTTACCGTCAATTCCTTTTCAGAGATCCATCGAATTTTCCTTTCATTCAACCGGGATTTCTTTCCCTTTTTATCAATATATCAATGTTCATCAAATTTCATACATGGACATTCAAATCATATTCATATCAATAACATACATTTCAAGCATTTAAGAATATAATTCAAGTTACACGAACTTACCTCGATTCTCTTTGTATACAAAATCTACTAGTCCGGAACTTTTTCCTTTCCTCGATTTAGCTTTGTGTTTGAGTTTTCCGGATCTAAATAAATAAATTTAATTATCATTCAATACATTTCATGTTCACATGTAGCATTCATTATAATTCTATTACTATTTATAGTTCATTCAAAGCTGTCTACTTGAGTCATAGTCACTAAATTATTTATTTTCGAGCTACAGAACTCCAAATGAAGAACCGTTAATTTTCCTTGAAACTAGACTCACATATCTTCACACCATAAAATTTTCATAATTTTTGGCTTAGCCAATTAGTACAGTTTATTCGTTAAAGTTTCCCCTGTTTCATTGTTTGACAGTTCTGCTATCTCTTCACAAAATCTCAGAATCTCACTGTACAGAATTAAAATAATGTTTTCATTTGTACCATAAAAAAATAGACTCACTAAGGATTCTAAGAATATAAACCACTCCCAATAATTATTTTTATTCAATTTTTTATGATTTTTCAAAGTCAGAACAGGGGAACCCGAATTCATTCTGACCTTGTCTCACAAAACCTATTATATCTCATGATTTACAATTCTATTGCTTACAACGTTCTTCCATAAGAAACTAGACTCAATAAGCTTTAATTTAATATTTTTTCCATCTTCTAATTCAACTTCTACAATTTATGGTGATTTTTCAAAGTTAGACTACTGCTGCTGTCAAAAACTGTTTTAGTGCAAGCTGGTTATTACCATTTTTCCCCTAAACTTTCAATGAATGATAATTTCGTCCCTGCTCAATTAACCTCTCAATTGAGCTTATTTTTCCCAATTAACACTTATTATATCACTTTAAACTACTTTATAACCTTTGGAAATCATAATTTCAGTAATAGACTTTAATTCCAAACACTTTCATAATTAGGTCCCAAAAATCAATTTCTATTGAAATTACCTAATAAAATCATCTCTTAAACGAATTAGGCTTAAATTTCATGCTATTTCATCATAAACTTACATAAACAACCATGGTTGGCTTTCAATTTCATCCATGAAATCAAAGACTAATGAATTTAATGATAGGACCTAGTTGTAAAAGTCTTTAAAAACACAAAATTACAAGAAATAGGCAAGGATTCACTTACTTGGTGCAAAAATTATGATATACCAGCTTAGATACCCCTCCTATGGTTTTTGCTGATGAGAGTGAAGAAAAATGAGAGAGATTCTAGATATCCCTATTTAGTCCTAGTTTTATTTAGCAAATTTTGTTATTTTCCCATTTTACCCTTATTTCTCCTTATTTTCTTGCTGATTTCATACCTTCGTCCAGCCCAATTAGACCTTGGGTATTTTCCTTTTAAGCCCTCTTTATTTTATCATTAAACTATTTAATTTTCATAATTTTGTATTTGTTACAATTTAGTCCTTTTCATTTAATTACATACTCAAACGTTAAAATTTTCTAACGAAATTTTAATACCACATTACTAACATTTTATAAATATTATAAAAATATTTCCTACTCAATTTTATGAGATCAAGGTCTCGATACCTTGTTTTTACCCAATTCCTTCAATAATTCCTTTTTCTAACTAACCACTAAATCGGGTAAATTTTTCTATCGATATTTTAATACGATTTCCTATCATATAAATATTCATGCAAAAATATTAAAATAAATTTCTCTTTAAATCGGATTTATGGTTACGAAACCA